>KK120594.1:122017-160129 GCA_000611955.2 Stegodyphus mimosarum | reverse complement strand
TTTTTCCGTACAGTGTTGCCATTGCTCGCTTTGAAATCATTTAGTTTGTTAATCAGAAATTCGTTGAAATGTTACAAAACATAAAATCGATAATAAAGCAAATTTCAAATTCAAAATTAGGGCTTCCAGATGCCCATATTCGCAGTAGGATTACGTCATTCAAAATTCGATGGCTCTAGGTTTTATCACAATGCGAGAAACATGCATACATTTATGCAGATTTTTCATTTTTTAAAATTTAATGCAGAGCCATAACATTTAGTGGCAACAATTTGAAAAGTGAAACGGGCATTCAGAGTGAATCGACGCAAAATCGCAAAACGAAAGTAATAGTCCTTCGGGACTAAATCCCTTTGGACTAACAAATTCCAAATTCCATATTTGGCCTTCCAGATGCGCATATTCGGGTGGAAACGTACGTTATTTAAAATTGGATGGCTCTAGGTACCGTTGTTTTACCACATTAGGAGAAATATATATATATTTATGCAGATTCTTCATTATTTAATTTCTTTAAATATAATACAGGGCTGTAATATTTTGTGGCAACAGTTTGAAAAGTGATTCAGACTTTTAATGTTTCCGACGCAAAATCGCAAAACGAAAACATAGGCTTTCAGGGACAAAGCCCCTTTGGATTAATAGAGATGATTAGACTTGATTGAATGCTAATGAGAGAATTTTTTTTTCATTTTCATTTGTACTCTGCATAGTTAAAAATATACCTTGCATTCACTTCCATAAAACAAATACAAAACATATTTATGGACAAAGTTTCCAACGAAATTAAATTTTATTTGCTAAACGTACAGCGTATTTCTCTCACAACTAAAATAAAATAATATCTAGATACTTTGCGTTCCACAGTATTCTTTGTTTATCATTGAATTCATTAATTACATTTTTACTCTAAAACCTAACCGTAGAAAATCACATTTTAAAGAAGATATACTTGATGGCTTTAATATCTTCGCAAAGTATATTAAATAATCTATTAGTGAATTAAATATTCAGCGGGACAAGATTTTGATTGTAGATAAATTACATTTTGTTAATATCTAGTAATGTAAAACGTCCGACATTTAGGAAATAAGACGTATAATAGAATGAAACTGTTTCGTATTAGCTAATAAATACTTTCACTAAAATGTTTCCGACAGAGGAGAATGTTTACGAGTAGCGCATGCGTATTAGGCAAGCGGCGCTGAATCGTCTGTGAAAAAACTGTTCCTTATTTCATTTCTACGAAGTAAAAAGGAAGTATTGTAATCACGAAAAATTTTGGGTATCATATTTCAAGAGAAATATCGATTTTTATCGCTATCGATTGCAATTTAACGATGTTTTTGAGTAACATCTGTGCGTAAGGACGGAATATAGGACTTCGTTTCTCCAAAAGAATTAAAAACCTCATCTAAAATAGATTCAGAAGAGATTTTTCGTGTTGTCTGTACGTACCCATGTATGTATTATCTCGCATAACTCAAAAACGAGTAGCGTCAGAACGTTGGCATTTTGTATATAGGACTGGTATAACATGTAGATGTGCACCTCCTATTTTTGTTGTAATCGGCAGCATATATATACTCG
Organism: Stegodyphus mimosarum; assembly: GCA_000611955.2. Classification (NCBI taxonomy): domain Eukaryota; kingdom Metazoa; phylum Arthropoda; class Arachnida; order Araneae; family Eresidae; genus Stegodyphus; species Stegodyphus mimosarum. Next base: position 158,539 of record KK120594.1, on the reverse strand, counting down.
GCTCAGCGAGCTCACTTTCTTTATTTTTATATGCTTGTAAATTGTGCATTTTTGGCTTTAAAAATGATTGAATTGTGTTGCTCTTATCTTCTGGTTAAGGTTTTTATGCCTTTAGTTAACCTACATGTTATAGTTGTAGATAGTTATCAACAACTGAAAAGTTGTTTAAGAGAGGTGGAGCCTAATTTGTTTACCATAGCAGCCATATTTGTTTACATTTGGAACTTAGCAGAATAGTGAATTTATTGCCAATCTAAAGAAACTAAGTTTCGCAAAAAGAAAGTAACGTCTTCTTTTATTATTGCGAATTAAATTATGCTTAATCCATCCTGGAATTATCGTTTACGTTATTAAATTATTCCATATATTGACTGAGCATAGCGTCCACAACAAATTAAATCACTTTCTAAGCCTTCAGTGTCTTTTTGCCGAGTGAGACCAAAAGTAAACTTTCAGTTTTTTTAACCGAAAAATCTGTCTTCTTGCGCGCTGGTCTAATTGCTTATTGCAATTTTATTTGTTGAAATTATGTGTGTGTGTGTGTGTTTATTTTTTTAACTGTATTCCTATATCTTTAAATTTTTAATAAAGATATCTTGTTTTTTTTTTTTTTTTTTTGTCTTGCTGCGAAGTGAGAACTCAATTAATTGAATGAGAAATACATCTCTAATGAAATTCGAGGAAATAAGTGTTTCATATTAGCAGAAAATACTGTCGTCAGTCTGTTTCGGACAGTGGCGAATTTTTATGAGTAGCGACTGCGCATTCGGTAAGCAGCGCTGAATCATCTATGAGAAGTTATTTTTTTTATTTGTTAAATTTTTTTATAGATGGTTTTAGATTTATTATAGTATTTGAGCAGAGCTCATGGCAACGGTTAGATAATCCTTCAGATGATATATATTTTTTTTATGAAAATTTATAAAATAAATGAGATACAACGTTATTGAAATAACGTAGCACTAGAGTATCGCTATGGTAAATAAATATAGTGAATTTTAAAAAGCGCGATTATTCTATTCTGGTTTATGTGCTATCGACGAAGCAGATTTAATTCAATTCAATAATTTTAATTGAAATACAGGACAAAATGCATATAATTTAATATTCCGTACACGCTGAAATTTGATGCTTAATCGTTTTCGGATATTTCTGCGTTTTACTATATAACTTCAGCTTATCATCAGTATGATACCTAAAGGTGCCTATTCCCAGCAACCGTAATGAGGAATTAATAGGAGGCCTTCATACCTCCATGGCAAACCAAGATACTTACTACGACGATTCTTAGAGAGATCCAATAATGATCTTCATTTTTTCGTTCTCTTACTTGGACTCTTGGTGTTCGATATAAATTAGTATTATTTCATAATTATCGGGATTGTATGACATGGTTAAACTGAAATTTCTTCGTTTAACCGAACGTTCTATTTAATTATTTTCTTCCTTTACATCTTTCCTGTAAGAAACGCAACTTTAAATTTCTGCAAAACCATCTCTAAAGTGAATTTTAAAAACTCCTGAAGTGGTGCTTTCGTGCATACATTGAACTGTTTATTATTACAAATAATTTAATAATATTTAAGTAAAATAAAAATTTTTACATTTCTAAAGGATATTGCAATATTTTGAAGAGAATTTTTATATGTAATAAGATTTCGCAAAATATTTTTTTTTTCAATTGCAATTCAAAAATATTTTCCGCTGATTCAGAACATATTTATGTTTATTAAAAACATAAAAAAGTACTTTTAAAATCAGAGTTCTAATCTCATACTTTTTTTCTTAAATTTACTTTTTGTTATAAAAAAATACCCAGTTTTTTATTTCGATGTGCTATAAGAGATTACTGGAATCTTACATTTTTTCTGAAAATAAATTTTGATACTATCAGTCCCAAACTTTTATTGCCAAAACGAAATCACTTAAAGAAAAAAGAAATCAAAACATTAAACAGCCTAAGCTTCTGAAATAAAATAATAAAAGTGTTTGAGATAAAATTCTCAAACTTTTGAGATTAGAGAAAGTCTGAATTTGGTGTATTCTGTTTCATTTTTTGAACCGTATAAACAAAGATATATAGTACCCAAGCAGAGAGATCGATAGATAATTCAGACAATGTTTCAGAGTATGGTTAAGAGATTATTAAAGAAGTGAACTGAGTGCGAATCTTTTTGTTATATAAAAACAACATTTTTTATCTTAAGGAGCTTAATGAAGATACAAACATAATTTTAATTCATTAATGTAATTGCTGGTATCAAATAAAGGCGTGATTAGCTACTTGAAACTTTGAGGCGGTGAGAAACAAACTAAGCAATATTTATTATTATTCAGCATTGCTAATTAATAGTTGAATCATTGTATTCTCAGACGTGTATAGACAAAATATTTAACTTTCTTTGACCTTTCGTTAACCAAACGTTAAATCGGGAAAAATTGTCACATTCGACGCTTACCTTTTCTGCATCCATCAACAAATATTTGTTTGTGGAAGATACGAGATGGTTACAGTACAGCAGAAAATATCATTTATGTAGCAGATTAGGTTAGGTTATTCAATTATGGCAAAGCACACGAGGGCTATCTGCCCAAGGGGAGGGATGCCTTCGTGGAGGACTTTCTAAGGGAAACTGGCTCGTATACACCCTACACATGGGGAAAACCACGAAACCTCCCATGCAGCCAGCCCGTTCGCGGGATTCGAACCTCGGACCGAACTGCCAGTGTTCAGCGTCTTTACCGCTCGGCCGCTGGTGGGCCTGTAGCACATTAGAAACGAAAACTAGTTATAAAGACAGTAAACTAGAAGTTAGAGACTTTCTGACCTGAGCTTTAAAAAGCCTTAAATGGAGTGACGCCTAAAGCCCCTTTTCCATTAGAGCGTTATCAACGCGTAGCGTATTGGGAGAAACGCATTACGTAGAGACAACCGTTTACAGTATTGCGTTGGATTTACGCTTACGAAAGTTCGGTGGTCAATTGCATTCATTGCCACCAGATGTCTCTGATTTAACTTATGGGATTCAGATTCTTAAAATACTTATGTTATTGGAAGGTTTTAGTTGCTTATGAACTGTGAAAGCCAAGCAAGTTAGCAATTTTTAAATAAGTAAGGTTCTAATACATATTATGAACATCTCTAATTGCATAGGAGCTGGTGTAATTTTTTAAAATTTCTTTGCGTTTCTAGAAGCCTTAATACTATTAACGATAATATATAATTAAAACTAAAATATACTGTTACTGCAAAACAAATATCAGTCAGGCAGAGGACGAAAACCTGTACCACAGGATACAATCGAAGCAGTTGCCACGGCGATTGTCGACAGAGGACCAGACAATATTGCTGCCACCTCTAGCGCTCGTGGAGTAGCTCGGAATATGGATATGCCTTACAGTATGGTATGGAAACTCTTAGGAAAGATTATGAACTTCTATCCGTACAAGATCAGCCGTGTACAGGAATTACTGTACCCCGACCATGATAAGCGATTGACTTTTGCTCTCACCTTTCTTGCCAGAATGGATGTGGATGCTGCTTGGCCGTGGAAAATCTTACGGGGAGACGAGGCCCACTTTTACCTGAATGGAACTGTGAATACCCAGAACTGCCGAATTTGGGATGACAAATCACCACATGCAGTCACAGCAATTCCCTTACATTCACCAACTGTAACTGTTTGGTGTGGGTTCGCAGCGGAATTTATCGTAGGTTCATTCTTCTATGAGAACATTACCCCGACAGGACCGAAAACTTGTTCTGTTACCGGAGAGAAATATCGCCACATGTTGAACAGCTTTGTCATTCTGCACTTCAGCAAAGACAATATCTGGGGGAAATGATTTTCATGCAAGATGGAGCCCCTCCACACGTTGCTGTACGAGTGCAACAGATGCTACGACAAAAATTCACAACAAAAAGAGTCATTAGCGGCTACTTTTCAATTGCATGGCCACCTCGGTCGCCTGATCTTACCCCATGCGACTTCTGGCTATGGGGGTTACCTTAAGTCCAAGGTCTATCAAGGAATGGTCCAGGACCTGGCTACATTGAAGGATAACATATCACGGACTGTACGGGAGATTCCTGCAGACATGTTACTTTCTGCTGTTGTGCATACTGTGCACGGAATGCAATATGGGGTCCACAACAACGGCAGCCACATTGAACCTCATTTGAATGCAAAATAAAAAGTTATTTCCGTATTGATTTGCATTTGTTAACACTCTATTTTCTATTACACAGCGCCAAATATTCCCCTAGCGGTGAGTTTTGGAACTAATTTGTTTTTTCGCGGAATCCTTCGCCCCCCGTCTTGTTTAATCTTCCTACAAAATGTGGCGTCATTCTCGCAAATAGATCGCGCTACAGAACACTGTGAGCACTGTCAGTTTAATTATGGCCACCCGGTATTTCAAGATTAAAAAGTTCAACTACATTTTCAACTACATTTACTACATTTATTTTGCAATTTTCAGTTGACATTTCACTTAGCGGCAGTCTTTCTAAGGTAATGACAGTTATGTAATCAGCGTAAAAATTTTATTTAAGTACACTTTTATAAGTTATGGATGAAAGTGTCTAGCTATTCGTAAGTAAACGTTCCTCGTGACGTCTCATTTTGAAAGCATATATGATAGGAAGTACTGATGTATGTATTTCGTTTTATATATGAAACATCTATATATCGCACTTAAGATATCTGCCATCGGTCACCCGTAAAGCTTTGTTTTGCGACTCTGAAACACGTGAGATATTTATGCTTCAAATTTAATCAGAAAACTCGGCGATATAAAATAAGTGTATTGCCACTTAGCAAAACACAACATATTTGCCTTTCGAATTTAATAAACAGACTCAGCGATTTAAAAAAATTGTTTCCATTGACGGAAATAAAATATTTTTACCTTTGTGGCAGTGTTTTGCCATTCAGAAAAACCTAAGCTATTTAAATATTCTTTCAATTTTTTTTTTTTGTTAAATACCCTCTGACATGGGTGGAAAAAAGCCCGTATTCCAAAACTGCCATAAGAAAGTAATATTTTTATGATTTAAATCGTTAGAAGGTATTTCTTCCGCCTTCTTAGCTTGACTTCGTGATGTAAAGGCCATCACACTCGGCGCTCGGAGATTCGAATCCCGCAGAGGCCATTGCTCATTTTTCATGTCTCCTGCCTTTAAAAAATACCTAATGTCTCTATAAGTCTACATGAATCTACAGGAACTATCTACTTTTAATATATTGCCTTAATTTCTTGCACATATTCCATTATGCATTTAAATGTAATTTCTTTAAAGCATCACAAAAAATATTCCAGGCCGTATATATACGATCTTGCTGGTCAGAGGATTAACAAATGAACTAAGTGATTTAAAACAATAAGCGTAAGATTCACTTCCGTTACTATTAATTAATAAACTGGTGCGTGAAATTACACTACTTAGATTCATTAAAATCGTCTATATACATAAAGAGTGCTTGTTTGGTTGTTTGTGAGTGTGTAATTCATACAAATCTACAGTTGTATTCTGATTCTAATGCAATTTTATACAAACTGGCCTTAAAACTGTAAGGACGGTTACTGTCGTCTACACAGGATTTCAAAATACTGCCCTACGGGTTCGTTTAAGAGCGTCTATACTAGATCATTGCCGTCACCTCACTCGTCTTAAATTCACGTCCCCATTATTGCGTTCCCGCTGGCAGTGGAAGTCATATGTTCTATGCAAGGAGCTTCTAAATTTTTTTTATGTAAATATGTTCTATTCAACCTTCACTTATCTGAAATAGGAATTTATAATTTAATAATAATCGGATTTTTTTAACAAAAAGTAAATATTATTATCTCTTCACAGTTTTAATTTTAAACCAAGTCACATATCCTACGTTGAAGTCTGCATTCATTCTACCAGTTCTTGCTAAAATTATTAGATGGCGCCTTGTTTCTCACCTAGCTTACGTTCGAGTCTGCGTTCATTCTATTAATTCTTACTAAAATCATTAGATGGCGCCCTGTTTGTTTAGTCCTAAGAACACTGTAGAACCTTTAAAGCAGAATTTAAGTGAACTGTTTGTTGTTTGTGAGCTCTTTTCGAATATTTCTAAAACTGTTAAGAAATCGGCCTAATTGGATGCTGATTTTTCAAAAAAAGGGATAACCAATAATAAAGCAAGAACATACTAGAATCGCTATGTAGTGCCATGTTATATCTGCTCTCTTCTACAGTTTTATTTGAGCAGAGTAAAATTTTGCAGAATTCAGCCTGAACCAAAGTAAGATTAAAATCACCGTTTATCTGAGATTTCCAAAAAATGCTGTTGCCGTACTCCTAATAAAGCCTCTTTCCTTATATATATACGCTATATACTTCAGCTAGGATGGCATAGTTAATATAACACGATGGGTACGGTGTGTCATTGGTCATCCATATAGAGTAATCCATAAATGTAAGGGAGCGAAGGGGAGAACTTATTGAGAGAGAAGACGTGATGGTGGGAAGAAAATCCAATGAAGAAGAGAATGAGAGTAAAGATGAGGAAACGAGCGCTCGAAAAAAGCAAACGAAAACGCTTGTACGCCTTGTCACTTTCTACGTTTGGTGTGTGCCTTTCCTTTGAGAATAAGCCTTTGAGTGTTTTTTAGAAAAAAAGCTTAACACTTGTTCATAGAACGGATATTTCAGGTAGTACAAAATGTAAAATAAGAACATTGATTGCAAGCACTAGTATGACTTTCAAAATAAATATTGACTAGCATACGGGTATTCAAAAATGAGCTCGATGTTCTCATTAAAGATCGTATTTTTATAGCTTTCCAAATGAATACTCAGCTTTAGTATTTTGGAGTAGGAAACTTCTTTTTTTAAAAGAACTAGAAATATAGTTTATGGTTTGGTCGTTTCTATCGGTCATACGGTGGCACATTTTATCGGGGACAGAGTTTTCGAAAAATAGTTTTTCGAGTATGCTTCGCAGTAACTCAGAAATTATTCAGACTGTTATGCCAGATAATTTATATTAATTATTAAAAGAATTATTTCTAGCTAAATATCTAGGTAAGAATTTGTTTTTAGCTAAAATTAAAAATTAGATACAAAATAATAGTAACATTTTTATACACGACAGAGTATTCACATGGAACTTTAAAGGCAATAGAAAGACCAGATTTTATTAAGATAACATTTTCTTGTCTGGTCCCTTCTCTAATAATGTTTATATTCTGACTGCAGTCTTGTTTATAAGTGACAGTTTATTTTCATGATCAGGATAATGACTCATTTCTTTCATTCAGTTACTACAAAGATATTTAAATTGGAACGCTGGAAATTTGCATAACTTGTGCGAGGGAGAAGGAAATGCACTTGTTGGTGTTCTTCTTACAGACTGATTTCAAGGTCTCTGAGCTCGACGTTTTCTTTCTGCGACAAGTAATTAAGTTACATTATTGGTAACAGATATATTTGTTTTCGTAGAGTGTAATTAACGCATCCTTTGTAGTTTCTTTTAAAAGCTGTAAACTTCGAGCATTTCAAATTATCTTTAAAATTGGTTTTTGTACTGATTGCTCTGTTTCGTACTGACAATTTTCCCTTAAAAACACAATTTCTAAGAACAAAAATGAACGCTTTATATATATATATGTATGCATCTTATTGGAGTTTTTCAAATTCTTTTCTGGTTGCTCCCTATTTTAGAATTCTTATTCTAGCAACCACTTTTCCCTCTCTTTCGAGCTTAAAATTTTTGCTGCTGCCTTTGAGTACAGGTATGTTCAAATTCTTTTGCTTTGTTTAGCAATTGGTCTTAACAAGACACTTGTATTTTTTTGTGTTTTATTTTCCTTTTTTTGGTTAACTAAGTCTAAATTTTCTAGCTCATTGGGATCTCCCTTAAATTATGTAATTTTTGACACGTACCTAATTGGCTACTTTTGTATATTTGTAAATTAGCTTTGCTAATATTATTTAAAGGTTCTCTGTAGTCTTTGTTTTTAAGTCTTTTGGCAGGTGTGTTGGGAGAAGAAACGATAAGCATTCAGACTTACGGTATTATCTAGATTTTTATCTTTTATTATCTGTTAATACTTTTTTGAGATTTTGTCTCAATTATTGTCGTTTGACGAAAGGCGTAATGAAGTTTACCTATGTACGAGCAATAGTGCTTTTCCCCTGACGAGTCCACTAAAGCTCGACGTAGGCTAAATTTCCATTTACTGCCATTTTTGTATTTTTTTGGTATTTTAATTTTCATTATGTTTGTGCTTTAATGTTTTTTACGTGTAGCAATTTTTTAAAGTTGATTTTTTTTAAATACCAGCTTTTTTTCGATTTCTTTTGAGTAATTAATTTGTTAAAATCTTTTACCTTAGTTATGAGTATTAAACTTTTAGGCGATTGCCTTTAGAAGTTTTCTCTTTTTGCTAGGAACAAGTCTATCATTTACTTTTAGGCGATTGCTATTAGAATTTTACTTCCTTTATTTGGCTTTAATCTTAATTTTGCAGCGCAATGCGCAAAATTTTTGACTAATAGGTCACTTGTTCATCTACTACTTTCTTTTAACTTTATACATATATATATAAGTATTCCTAAGGGCATAGAAAGTAAGGAAATTCACGACCATTAATAATGGTCCACTAATATCTTTAGGGCTTAATCCCAGTTATGATGCAATTCAAATTAATTAAGAATGTAGCAGCATTGAACTCAAGCACGTAAAGTGAAAGGGATGATTCAAAACAAATATTATATTTATCTAAAAGTCTGCTAATTTGCTGAACGAACAAATACAGATGGATATATTTTATCTCCGATCCATTTTTTAGTGTATATTTCAAATGCATTTTAAATATTCGAATAATATGCATCTTCTTGATAGCATTAAAATGAAATGAGAACTGTAGAAAAGGAAAGAAATTAAACGGAAATAAACTGATTAAAATAAAATGTTAAAATATAAGTTCTCGAAAATTTTCTTACTAGAAACATATGGAAATTTGTTTTGCTGTGCAGCTAATGAAATTTCAGAAATATTAAACAGGAAATCTATTTTATTATCGTTACAAACCCGCTATCATAATTTCCAAGAAATGATATTCTTTTGAATATAATCAGTATAATTTGTAATGTATATGATGAAAAATGAAGGAGAGAAAATTGCCCCAAAGATTTTTTTTTGCCTTTTTATTCTTTAATACCATGAAACGTTTTTTGCAAATTCATAACGTAGATTACATTTGAATTACTCACATATTTCAATATTTGTGTTGTCAAGAACAAGTCTGAAAACTTTCAATAAATTCATTTGTTTAATGCAAGTTTTAGATGCGTTTAGTTCAATATCAAATTTCCCCTTTTTTCTAATCAGGAATGTGTCGGAATATCAGCTCAAATCAGTTAATCAAAGTCAAATCAGGTTAACATCTCAATGAATGGTTAAAATGGTAAAACTCAAATAGTTCTTCTCAGACGCTATTTCCATTAGTTGAACGAGTTGGCTGAATAAGGTTACCCTGTTATTTCTCATGGGCAATTTAAATAAAGATCATCATCACAAAGGCATTTTTCACAGGAAGATATCCATACTGTGTTGTGTGTATACTGTGTGTTATACTGTGTTAATATCGTAACAAAATACTCTAAACCATCAGATTAGTCGAATATCAGAATCCAGAGTTACCACTTTCCAGTAACTCACTTGGTAAAAGCGCTTGATTATAAAAAGAAGACAATAAGTTCAAGTCTTATCCAAATCAAAGATGTAATGTCGATACCAATTAAGCTTTTTTACTGACGGTTAAGTGCGAATATACGCTGCTGGACACCGTAAATGCAGCACCCTGAAGGAAGTATGCAAATAACACGAAATTTACAACATGCATTAGTGGAGGCAAGATATGCAAATTATTAGAATTTCAACGCAGACGCACGTCATGCGCGTCTGTAGCGCCACTTTCAAAGCGCTATTCAAGGCTTGGAGGTTTTCGACGATTTCAAGTTCGGCAATTGTGTTTTTCTTGTGCTTTTTTCAAAAAAAAAAAAAAAAGATCCATTATGCCTCGTAGTAAACAGCGATTATCGTTTGATCAAGTATCCGAGTTCGAGAGAGGAAGGATAGTGGCCTATTGAGAGTGTGGATTATCTTTCAGGGAAATCGGTAGTCGTGGTGGACGAAACCAAACAACTGTAATGCGGATATGTGACCATTGGGTGCAGGAGGGTACGACTGACCGACGTGTCTGATCGCAACCACCTCAGTGCACCACTTCACATGATGACAGGAACATTGGCCGCATGGCAGTGACGGATAGCTCAGTCACATCACGAAACATAGCACAGCACATTCAGTTTGTAACGCATCATCCAATGTCTGCGCGTACCACTCGACGCCGTTTACAGCAGAGTGGTCTGTCCGCAAGACGTCCATTGCTTCGTCTAACCTTGACGCAGAACCACAGACGTCTTGGCCGCCAATGGAGCAATGAAAGAACGATGGGGACGGCAGAATGGAATACAATTGTCTTTACTGACAAGTCACGCTTCTGTATGCAATACCACGATGGTCGGATTCGAGTCTGGAGACACCGTGGAGAGAGGATGCTGAACAGCTGCGTTATGCACCACCATACTGGTCCTGCACCAGGTATTATGGTATGTTGCGGTATTGGATATCACTCTTACACTCCTCTAGTACGCATTGCCGGTACTTTAAACAGCCAGCGCTACATCTCCGAGATGTTGGAGCCACTTTTCCTTCCTTCAGGGCTTTCCCACAGTCATATTTCGACAGGATAATGAGCGACCACACGTAGCACGCATTGTCCAAGGGTTCTTCGTCAATCGCCAGATTGAGTTGCTTTCCTGGTCGGCTGGCTCTCCGGATCTTTCGCCGATAGAAAACATGTGGTTGTTCCATGTTTGCTGAACGATTTTCCAGATTACATCCCAAGCTGCTACACCAGATCAATTTTGGCAAAGTGTGGAAGCTGATTGGTCTGCTGTACCCCAAGAACACATTCAAAGTCTCTTTGAATCAATGCCGAGGCGTGTGGCAGCTGTAATCTCCAGCAATGGTTGCTACTCTGGCTACTGATCCTAGAAGGAACCACACTTCACAGAAGTCTATAAATTAAAGCATTTGATACTTGGTCAACATGTTATCTACTAAATAAAATTTGTAGTGATATCTCTTGTCTTTCTTGGTGTTGCAATATGGGTGGCCAGCAGTGAAAATGTGTGAAAAATATTTAAGCTCAAATGTATTATCTAGTTTTCATATCGTGATCACATTTTTCATTCTAAATATCATGAAATATTCGATTTGACCACAGCCATTGTCATAAAAGTATACATTAGTTTTGTATAGGGTACTGTATCACTATAGTGGTCGAATGTGTACATATAAATCCATCAGAAATAGTTTTTCCATAGAGTATTTTTGTAAACCTCTGAAGATATTGATTCTAGAATGCAAAGACGGGAAGTGGAGGACAAGTGAGGCATGCGTATCATCTATGAAACGACAGCGAGAGCATAAGTTTAAAATATAATGATATAATTGTTAATGTGAAAGTAATTTTTAAATGTTTAAGGACAGAGTTTTACTAAAGAGATTTTTCAAAGTTCGTTAAAAAAATCAACCTCTTATTTATTTACCTCTGAACTTAATTCATTTTTATTCTGAGTACTATATTCGAGAATTCTGAAGACATTCAGATACTCATTTTTTTAAATTTCCACGCATCCTAGCACACAGATAATACAAAAGTTTTGTTCTTTTCTTTATTGATTAAAGTTAGGAAATATAAAAAGAAGAAAATGAAACTTGGCTAATACTAAATATAAACGCAAAGTATTCATTTAATTTTTATTTCGTTAGTAATGGCGCAACAGAGACCTCCATTTACTTTTTAAAAATTGCTTATTATGCAAATGCTGTCATATGTGAAATTAATAAAAAAAAGTCAACCAAAAGGAACAAGGACAATGCAAAGTGGTTCCGAAGATTATTGAAATAACTTTTTAATCAAAACTTTTTCTTACTTTTAAAATTCTCCGAATAATTAAGTCAAGAAAAGCCACGAATTTGTTTTGTGAGCTTAACGGCGAAGCTTCTTAAAGCGGCACTAAAAAAGGTAATTTGAGTTCCCAAGGGTTGAAGTGAATGAAATATCGTAAAAATCTTCATAGCGTAATCAAATAAAAGAAATACGCTTTCTGTTTTGTTTAGCTAAAAAATTATTTTTTATATTTTTATTTGCTTTGTGCCAGAGATCTTTGCGATTAAGGCAAAAGAATACATTATGTAAAGGAAAAAGGCTATTCTTTTAACACTGAACTAATTAAATAACTGTCGAACAATCAACGCTTATTGACTAAATTACAAAAAGTATTTCGTATCTTTATATCTTTATTCTCGATATATCTCCCTTACAAATACATGCAGATGCTTTCTAAATGCCAAGAAAGTATTCTGTTAAGACCTCATAATAAGGGATATAGCAACAAAATAATAATTTAAGCGTCTCCTTTTCATTATGGAAGAACTTGGTTTCACAATAACACGTTAGTCGCCTGCAGTCTAATAACTGAAAAAAAAATCTGAAAGTTTTCAAATTTTATATTACGCCCAAATGGTTTTTTTTATTTACATACACATACACGTTTCGACAGCATTTGGGCCATTAAAAACAGCCTGTCTTTCGAATTTCCGACAAACAATCTCACGCGCTGGACGTAAAAATGTTTTTCCCGTACAGTTCGCCATTGCTTGCTTTGAAATCGTTACGTTTATTAATAAAAAATTCCTTAAACGTTTGCAAAATATGAAACACACAATAAACCAAATTCTAAATTCAAAACTTTGAGCTTTCTGGTGTCCATATTCGTGTGGAGAACTAGGTTATTCAAAATTTGATGGCTATAGGTACCGTCATTTTTCCACAATGCGAGAAACATACCTACATTTATGCAAATTCTTCATTATTTAATCTCTTTAAATGTAAAACAGGGCGATAATATTTGGTGGCAACAATTTTAAAAGTGATTCAGACTTTTACAATGATTTCATGCAAAATGCCGTTTCGAGATTAATAGCCCCTGTGGGCTAATGCTCCTTTGGGCTGAAAAAAATCTCTGCCAGTGGAGAATTCAAATTTGTCTTTCTTCATTTAAAGGAAAATATAAAACCCAAATAAAAGCCAAAGTTCCAGAAGTGCTTATTATTTTCAAAAATATAATGCATGCTTAGATACTGATACACGTACTAAATGAAAAATGGCTGCCAAGGACGGAAAACCAATCGGTTTGAAACAATATACTCAAAAGAAAGATATCAATTAAAATTAGCCGCTGAATACGCACAATATACAGATTGTTAAGGAAACAAACTTTAAATATTGCATGAAAATATTACTTGCTATGAATGCAAGTAAGTTTTTAATTAATTAAAGAGAATTTTTCGATAAAAATTACCAGTATGCTGAAATTTCTGGAAGTCGTCGAAATATTTCTGCATCTCCATATTTGCATATACATAATGCCGACTGTCAGTTTAAACCGATTTTACGGATAACGGATTTTTGCGTGCTTTTAAATGAACAGTTTTTTTACACTTACTGTTTTATTGATAACGCGTTGATCCAATTTATATAATACTCAAATACATATATTGATTTGTCGGAATTATTTACTCTCTTTCATAATATGTTTTACTCTCTTTCATAAATATTTTTTACTGTACACTAGGAGCGAGCAAAGCGGGCGGGCAGTTACAAAATACTATAGCTCGATCGAGTCTTAAATTCCGATAAACGGGCTGCTCTACAGTTTCCCTAGTTTTTCTCATTTGCTACGCAACTGTTCCTTAAAAAGACAGTTTTTCTTAAAAGTTGCGCCACAGAAGCATCCTTTCCCTTACGCAGAAAGATCTCGCATACTTTACTATAAGTAAATAATCCTAATCCTAATCTGTGCTTTAGCATAAAGTCCTCAAATTCTTCTCTCTTTTCTTAGTACTATGTTAATTATTATTAATTACTGATGCATGCTTATATAAAAGCAAACTATTGCTTAAACTTAATTTAATTGACATTCAAGCTGTCCATTTCAAAAATTTTCAATGTGATATTCTTGTTTATTTCGGTATATATGTAAAATTTATTATTGGTTTAATCATTTCGTCATTTTACCTCATTTGTGCTGTGTATTTAATGATAATCAGCACAATGATTAGCAAATGAATTTAGCATCATTTCAGAGCTTGATCCTGCAGTCTGAAGCATCTCCTTACCCTTACACATAATGATGGTTTTAAAAACTTTAATTAATCATCTTTTTGCAAGTAAATCAGGCTGCCTTTTTAAACCCTTTAGCTTCTATTTTGTTCATATTCAGGCATGATTTGTATTGTTTTTTCATAGTCATTCTTTTATAACGAACTTTTGTAAACGCTTATTACAAATTTAATGTGCTGATTAAAACTGAAAAATGAAATATGAGCGAAAGAAATTCATACATGAATTCATCATTATTTTAAATTAGCTTTTAGGGGATCAATCATCTTATTATACATAGCACTTCAAAATTCTGAAAAATTTATATAATTTTATTTGCCTACCTGCAGAATTTTAGCAGCTAATTTTTAATGATATTATACTTTAAGCAAATTCCTATGTACTTGTTTCTAGAAAATATTAAGACTGGGAGGTCTGTATTGTAAGTAAATTACATATACACTAATCGATTGCATATATCTGCGTGCGTGCGTGCGTGTGTGCGTGCGTGTGCGTGTGTGCGTGCGTGTGTGTGTGTGTGTGTGTGTGTGTGTGTGTGTTCGGAAATGGCGTATATTGAGCTGTTGAAGCGTACTGTTGAACTGTAGATAAAAGCATTTTGCCGGCGTAAATCGTCATTTTCCATGCGGAATTTGACAGACATGTATCTCTGTCCAAAGAGGAGGCAGCCGACATATGTTTTATCTAAGGCCATTGATAAAATTCCGCAGCCCATAACGACCATGGATAAAACTGAGCCGAGCAACCCAAAGGAGATACTCATGAAAGGGGTAGCTGCTGAAATGTGGTACTTAGAATTCGTTCTTTGTACCTCTCTTGAGAAGGTGCTTCATTTTAGCTACTGCTGCAGCGTTAAAATTCATGTCACCAAGCTTCCAATCTGTCTAGCTGCTCTCGAAATTTGCATGGGAAATGATGGTTTATTCCAGCAGAGCTCCTTTTCCTGCCGTTCACGAAGTACCGTACTACTTCAACTAGTAAAAGTATATTACTATTCCTCACATACATTCCATTACAAAATCCGCTTATTTTGATCACCTCTGTCTGCCTTTTTATCTTTTTTCAAATCACACTCTATATACAAGTAATATTTTAACATCATTTTAGTATTCGATTACATGGCTAAAAATGAAGTTCAAATATAAGCTTTTGCGGGCATAATAATAAGAGTAGAATTTATTAACAAATTGCTTAATTTCCACGTATTAACGTAGTTTAAGCATGAAGGAATTCAAATGCTTGATGTGTTATAACATATTATAAAAGGTACTCAATAAGCATTCAGATTTGTAATAGATATATGTTTTCGCCAAGTCTGTTAGTCCTATCAAAGTTTCCGGATTTCTTCTTAAAGCAAATCGGTAAATATTTTCATACTGTATAAACACATTATTTACTATACTAATGTATTTATTACTAATACAATTAATTAATTCTTTAAATAAAAAAATTTAATGTCGACACCGCATTACTTCTTTGCACGGAATATTAAGTTACACGCATTTTTCCTGCACTTGGTTTAAACTTATTTCCTCGAATTATTTCCTCGATGTATATTTCTCGTTCAATTAATTCAGTTCTTCCTTCGCGACAAGGCAAGAAATAGACAAAATATTTTTGTTAAAAATAGAAAAAAATAAAACATAAATATAGTTAAAACAATTACAAGAAAAATTTTTACAACTAAAATTAGAGTTTCTGCGCAAAAACAAGCAATTCGGCCAGCCAGCAAGAAGACAGATTTTTCGGTGCACAAAAATTGAAAGTTTACTTTTGGCCTATCTCGTCAAAAAGACACTGAAGTCGTACAAACTGACTTAATTTGTTGTTGTCGCAATGTTGCTTCAAAATATGGGGTAATTTAATAACTTAAATGATAACTCCAGAATGGATTGAGCATGATTTAATTTGTAATAATAAAAGAAGACGTTATCTTTGTTGATGCGAAGCTTAGTTTCTCTAGATTGGCCACAAATTCACTATTCTGCTTAGTTTCAAATGTAAACAAATATGGCTGTTATGGTAAAAAATAATTAAGCTTACCGCACTTACACAACATGTTGATAATTCTACAACTATTGTGTGGAAGTTAACTAAAGGCATAAAAACTTTAACGGGAAGATAAGAACAATATAATTCAATCATTTTAAAGCAAAAAATGCGCAGTTTAGCAATATATAAGAATGAAAAAGGACTGAGCTCAATGAACCGAGTAACAGAGTGGGTATATATAATTTTAGTGTGGTCGATTGCCACAAAAAAGGGATTTGGACAACTACATGCTATAGCAGTCCTATGTATAAAATTTCAACTTTATGAGCTACTCGTTTTGAGTTACGCGAGATACATACATACATACATACGTACATACGTACAGGCGTCAAGAAAAAAATCTCTTCTGAATTCATTTAAATTAGTTTCATAATTCGTTTTGGAAAAAAGACTCCTTTATCTGTCCTTACTTACAAATGTCACACAAAAAAAATTGGTAAATTGCATTCTATAGCGGTCAAAAGGTGTATTTCCCTTGAAATATGGTACCCGGAATGTTTCGTGATTACAATACTTCCTTTACGTCGTATAAGGAAGTGAAAACAATGTTATGTTTTCTTGTTGAAAGATGTTTGAGATATGGCCTACCTGTTCCCTAGAATAATATGAAATAGTTATTACTTTTATTACCACTATTTTCGAGAATAATTATTATTATTTATATTATCACTGTTTGCAGGAATAATTGTTATGTAAAGCATTACTTGAACATCACTTTTAAATGTAGAAACGTTGTTATATTTCTTATACATAAACATTTACAATATCATCCTCCCGTTCCTTTGAATAATGTAAAATAAAGGGAATTGTTTTTCATGCAGCATTATTTGCATCATTTCTACGAATACATTTTCGACAACTGTTGATAAAACAGTTTATTTACACGACAATTTTATAAGGTAGAGGCAGCATACTTATACGTTACTAAGATATTTATTCTTACTTCCTTAACTTTAAAACTGATTCAAAGAATTCATTGACAATATTAAATGGAATATCTGCTGATTTAAAAAAAAAAAACCATATTGAGCAATATATCATTGGAAAGAAAGAAAGGGTATTTAAATAACAATTTAAATTAGCTTTTGAAATTGTTTACTAGTCATCTGAAATATTAAAAAAAATTATGTTTAAAAGCTGCAGCATTACTGATAATTTTCGGTAAGGAAGGTATTCTTACATTACTATTTAGGTTATTTAGTCTTGTATATGTACTTACTGTGCTTACGAAAGATTTTATAGATTATATTTAGAAATTTCAGTTACTAATCAAAGACTGTAGGATAAAATATAGTTCAATTAAAATTTAAACTGAAATTTACAGTTTAGTTGAAAGCATAATTAAAAATCTTAAGAATCAAGATAAATATAAATACATTCACAGCGATTAAATTTTGCAATTAAAATATTACAACAATTCATAAAATTTCTGTGGTCAAAATCAAATGAATCTGAAATTGCCTTTTAAAAAAAATTAAAACTTGGAAACGTATTATCCTGTTTCTTACGGGTTCGTGGATTTGGAATGATTGACGACAACACTTGATGAAGAATCAAAAAACAATTATTTAACCAGTATTACTCAGGACAGTTCCAAAATCTCGCTTACATTCATAAAAAAACTACGTCAAACACGCTAACACAATCAGCAACAGAGCCTTCGAGTTATCAGGCTATAACGGTGAAGACAGCTTCACGGCAAAACGCCAGAGTTAGCTTAGAGCTCCTGACTTGGTCGATCGCACTTGGAGCTCAGCATATTCGACAATGCAGTACGATATATTACTACTCCGCGTACAGGTATGGTTTATATAGCTTTTGGCCTGCCATCGAGAACATTCTGGGAAAAACCGGTAAGAATTCATTCTAGAATATTCTTCATCCGTTTACGACATATTCCCAATTTTCTTTTCAACTGTCGCCAAGTAGGCGATTTTGCGCCAAATATGGCAACCTTGCCTTTCCTTGCCATTTTCTGACAACCCTAAGCCCGCCTTATGGAAAAGCTATCATTCCGCGGCTGGGCATTTCATCATATGCTTGTGTTGCTTCTATCCCTTTCATGCACTTGCATTGCTTAAAAAAAAGCATTATTTTTTACTAACATTACATTTCGATGTACGCGTACTGTTATATGGAAAACAGAAGTAAAAGAAGGCACTTTATTGCATTTAAAAGAATGCAGTATCTGCTCTACTCTAAATATTGTTGCGTTGTACGGGTTCGTGGATTTGAGAGTATCCGATGAAAACACGATGCAGAACAATAAATAGCACAATTTATTTACAAGAATCACTATTTACAGCACAGTTCCAAAATTACCTTTAAAAGCGTCGAAAATCTACAATAAATACGCTGAAACAATCAGCAACACAGCTTCAGGCTGTAACTGTAAAGGTACCTTCACGGCAACACTAAACTTATAATAAACACCGTGGAACAATCACCAATACACTGTCAAGCTATACTGTAAAGGTAGCTTCACGGCAAAGCACTATCTCGATCGCTTTCCGTTCACCAAAACTCTCGCATAGCTTAGCACTGACAGTAAGCAGCTATTCTCACAACTCTCACGATTATTCTCACACTCGCAATCACACTGCTTCATAATGCTCGCAACAACTTCACAATACTTCCCAATCTAACTGCTCTCAGAAACGCAAGGGTTTATATAGCTTTTCTTTAAGTTCCACACGTTTCGAGAAATATCTCGACAGGAAATTATTCTAGAAGCTTCCCGATTGGACCATGGGATATCGCCAATTTGGTCGCCAAATGGGCGATAAAGTCGCCAATCTGGCAACCCTACCATACACTATTTTATGGCAACCCTAGTGCTATGCCGGAAAGCTTACATACAGGCGCAACCGCCGAATTTTTCGCAACAATATATTTGAGTTACTATAGCACTGATATGTAGAAATTTGAGTCTACGTAAATCTGAAATTTAACGGGAGTATACATTTTGTAAGAACTTTTAATGAATTTAAATGAATTATCTGATATATTTAAAGGTAAAATTATCATTTAATACATTAAAGCATTTTTTTTCAGATTTAAATTATCCAAATTAATACATCATTTAAAATACGGAGTGTTAAGTCTTGGGAATTAATCACGAAATTATTTTATAACCTAATATTTTTCTGGCTATGAAATTATTTCATAACCTAATACATCTGGCTTGATTAAAATTCTGAAAACATGATTTTCATTGAATTCACTGTAAATGCATACACTGAATTTGTTATTAAATCTTACTTGAAAATTCTGCTCAGAACGCATGTTCTTATTCCCATTACTTATATCGCAAAGAACTAAGAATATCGTTAACAACTTTGCATTGATAGGTTGAGAAACCTACACAAGGTTATTTATTTCTGAATCTAATGTAAACATTGCTGTTTGTCTTTATTGCTGTTGTTCCTTATTTCTAGTTGCAGCCTGGCCATACGATTGGTTTGGTTTATGTGATTACATCAAAGCCTCGACGGCTATCTGCCTAAGGGAAGGGATGCCTTCGTGGAAGACTTCTTATGGACAACTGGCTAGTATACATAAATACCAGCAGTGGTTATATTAAACGTTTTGCATATATATGCCATATTTTTATATTGAAAACATCACAAGGAATGGAATCCGAAGGTTCCTAAATTCTTTTCCGCTACCAATAACTACTCGACAGGATTTCCTTATTCCATAACAAGACAAACACATTTCCTGCCGTATTCAGCAATCGAGACCAGACCATTAAATTGTGACTGTTTCCGCTAAGCATCACATCACCAAAGTGGATGATTTGTAAATATTTGCTCCCTTCTTGCAGTATGCATTCGCGGTATAATTGTAAAGTACGTCCGGCTAGCAATCGGAAGGTCCGGATATTGGATTCGTTAGAAGGCACTGCACGTCTTGCACTTTTTCTGTTATGGAATACAATTCCCAATGAGTCTGCAATGGCGCCCTAAATAAAAAACGTATCACCAGAATTTAATGATTAGGTCTCTTGTTCCCCAGTCACCTTATGGGTGGGGAGAATGCAAGACAGTTTTTTCCTTTTTGACATGTGCCTTCGTGGTATAACTGGAAAGTACATCCGCCAAGCAATCGGAATTCGAATCGCCGAGAAAGCACATCAAATTTTTTATGTCTTCTGCTCTGAAACAAAAACCTGATGACTCTCCAGATTTACTCCTTTGGGCAGTATATGAGTATATAGCATGTGTTTAATTTGTTCATAGAGTATGAAAAATATTTAGAAAATGTGTACATGTTATTAACAGATAAAAGTGCTAAACACTTGAATTGTTACTATTACTATGACTTAGTAAATGTAAACTATGTTATGGCTTTAAAATAAATTATGTTTTAATTATAGAATTTTATTTCAGAAACTCTATTCTGGGACCAATGTAGTACTATAGCAGTATATCTTCATGCAAAGATCAAAGTCTTGATTAATGTCAGTTCAAAATATTTATCACCTTTAAAACAATTCAGTAAGAAAGCAGCCTTATATATGCCATTTTATACTTTGAACATAAATGATTATAAATAATATTATTTTTACTTTCCATTCGAGGAAATCTAAAATCCATAAAAAAACTTATAATAAAAATTAAAGTAAATCAAAATGATGATGAGAACTTACTGCCATTATTTTCTTAAGGTTTCTGCAAATCTAATCGCGTTACATCTAACAGTTTTCAGTTCACTATCAAATATTAAATCAATAGTGCTTATTAGTAGTTACTACTCCAAAACCTTCAGTTAAGGATAAACGTGACAATTTTAGAATTTATTATTTTTGTTTCTGATTTCATAACAAATTTTCACTCTACAATATAGGGCACGAATGTAACAAGTACGCTTGGCTGTTCCCCAGACTAAGAAAATGAAAAACTTTATGTGAAGCAAAACAAACGCAGAGAAACTGATATAAATGAACATTGAATTTCACGACGTGGGCTAACTTCTATAAATTATCTTACTTCCTGTTTTAATTCAAGTAATTTACATAAGCTATTATTTATATGAACAGATAGAACTTCCTACTTTTGCTTTCGAGTAAATATCCGGATACATTTCATTTACTGAAACTTTACACGTGGGCATTACATCCGAAGATAAATGCACTTTAGTTAAGCATAAACCGAATATACCTTACTCTTGCATATATCCGATTTCATTTGCCAATGATCATTTAATTTCGGCTAAGAGCTTATAAATATTGGTATATATTTCTATGCGTACTGATTTAAACTGAAAGCTTTTGTACTTCAAAAATTCATTTGCGTGAAAGAAATATATTTAATCATTTTCCAAAACTTTTGGACTGGCATATTCGTTCCGATCAGACACTCGAAAATGCGCTGTGTATCAAGGCGACTTGCAAAGTATTAATATTGCTCAAAATTTGACATCCTTCATTTATTTTTCATGCGGTCTTGCAAACAGCCCGTCCAGCCCGTACCATTCGTCAAATTACAAGATTTTTAATAAAATTTCAGAATTAAACAATTCCGTAATTTCTTAATATGTTGAGTGGTTTAAAAGCAACAAACGCATTTCTTAAAAAATAAATCAAGTCTTTCGAACTGGATTTATTATATTATGAAAAAACACGCGAGGGGTATACTTTCGTGGAGAATATTCTGAGACTGATTCAAGTTACGCATAGGCAAATCACAAAAACGCCCTTACATCCGCCCCTTTCAATATTTATGTTTCTTTAATTATACTACTCACTGATATAATTTAATATAAGTTTAATTTATAATATCTTCAGATGATAGGAGCATTTCTAGTCCAAAGGGATTTAGTCCCGACGGACTATTACTTTCGTTTTGCGATTTTGCGTTGAATCACTCTGAATGCCCGTTTCACTTTTCAAATTGTTGCCACTAAATGTTATCGCTCTGCATTAAATTTTAAAAAATGAAAAATCTGCATAAATGTATGCATGTTTCTCGCATTGTGATAAAACCTAGAGCCATCGAATTTTGAATGACGTAATCCTACTGCGAATATGGGCATCTGGAAGCCCTAATTTTGAATTTGAAATTTGCTTTATTATCGATTTTATGTTTTGTAACATTTCAACGAATTTCTGATTAACAAACTAAATGATTTCAAAGCGAGCAATGGCAACACTGTACGGAAAAAGAAAAACATTTTTATCTCCAGCGCACGAGACTTACGTAAATTCTAAAGATATGTTCATTTTAAAATGATTTTGCGATATTGATTTTGAACTGAATTTTATGGTTTGAGTACGTAGTACGTGATATTTAATAAAAGAAGGTAGCACACGAAACGTTAAAAAAACGCGCCTTTGGACGTAATTTAAAATCTGAAATCTTTCAGATTTTTTTTTTAAATTTTATATATTACTACAATTACTATTTTCTTTTACATCCCCAAATGGCAGGCATTTCAGCCTTACGCATTAATTGGGAATAGCCAAATCAATCGACCATTTGGGCATTTTATCACCGACAGCTTTGTTCAGTGTGCACCATAGAAGGCAAGAGAACCAGCAAAGAGGGGAATAAACAATACGCATATAGCCAAGCTTTACCCGAGAGTCGAATACACATCCTTAGGACAGCAGCCAGTATCCACTAACATTTATAAAGTCCACTACAGCGTTAAGATGTTAAAAGACTGTCTGTCTCTATATACCGTATATCCTCCCCTATTTTTCCGAATCCTTTACTTTTAGCTTAAATACGTAGCCGGAACGTCTGTACTATTTTAATGTTGTACATCCAAATTTATGTCTAGACCTCAAAAGTTTAGAAATTTCTTGTTCCATAGTGTCATTAATTTGCATCTTAGCTAGATTATCTACTAAGTATCCTCGAGTCTCATGACAGTTGAGTTTTGAATCTCAAATGAGACGGGAAATGATCATTAGTTAACGGTGCAAACGAGGTGATTAACAAACGAGATGAATAGTTAACAAAAGACTTTTTCTCCTCAGTTAACGGTTGGCTCTACGAAGCAATAGAAATAACATTTGCATTTCCTGAATTTAACTTCACTTTTATGGTAAACTCATATAGTCTGTCAATTCACGTCGAAAAGCAAATTTTTGATATGCATATCAATAGTACAGTAATCTAGCCAAATGGGAACAACCTTGTTTTGGATGGCGGCATTGAATACGAGTACAGTACTTACAACTGTTTATCCCTTTACCCTGTTATAAATAAGAGTTTTATTGTAATTTATCCTGAAAATAATTTAACTATATCATATTTCTTATTTTTTATATTATCTAATTTCTCAACGATATTATATTTGAATGACTTTAGAATGTTAATTATATGTTGAAGTACTGGCTAACACAATTTTTAAATCAAATTTAAGTCTAAAAGGGAAGTTTGTGGATCTTATTGTAATTATAGACATTTCAAAAATAGTATTGGGAAGGATTGGCTAATTTTGGAAGTAATTTGGCAAAAACCTTTTCTCTTTACTTTGGGAGTCAAATGTTTGGAAATTGCATCCAAATTAGTTTCAAAATGGTGTTCTACTCTGAACCACAATTTTCTACCACCATCTGTACTATTTAAATGGACAGTACGATTTAAAATGGTGCCTTGTCGTTGCAAGTTATCTTGCTGATGCAACGTCGCCCTGCTCTATTTGCGACTCTCCAATGTCATAGTTCTAATTTTATGAAAACTAGAACACTAATGTTTACTCTGCGTACATTACACTCCAGTAAGAAACTATAGCATCAAATTCATTGTTTGGTATCCCATAGCCCCATGATTGAACTATAAACTCGGTGAACTATAAACGACATCTTAAACCTTAAAGACTATAATTAAGTATTGGATGTGTCGTAAATGTTCTGTTGAAACTGATGTGTAACTTGAAAACTCTCAACTCCATCAATACAAGACCCATAAGACAAGGCAACCAAAAAGAAGATATACTAACTTTCAAAATGACTAACCTGGTCCATCCAGAGTAAAGAAAGGAGGCAGTTCTGACCCTTATGAAGATATAAATTTCATACATAATTCATCCCAGCACAATTTATTTTTTACGTCTTCTTTTCATACGTTCAACAGCTGAAGCTGACATATTTTTCGAGTAATAGTCGTCTGAAACCTCATTCGTTTTTTCCTAGATGACAATCGTTGGAAATGTCAGACTAAAACCCTTTAATTATTTTGGCCTAAGAACTTTTCAATTATAAATAAAATTTCGTTTTAAGCATATTTTGTAGAGACATTAGGTTATTTAGAAGCAGAAGAGATGAAAAATTGAGCAATGTCCTCGCCGGGACTCCAACCACGGACCTCTCGAAATACGCGTCGAGCGTCTTGACCACTCCACCATGAAGGCATGCAAAGAAGGCGGAAGAAATACCTCATATACTCCCTCTTTTAAAGGGTGATTGGGGATTAGAGGATTCAATCACCAAATCCCGGAGTGGAGAATCATCACCCACCACGTTTTTAGTTCGAGCGCCAGTGTGGAGGCATTAGTGTTTTTTGAACCAGGAGACATGAAAAATTGAAAAATGAGCAACGCCTTGGCCGGGACTCGAAACACGGACATCTGGAATACGCGCCTTGCGTGCTGACCACTACACTACGATGGCATGCAAAGAAGGTGGGAGAAATACCTTATATACTCCTCCGTTTAAATGGTGACTGGGGTTTTGGGGACCCAATCGTCAAACCCAATGGTGGTGGAGAATCATCATCCACCATCCTTTTTAGTTCGGTGACCACTTGTAGTGACATTAGGTTTTTTTCGGAAGCAGGAGTGATGAAAAATGAGCAACGCCTTCTCTGGGACTCGAACACGGACTTCTCGGTTACGAGTCGAGCATGCTGACCACCACACCACGAAGTGATGCCAGGAAGGAGGGAGAAATACCTTATAATAATTTTACTGAATTAGTAATTCTATAATTTGTTCTTATCTTTAATTTCTGTCTGATTACCCGTGCAGGTTATCCCTGGTAATATTTCCGTAAAGTGGGAATTCAGTTTATTGTAGACTGGCGGTCCTTTTTGACTTGCTTGACCTCATGTGATTAGGTTAGTTATTTTGAGAATGCTTTATTTCATATGAAAGTGACTTCAACGTTTCGCAACTGTTGTTCTTGCTACATAGCAGATCGTTTTTCTTACTCTTTTTTATTATTGTTTAGGGAATAATCAAGCATCCAAAATCGTGATATGTTAAACAGTGTTATAACAAGAATGAATCCTCGTTGCACACAGTTCATTTCTGATGATACGACTTCTTGAGTGAATGAGTAAAATCAAAATTAGATCTCAATAAACAAATATGGCGACTCGTAAACATTTTAAACAATGTATTTGTAAAGCTGCCTCTGTTCGCGGCATTAAATCTTAAAGAACTAATAAATTTTCACGTACTTTTCCAACTCAAAACTTCCCTTGTCTAGAATGGCTATAAAGAAGCAAGCAGATCTCAGTACATGTTACAAAAGCACTCAAAATGAATTATTTTACCGGGTTGTACTATATTTCGTTTTGGCGTTTTTATTGCTTAGAGCATTATGACTTTTCTCTAAAACGTTTACAAGTGTCAGTTTTTTTTCTTTTTCCTCTCTTTATGAGCGGTGCAAACATGTTGGAGCGGAAGCATTACGCGGTCTTTAGGGACAGAGCATTTTATTTTATAGAATTCCTTACAATTTTTATGTTTCGCGTACTTTAATATAATGTATTTTCAAAGGTTTCCGAAACAAAAATGTGTTTCTGTTGCCTTACACAGTGAAATTTTAAAAATGTATATATTTTTTGGGCGAAATAACATCCCAGAGCGTCAAATTCTAGAACTGTAACTTTGTGTTGTTTTATTGAATTTGCCCGCTGCTTAAGGTATTTTATCTTAGGTATGTTCATATTTTAATCATGTTAGAGTGTCTTTTAAAGTTCAAAAATTGTAACGCAAGTATGTTATGTGCGCGCAAAATATTATGACACATTTGCTGCCGCGTATTTTTGTTTGAAATCTGTTAATAAAGTCTAAACGACAGCTTGACGGAAAAAACACTAAAAAAGTCTTTTAGATTTATGCCCAAAATTCATAAATTGTTATTTCATTTTCATGGAGATGTGAAAACCGTAGAGTATTAGATGTTTTAGTTTTAAGTACCGCAACATTTCAAAATACATGAAACTTCATAGGAAGAGTTTAATATACGTTATTTTCGAAAACAAGAGGTTTCATCCTCCTTAAAACGTCTTTCCTAAAACTATATTCAAATCCCGCCGAATGGATTTGCAAACATGATTTCTTGATTTTGCATATATTTTGTGAATACGAGATAAGTTGCCTCCCACAAAGACCTCTTAGATGGATAACATTCCTGTGCTTGCCGCCCACCCCGTATAGTGGTTAGCGACCCTGAATGTCCGTAGCGATGGGCCAGGATTCGAATCTCGGAGAAAGCATGGCTGTAAATGTCCGTTCCGAGGTTTGGGAGGATTCAAATTTATCCTTTGGGCTAAAAAAGAAAACAAAATTCTGCATTCGATCTTTTACTCCATACCCAGATGTCTAATGCATAAAATCAAGTACGAAATTCAATTTAACCGCTTCTTCCTTCACACGGTAATTTACAGCATACTTTCCTAATATACGTTATACTTCCACCATTGGTCCCTGGAAAGGTCTCGTATTTCGCATTGCTGGTACTAAGGGTAGTAAGGAAGTGTTAATAAGTAGGTAAAAGAATGCGTTCTTAAACTTCCAGTTATAATTGAAAAGATTTAATTTCTTGTAGAAAGTACTCTAGAGAGGCGTCCGTCCAAAAAAAGTAATCTTTGCCACAATCATCATCTATTCTAATTTTATAACAATTCTTTTTAAGCTAATTTTTCCTGTAAAATCTGATTTATATTTCAACTGATTAAAATTTAAATTTCAATTCGTAATCAATTTTCCTCTCGGCAACACTTAAAGGTTAGCCCAATACATTCAGAGGGGATCGAAACTGAAGTATGAATTAATTTTATAAGCATATACCTTCGCAAAATAACGCGTGAAATTTTCTGTTTAAAAATTAAAGAATGCGAGATAATTTAACAACAACTGCAAATCTGTGTAGCTGCACAATTAATTTAAGTTCCATTAACTATGCAATTTTTTCTCTAAATGTTTCGGTTGAGCGAATACGAAATATCTCGAAGTGGAGATTTTCTGCTGAAATGCATATTGAGTGCTGTTAAATTGCTCGTTATGAAATACTTTCCCTATTGTTCAGCGAAAGAGGGATAATTTCCGATACTGCATTCAACGATGACGCCATACCAAGTGTAGCTCTCTGTCAATATTTGACGCATAGTTTCGTTTTTCTCTTCGTCTGCCAATAGTTCATATAAACCCCTTCATAGTCGGTTTGTGCAGTCGAATTAAATGCAGGAAAAAAGCGATTTTTTCTCTGTGATTTCTGCATCATTTACCTTCTAGCATTTATTACTTAAAGTAACCAGCTACTTGTAATTTCAGCCTTTACAATGACTTCTCCGTTCTGCTTCCCCAGCAGAAGTGCAAATCAGTTTGAAGGTATTTAAAGTGAGGTTTAGAGTTTGTAAGACAGAACGCTTTTTTAGCTCTCCAGGCCGTATTATTAAGTTTCGTCAGCTCTGACAGGAGAGTACGCAGTTGGCTTTGCATATTAGCTGCAGTCATTTAAATAGCTACGTCGATTAAGGCTCTGAGCGAACTTCGCTTTAAAGTTAATTGTATAGTCTTCGACTTCAAGGCCTCTTCTAATTAAAATTTTGGTTTAGTTTGATTTAGTTGATTAGGGCAAAGCCCACTAGGGAAGAAATACCTTAGGTGAGAGCCTTTTAAGGGAAATTGACATGTATACAAGTTACACACGACGAAAACGCCCATGCAGCTAGCCCGTTCGTATGGAATCGAACGCAGGTCGGAATTACCATTGTTTAGCGATTTTACCGCTCTGCTGCTGGTGGGCAGTTGAATTTTGAATTTGATTGTTACTTTATGTTATTTGATTCTGGGACCTCTCGAAGAATCGCCAAGTTGGCTGATTATTACATCACAAAGGAATGCTTAGAAGGCGAAGAAATACCTTATATGATTACTTCCGTATTCTCTTCTAAATATTCTTATATGCTTATAATAATCGTTCAACAGTGCATCCCCTTTTTAATTCCATTTTGCATGATACAATTATAATTCTAAAGATGAGCATACTTGCAAAGCGGCAGAAGTTTATATCTAAACTAAAATAACTAAAATAAAAACTTTCCATCGATTAAAAATTTAATCGAAACTAAAAACCTGCAGTATTTATTCGCTCAAAAAGGGCTGTTAGCCTCGAAGCACGATTTTCCGCTATTTCACTTTTCATTCGACCCCATTGCGATTCTGAAAATCTTAAGATATTAATGTTTCATATTTAACCTATCTGTTATTAATTAACAAACTAAATTATTTAAAATGAATACACGTAGTTACTAAGAATATTAGTATCGTTATTTTTACATCTTAATCTGAGTGAATTAAATAGAAGCGCATTTAATTCACGGCATATCTAATTAAAAACACTAAATGTTTTTATAAATTACATTAGATGTATTCTTTCACTTTTAAAATGTAGAGAATATATATAACGTTTCCATGTTAGTCTAAATCCACATTCATCTAATATCCTACAAAATGTTCCGCTGTTTTCACTGGTCCATTTCTATCGATAATCTCTTCTATTAAACACATTATACTTTAAAAGAGGGTTTTGGGCGATCTTTAAATTCTAGACACTTTCAGATATTTGGGTTATTGTTTTAATCCCAAAGGGGCTATTTGTCTCGAAAAGAGATTTTGCGGTGTATCACTAAAAAGGTTCATTCACTTTAAACGGCTCATTCACTTGTGCTGCCATCAAATGTTCTCTCTCTGTATTATTTTTAAATAATGCAGAGCCTGAATGTATGTATGTATGCATGTTCCTCACTTTTTGAAAAAACGACGGTACCCATAGCCATCAAATTTTGAATAAAGTAGTCCTCTACCAGAACATGTGCACCTAGAAGCCCGAATTTTGAATTTCGAATTTGATTTATTACTTGTTCCACATTTTGTGAAACTTTAATGAATTTTTGATTAACAAATTCAACGATTTGAAAGTGAGAAGTAATAACACGTTTCGAAATAAAAATAAATTATCTCCAGAACGGAAAAATGTAAGATATTTATTTATCTTTCATTTCTAATTAACAAAGTCGACTCTATAATAAAACTTCGACTCAAAAATAAAATACTTTTATCTTCCACACACCAGCGTGTTGCCATTCAATACAGACTAAAATGCTTTCAAATTTAATCTGGAAGATTAATGAGTAATAAACTAAGACATTTTAAAGCAATAAATATAGTTCTTAAAAATATTTTTCTGTATTTTAATGTGATTGATTTAAATAAGGCTGAATTAAAGTCATGAGGTATATATTTAGAAATATTCCATATTTTTAAAAAATTACATTAGCTGTATTCATTAAAATCATCATATATTTTTTCTTTTTTATGATAACTATTTTAGGCGACTGGTCGAACAAGCGATTAATTTTTGAAGAAATACCATAGCAAATATTTTGTTATTTTGCTGTTAAATTGAACTTTATGTGGTGTAAGTACGAAGAACGTTCTTTAATAAATGAAATTAATATACAAAACTTTAATAATAAAAAGGGAAAAGAAGAGTTTTGTAATTCATCTTACTTACGAAAACTGAATATTGATGTTATGACCAGAGAAAAGACTGAAAAATGTACAAAATCACCAAAACTCACACTGCATTGGGAATTCTAAACATATGCTGCTGTGAAGCTTTTTAAAATTTTGTGACATTGTTGTTGAATTGTATGTGGCGTGAGAGGGAAGAAAACGAGGCTTAATAAAGCTAAAAAGACAAAACAAAATGTGTGTTAGCATGAGTCAATTCAAGACCAGACTGGCACACCGCGAGTTCAGTGCGATGACAAGTCTGCTTTAGTACTTACTTCTGCGTAAAAATCCTTAAGAAACCCTTTTCGATGCCCCATAAAATCTCAAACAATTTAGATTTTTTCCTCTTGGGCTAATATCTTGTCCACCGCTTCTCTTCATCTCTGCAGAATTCTGTGAATACGACAGAAACAAAATTTCCATTACGTAATTTTTATTTTATTAGCACCGTAGTTATTATTAGTCTCGAAACTCACTTTTTGTCACTTACGTTTGTATTCGAATCAATTTTCAAATTGTTGCCACCAAATTTTATCACAATGTGTTATATAAAAAGGCATTAAATAATGGAGAATCTGATGTACGCAAGTAATATGCAGAGTCACTGAAATTTAAATACGCGTTGTCCTCCACCCACACATCGACACTTCGAGGCCTGAATATCGAATTTCGAATTTGTTTTTTGGTTTATTCCAGATTTTGTACATATTTAAAGAATTTTAAGAAAAACAGCGATTTGAAAGTGGAAACACTTTATAATAAAACATTTTTATCTCCAGCTCGCTATTCTATTGCAATTTATCAAAACCTAATACATTTATCTTTCAGTTTTTATCCATAAATTCGGCTGTTTGAAAGCACTGATTTATCACTGCCTCGGATAAAGTACTTATTATCCGCACGCAAAAGCGTACTGCTATTCAATAAAGCTTAAGACGTTTGGGTTTTAAATTTAATATTTCTGTTATGAGTAGCAAACCAAGTGATTGAGAAGCAATAAACGCAAAATTCTTAAAAATATTTTTTTTCTAATTTTAAACTGATAGATTGAAAAGAAAGCGTATCTAAATCATGAGATATCTAATTAGAATACTAAGATATTTTTGTATAATGACGCTAATTGTACTCATTAAAATTGTTATGTGCTATTTTTTATTATTACTTGTTCAGGCTAGTTTCTGTAAGTAATAATAACGAGAAAAAAAAAAGAATTGAAGGCAGCCTATCGGAAATTCCGAATGATTGTTTCTTGAATTTTATGGGGCGTAAGTACGAAGTAAGCGATACTTATTAATAAGTATGGAAAGATTGTGTTAGCAAGAGCGAGACCAGGAGCAGATTGGTAACCTGAGATGCTGGGCAAGAGAATAAAAAATTGTAACAAATTCTCTGATGTGACGTTAAAATCTGAATCATTTCATGTTTCTTTTTTCGTTCTTTCTTTTTTAAATTCATTTTTTAATTTATTTTTTCTCCACTAATTAGATTAACAAAATTAATTAACTTTATAAAAAAAAGAGCTAGCTCATTTTAATTAATATAAAACTTCAATGGTTTTAATTTTTTAAGTAATAAAATGCTATGTAAATATTTTATGAATATACAGGTATCAGAATGATGAGAAAATATTCTTTCAATTTTAACCGTTTGTTATGTTGATTCTAATGCGAAACCTTATATCAAACCTATCGCAAAAATATGATAGAAAGAAGAAAGGAAAGCATATTTGATACAATTGTATTGTACGCAATTGTATTTTCTTCGATATTTCAATCAAGGCAAAAGCAATGACAGTCTGATAGTGGTAAATTCAAGAAAAGGTTCAATTAGTTGTCATAGAAACAGTCAGTGACAACTAAATTTCCTTTCACACAAACAAGAGCAGAACGTACGAGAAGGATACCGATTGTGCTAAATTTAAAATAAAGTCGTGGCCGATATGAAAACTTCTTCCATTTCAAAAAGTTCTCTGATGCGGTTGGAAACCACACCCAGTACTAAGCTGCCATCATGCCAATTGATGCGCATGAAAAATTCATGCTTTTATTTCCATCACCCAACTCTTCTCCGGGTATCAGGTGATAACTTATCAATTAAGAAAAGTGGTTTCACACCCATTAAATCTCCTTCGCCTTTGCCATTACAGCTCTTCTCGGTAAAATATTTTTCTTTTCGATAAGCCTTCCTTCGTGGAATCCTTGCCATTCATTAATCACTGGAGTTGGGAATTCAGGAGAAGCATCAGCTGAGAGACGTTCGGACATTAAAGTAGCAAAAGAAACTGATGAATATATGG
Source organism: Stegodyphus mimosarum (assembly GCA_000611955.2). Taxonomy (NCBI): domain Eukaryota; kingdom Metazoa; phylum Arthropoda; class Arachnida; order Araneae; family Eresidae; genus Stegodyphus; species Stegodyphus mimosarum. The sequence goes on along the minus strand of KK120594.1, from coordinate 126,132 downwards.
AAAAGTACTTCTCGGAACCGAATGACTATATTAGTTACGTTGTAGGGTTAAGAAGTTGGACTCAATGTTAGGAATCTTGTTAACCTGCTGTACTCTTTTCAAACGAGGACTCATAAAACTGGGGATTTTGAATTAAAGAAAACGAAAATTTATTAAAATATGAATTAAATATGTATGTAAAGATATAATAGAAAATATCAGAAATGATTTGTGTGCGTTTCACTTAGAATATTATATAAGTAACAAAGTAAAAAATACAACAGATAGCAAATAAAAAAGTAAATACAGAAACGCAAATATGTGGAACATACGTAATGCACATTATTTGTATGTATAAGAACACTGGCGGCAAATATTAAAATATTAGCGGAAGCATCCGATGCCAGTACGATTCATAGCCATACATATTTCAGTCTGATACGATATGGAAACCACATAAAAAAATTTTCATTTAAAAGTAAACTAGTTCTCTCTCATTACATCAGCAGCAATGGCATGCAATTTTTAATGATTTTCGTCTTTCTAATCAAATGGTCGTAAAAGCTCAAATTCCATCCAATATTTCACCTATATTCAATTTTAATCAATTAAATGTGACAAACAATTAATCATAATTCACCACAAATTAATAATGCAAAGAAATACTCTGACACACAGACGTTCTTATTTATATATATTAAATTTTGTAAAACTTACAAATTGATAATAACAAAATCTTCGACTTGAAGGCGAGCAGTTGCCACACGTTTCGAAATAAAGCATTTATATTACCATCGCGCAAGACTGTTGCCACTCGGAAAAATGCCTGCGAAAATGAGTGTTTTCAGAGTTTTTAACTAATATCTAGGCTAATTAAAGTTGTATGGAGATGGGAGCAATTGAAATGGCTTCCCACGAATTTTCGGAATCGGGAATAAAGTATTTAACGTTTGGAAATGCTATTTTTATTTCGTCGTAAAACTTAGACATTTTTATTAACAAACTCTACGATTTGAAAGCAAGAAGTGGCAATAGAATAGAGAAATAGAGTCTCGAAATAGAGCAGATATTTATCTCCAGCGTGCGAAATATGAGGACGGAATTGAGCGTTTTCAGAGTTTTTAATTATTATCTCTGATTTTAGGTTTTTTTTGGGGGGGACAAAAGTGAACGTCGATCTTTCCCAAGACCCAGAAAAGAATTGTAGAAAGTTTGGTGACGATAGCTGTAGTAGTGACTGAGTTAATCACGAAAGAACACACAGACATTCTTCTTTATATTACGTACGTTATAGTTTGACGTAAAGCTACTTGATTATACTATGTGATACTGTGAACACTTGTATGAATAGTTCTGTGGAAAATTCCAGAGATTCTTCTTTATATATATTCTTCTTTATATATATAATTTTGTATTTAGATAGTTAATTTTAGTAGAATTATAATTAAAATTGTTGTAGTTCCCCGTGCGATTCAGCGAGAGCCGAATTTTAAGAGAAAGCTACACAGGAAAAGTAAGAATACTGGGCACGTGCATGTAATATTGAGTAAATGGATATCTCAGTAATTTGTATTTAAATTGAATAAATGCAATTGACTACTATGTTAGCTCTAACCGTAATTTCATTTTCCCCCCCTCCAGAAATCTCAAGAAACAGCAAGTACTGGAAATATCTCGGGACCGATTGAAATCTATAAAAGGCCAGAGGGAGAGAGAGTGTCTCAATTCAGTTGTTGAGTTAGTTGCTTAGTTATTGTTGTTGCGAGTTGTTTAGTTCCGCGTGAACTGAGATATACGAGTATCATTCTCTTTAGGTGCTCTTTGCATTGCGTTATTTTTAACGTTCTTAGTAGTTTGACGTAAAGCTACTTGATTATACTATGTGATACTGTGAACACTTGTATGAATAGTTCTGTGGAAAATTCCAGAGATCTGAAATATTTTTTTTTGATAAAAGTAAATTTTATTAACCTGTTATCGGATTTGTGCATTCAGTCTATTACGATTATTATTCCCGTACACACGCAACAATATTAAAGGTTTCAACTTGCACAAGACCTTTATTTTTTCAAGCATGATATGTTTTCAAAATGGACAATTACCTATTTTTACATAAATTAAAATTAAAATAACGTCTATCTGAAGTACCCGGCATTTCTTGAACTTTACACGAAATAACGAGGCTTAATTCAAGTATATCAGGGGTAGTTTTCTCGAAATCTTATCTAGGCAGTGATTTGCCTCTTATTTAGGTTCAAGATGATGTTATTACCAAAATCGAATAAAAGTGTAGAACAGTATAAAACTAACATAATGCCTTATAATGAGTAAGTACCTTATAACAAGTATACTGCGCGAAAAAAAAAAGGACAGTTTTACATCTCCCGTTCTACAGGGCACATTGACGAAATACAAATTGTGTTTTTCATGTCTCGAAAGCGCGACTAAGGGTATATATTAGATTTATATATAACATCATTCTAACATAGGTACTTTGAAACAAAAACGGACGTTTTCTGAAATAACATAGCAAATATTTTCCATATTTCAATTCTACGACTCGAATTACGCCTAAATATTAAATTTTGTAAAATTTGACGCGAAATTTACGGAGAAATTCATAAATTTAACTTAACGAATTTTTTTTCCAGTTTGAGCCGAGAATAATTCACTTGGCGAACTTCTTAATATGTAGCAACCTATTTTCTTTCTCTCGCATTATGCAGCGGAGGGGAAAAGTCACATTGTTCTACTTTCAAATAATTTTAACAAAGTGCGTAAACCACATTTTCGTTATTATCGCTTTGAACAAATATGCCAAATTTCAAAACAAATCGATAAATAAATTCACGTATATCTTCGGAAATTTTGAAGGAAAGCTGATTTTTGGCAGGTATTCTTAGAAATGAATCTACTTTAAGGTGATTGTAAAATATTTATAGATTATAATTCAAAATGTTTTTCGAAAAATTATTTAAAAATACAAATTTAAAAAATAAATTATGAAAAACGGGCGAATTTTGTTTGGAATGAATCTAAATTTCGAACTGTATAAGAAGGAATCAAATCAGTTTCATAAAAAAAGAGATATTAATAAATATATATCAAATTCAATTAACATTGAAGAGCTAAAATTTTGAGAGCTAATTTTTTAAAACTACTCCTGCGACATTTAGAAAACTTGGCAGTTTTTCATAATTTGAGTCGTAGAATCGAAATATGGGAAAATATTGGCATGTCTTTTCAGAAAAATTCCAATTTTGTGTCAAAATACCCATATTTGAACAATGCTATATATAAATCTAATACATATCCTAAGTCGCGCTCTCGAGACATGAAAACGCAATTTGAATTTCGTCAATCGGCCCAGTAGAACGAGAGATATAGAACTGTCCCCCCCTTTTTTTTCGCAGTGTACGCTTTTAGTAAGACCTGATCTTTTTATTTTCGGAATAGAGCTTTTGGAAAATAATTAATGAGCCGATTTCTTCACCACTTAACCGATTTCTTCACCAATTTCGAAATACTCCAGAAAGTTTGTTAGAGAACCCACTTAAATAGTGTTTTAAAGGTTCTATACTGTTCTAAAACTTCTATAGTGGTCCAAGGAGTAAATAAACACGACATCATGTAACGGTTTTAAAAGAACTGATAGCAGGAACGCAATAACTGCGATGTGAATCTGAGTTGGTGACTGAAACTGTATAGAAATAACATTATTTATTTTTTGTGAGAAATTATGTATATGTGATAATTTAATGCGCAGTCGCGATGGCAGAGTGGCAAGACGGAAGAAGATATTGATACCAAACCAAGTTCAGCTAATTATCATCCTTATTTCTAGGCACATTAGAATAGTTCTTCAGAGACAATATACATTTTGATCATAAACAATTACGATAATTTCTTATATACACAGATAGAGGGATACAACGTCATTTTAGGCAAGTGGACATAGCGGCGGGGATATTTTAGCAGTGGCGGAAGCAGGGGAAAGGAATGAAGTGACGTAATTACTCGCGAAGCAGTATTTTACTAGATAGGTGCACAAAGTATTGTTAAGCTATGATTGATTAATTTTGGGTTATTACATAACATGGAAGGATCTCGAATTTGAAAGAACAGATGAATTTAGG
>KK120594.1:84438-122004 GCA_000611955.2 Stegodyphus mimosarum | reverse complement strand
AGTTAATTAGTTAATTTTGAGATCGCCAATTATTTTTAAAGCAGCCATCGATAATCTACATTATACGGAAAAATGATTGAGAGAGTTTTTTTTTTTTTTTTTTTTGGATACATGAAGTAACCTGTTATGCAGATAGCTGCGTAAAATGGTTTGATTGGAGAAAAGCATTCGAATAAGTACTTTTAAGAGAAAAATAAGTTTGTTATATTTGTATGGTTAAACTTAATTAACTATATGTTTTCATTGTTTAACTTTCTTTTGCTCTAACGAATTTTCGTTTAAACATTGAATAGAAGTCTAGCTTCAGGTACAAGCCACCAGCGGCCGAGCTGAAAAGTCGCTGAATACTGATAGTTCCTTTCGAGGTTCGAATCCCGCGAACGGGCTCGCTGCGTAAGCGTTTTTCTCGTTTTTGCATGCGTAACGTGTATGAGATCCAGTTTCCCTTAGAAAGTCCTCCACAAAAGCATCCCTCCCTTAGACAGATAGCCATCGACGCTTTGCCACAGTCACATAAACCAAACGAAACCCTAACTTAAGTTACAGAGATAAGATGAAAACCTTAACTGAAAGGTTACTACGTCTAAAGTAATTAGAAAAGAACTATGTCTTGTGATACACTTAGAGCAACAAATACTATGCCATGTTATTTTATGAGTTTCTCTAGCTGAGATATTTCAATAAATATAAAACTCACTCTAATTTCAGCTGCAAATGACTCGGGTTAAACTAAGGGTATTAGAATGTTGCGTTCCAATATATAAGCACACTCGAGGTGTATTCGAGAGGTTCAGGGTCGAGTCCCGGCGAGGGTACTGCACTTTTTTTCTCTTCTCCTGCTTCAAAAAAATCCTAATGAGTCTACAAACAAATTAAATTTCACTCATGAAATACGTCAAATAGGTTAGAGGCTGCTAGATAACAGCATAGTTGTTATTTAGCAGCCTCTAAACACTAAATTACCTGTTATCTGCCTCTGAAGTGTAAGTAAAAAATTTTAAACTAAAGTAATTGTTAGATGCCTCTAAATTCTACTATTGGTTGCCTGCAAATTCTGTCTCTAAACTGTACTATTCAAAGTATAAATTCGCCTACTGTTAAATTCAGCATTGTTTATAGTTTAGGGAAGTTACGGAAGAAATAAAAGGTACCGAAAATAACTAACATAAAAATAAATAATCTATTAGGTAAAATAAAGTTTACGTATTCATACTTTTCTTCTCTTTCGATCAATGGTATAGAAACTCAAAACAAAAATAAATTAACGTAAATACATAGGGTTCTATTTTTAGGAACCATTTGGAAAACTGTTGCATTGTCATCTCATATGTAGTGTATTAAAAACACAAAAATTATCTGTAAATAATGTCATAGCATGCAAAAAGCCACTGATACCCGAAACCCACATGCACGGAAAACTATACAAGACACGAAAGTTCATGTGTTATGAATGCGATATTATAACTGACTAATAATTTCAAACACTTCCAGCTATGTCTCTGAGAGGTTCAATTCCCTCGTTACAACATATAACTGGATATTTCCTTCGATTTATGAGGGCCATCATCTCGAAAATGGGAGCCCTCACACGTGATCAAGAGCCTAAAACATAACCTTTCAAAAATGACCCACTTCATTTACGAAAGAAAATCAGAATCTTCTCCTGTAATGACACACTTCGCTTTGGGCCACAATTGATCACTTCTAAATGAATACCAAGTTCCTTTTGATGGATATCGGTTAATTCCCCGCCTTCCCCCTTAATTGAAGGGGCTGCCTTGGGGAGATAGACCCAAGTTCTATTCGAAAGAGAAATTTTCATTGATTATGGATTTTCACTTAGTGGGGGGATTTTGGTATAAATATCTGTACGTTAAGTACTTGAAATTCTGCGAAGAGGGAAATAATAGTATTGGAAACGGTTTTAATGTACATGTATGGCGAATTATTAATATTTAATGTAATTTTTCTCTAAAGGTACCTCGACTAGATTTATAAATTCAAAGGTCAAATATATACTGTTTACACTATAGACTTTTGACATCATAGTTACACAGAAATTACATTAGAGCTCTAGAAAATCGATTATCGCTTGCAGATGGTTCACTGCAGATGAAATATGCATTGCAAAATAAGGTATCGAAAGTCAAAGAAGTACTTCATTTTGCTATTTACCACAAGCTGTGTACGTACATAGCATACGGAGTAGTACTCCATAGTATCAAAAGATAACATATGTGACCGTACGTATCCACTCATTTATTCAATAAAACTTTCAGCAAGTGGGTAAGACATTTGGACACAAGTATTGCGAGCCGAATTCGGAAACCAGTAAGTTGCTTAGTTGCTTAGATGCCTTCATGCTTTATCCCAGATGTAAAATATACAAGGTGTACATTACGCATGACGAAATTAAACTTGTATTTTTCATGTCTCGAAAGCGCGACTGAGAATATATATTACATTTATGTATAGCATTGTTCTAATACTCGTATTTTGACAAAAACTCGGACTTTTTCTGAAACGACATGCCAGTTTTTTCCGTATTTCCATTCTACCACTCAAATTATGCCTAAATGTTAAATTTGTGAAATTTGGTGCGAAATTTAGGGAGAAATTGAAACATTTACCTTGGCATATGTTTTTCAGTTTGCGCCAAGAATAACTCACTAGGCAAACTTCTTAATTTACAGCAACCTATTTTCCTTTCCTGTTCATTACTTCCTTGTACGAAGTAAAAAGGAAGTATTGTAGTCGCGAAAAATTTCGGGTACCATATTTCAACGAAAATATCTATTTTGACCATTATCGAATGTAATTTAACGAGGTTTTTGAGTAACATCCGTGCGTAAATACAGAATAAAAGACACTTTCCCCCGCAAATAATTATAATTCTGATTTAAAAAAGATTCTGAAGAGATTTTTTTCGTGGCATCTGTGCGTACGTACGTACGTACAAACATATGTATGTACGTATGTATTTCGCCTAACTAACGGTGAAATTTTGTATCAAACGCTGCTCAGAACGTTGAAATTTTGTATATAGGGCTGTTATAACATGTAGATGTGCGCCTCGCATTTTGGTTGCAATCGGCCGGACCAAAAGTATATAAATATGTGTATATATATCCACTCTGGTACTCGGCTCTTGAGCTCAGATTCTTTATCCTTATGAATTTGTAAATTGTGAATCTTTTTCTTTAAAAATTATTGAATTATGTTGTTCTTATCTTTCAGTTAAGATTTTTATACCCTTAGTTAACCTGTATGCAATAATTGTGGAACTACCAACAATTTATAAGTTTTTAAGTGCGGCTAAGCCTAATTTTTGGTTAAGATTGCGGCCATATTTGTGTACATTTGAAGCTCAGTCGAATAGTGGATTCGTTGCCAATCTAGAGAAATTAAACTTTGCAACAACAAAGTAACGTCTTCTTTTATTATTGCGAATTAAATTATGCTTGATTCGTTCGGGAATTATCAATTAAGTTATTAGCTGGGTTTTGCGTACAAATTGTAATTTTAATTGTAAAAATTGTTTTAACTGTACTTGGTTAGTTTATATTCTTCTGTCTCTTTAAAGTTTAATGAAAATATTTTGATTTTTATGTAATTTTGCCTTAGCGCAAAGTGAGAACTGAATTAATTAGTAACGCATGCACATTAGGTAAGCGGCGCTGAATCGTCTGCGAAAAATTGTTTCTTTTTTATTTGTTTAATTTCTTTTATACATCGTTTTAGATTTATTATAGTATTTTAATAGAACTTCTGGTAATTCTTCAGATGCTACAATTTTTGCTCACTGTGGCTTATAAAATGGATGAGATATAACGCTATTAAGTGAACCTAGCGCCGGCGTATGTCTATGGTAAATAAATATAGTAAACGTTAAAGATTGCATTTTTTCTATTGTGGTTTATGCGCTATCGACAAAGTAGATTGAATTCGAAATTCGTTAACTGTTAATTCAGTATGTTAAAATGAAATGTATGAATATTGAGTATAATTTAATATTCCGTACAAGGAAGTCATGTGGTGTACACTTCAGATTTTGTTTTCATTGTACACGAGAGGAAAAACGGTCACGTTCATTACTTTCAAACAACTTTAACAAAGTGCATAAACCAAAATTGACGTTATTATCGCTTGTAAAGAATATGCTAAATTTCAAAACCCGCCGATATGTAAATTCAAACATATCTTAAGAAATTTTGAATTAAAAACTCTAATTTTTTGCACGTGTGCCTAGAATACATCTACTTTAAGATGATGTTAAAATTTTTATTGCTTTTCTAATTTTTTTAATTCACAAAAATTATTTTAAAATGCAAATTTTAAAAATAAATAATAAAAAATGTGCGAATTATATTTCGATTAAGCCTAAATTTCGAATTCTGGAAGAAGGAATCAAGTAAGTTTAATTTTAAAAACGAGACATTAATAAATATATATCAATTTCAATTAACACAGAGGGGCTAAAATTTTGAGAGCTGATTTTTTAAAACCTACTCGTACAAGCTTTACAAAACTTGTCAGTCTTACATAATTGAGTCGTCGAACCGAAATATGGAAAAAAATGGGCATGTCCTTTCAGAAAAAGTCCGATTTTTTGTCAAAATACCTACATTACAACAATGCATAAATGTAGATATAAATCTTACACTACGTCGCGCTTTCGAGACATGAAAAATACAAGTTGAATTTCCTCAATTGGGCTAGTAGAACGAGAAATATAGAAGTGATTCATTTTTTTTACGCAGTGTACATAAACTGATATAAAAAATTAAGAGGGATACAGGGATTATAACCCCATCGAAACGAGCAATATTTATAATGGAACCTAGAGTAAATCTGAAACACGTCCAACAAACATAGCCGCACTTATAACAAGCATAACCGTTATTTATCTCCTGGCGAAGAAGTAGTATGTCACTATGAAGTACTAATTTCCAAAACCAATGACATCGGCAGATGCAGTTGATTTTCTCTTCAAAGTTCAACAGAAACCTAGAGCAAACGTTGCTCTTTAAAACTTTTTCCAAGCAGCCTCTTTCTTTTCCTCCGCCCACGATGTCGAAATTGAAATATTTTTCTCTTCAACTTCTATCTGACCTCTGAATTTTTAGAAACATGATGTCACAATTTAAACTTAATAGTATTGATCAGTTCATTTTAAATTAATTTTCTCATAAAATTATTAAAAATCTTTTGTGCCTAGTTTTTAAAATGAGTATAAACTATGGCTGAACAGATGGAGGTTGTATGAAAATTTAAATTTCGTAATTAACACAAAAATATTTTATATTTAAAATTGCCGCACAACTTATGCCTTACCTAAAGCACTTTTATAATTATAAATGTGTACGATTTATGATTACGAAAATAAAAAGCAGCGGAAAGAATTTTATGAACTGGATGCATGTTTATTCATACATAAATTAATATAGTAAATAAGTATGAAAGATGCTTTCATTGCTTTTTGTGCACTTCAGACAAAAAGAACTCATAGGTAGAATGATTTCAATAACGCCATAAGGAATCTTTTACGTGAGCCTTTTGCTATAGTTTATCAATCTAAAGTCGAGAACCCCCCCCCCCTTCCGAAAGTGTGAAATTCACACCTGGGTTGAAGTTTTCTCCTTTGGCTGAGAGCCTCTGATTTGTACATTGAAAAACTTCATTCTTGCTTTCGTTATACGTATTTTCTGATTAAAAACTAATTCATAAATAATACTTTTGACCTCAGGATGCAATTTGCAAACATAGGGAACTATGACATAGATTGTCTTCTGGAGAGGACTTTGAAATACTTACTTTCATTAGTGAATTATGTCAATTAAAAGTTTTCATTGCATTAAGAGAACTTAAAAGTTATCAGCTTTACCAAAACCAAAAATCGAAACATGAAAGATCCTATAAATTAGCAATTAATGCTGAAATAGGTTCCGAGTGAATTTCTGCCATTCTATGAAGACTGTTTTAGATATCATAATAGTGACATATGTGCCTCTTGTTTTTGATACTCCTGGCAATGATTCTAAACTCGAAAACTGTGATTATATATGAGGTATATTAACGAATTTTTAGTTTCACACTTTTATAATTCACTACCCCTCGATATAGTGGTTAGTGTTCCTGACTGCTCTATTGTTCATTGGACTCGGTTTCATATTCCGGGGAAGGTATGGATGTTTGTAAATGTATAGTGTCTGTGCGGCATGGGGGAACTCAAAACAGACTGCGAATGGGAAGCCCTTTCAAGAGGTTTGGTGCTGGGAAAAGAGGGGTATATGAATTTCGGGCCTGCCCCTAGGGTGCTCTCTATTAAAACTAGGAGGATCTGAGTGAAGTCATGCTGTCATCTATATGATGTTGAAGGCCAAAGTTAACGACAGACGCAGTCTTGCATCTTAGTTAAAATAAAATTCGTGTACGGTTTCTGGTTAATTCAGACAAGAGAGATAAAGCACAACAACATAAATCTCATCTTTTGCAAATATTTATATTTTAAATTACAATTTCAACTTGCATTTTATAACATCTTTTATGAAGCATTGGTTCAGTTATTTATAACAAAATTTTGAAATAAAAATTTTTGCTGGTATTTTTTAAACAAATATAACACAATATTACTTTTGTGATAGCTGTCTGTGTATGTTTTCACGTCGTTTAAATAAAATTGGAAGTCTACAAAATTATTTTAGTATTTTGCATCCTTTTTGGAACAGAAACAATAGTGACGAACAAGTCATGTATAATCGATGAACCTGTTACGTTTTTATGGAAATTACCAGTGGACGTGTGGCTAAAACTTCTGAACACTAGTTTATCTTGTAGTATATCTGCAATTTGATTTCGGGTAAAAATAATTGTTTTCACCTGTTTATCTAAGTAGGGTTTCCATGGTTTTAGAAATATGTAGTATCGGTATTTTATTAATTGACTTTACAAATCTTTGCAAATCATATCCTCTGATGTATAAAGCATTCATATAAAGCCAATTAATCAAACAATTATTTTCTTTTGTTTTATTACAGCAGTTTATTTTAGAACAATGTATAATATGTTTATCTATTAGATCAGATTCGTATTGATAAGCCAATTAATCAAACAATTATTTTCTTATCAATACGAATCTGATCTAATAGATAAACATATTATACATTGTTCTACAATAAGCAGCTGTAATAAAACAACAAAAAACGCAGCTATAGTGTAATACAAATATTAAATGTACTAATAACATTATTTGGCTTTTCGGTACTGGAAACTATAAAAAAGTTGGAAGTTCAATTGTAGTCATACCAAGATTCAAACCATGGATCTTTCGCTTGCCATTTACGTGCCCTAACCACTTAACAACAAGAACATACTCAGCCGAACATGATAATTCCTTACATTCTTCCTCACTTAAAAGGCGCCTGGAGAACGGACACAAAACCGAGGCCACGAGATCCAGGCGATACCAAGTTACTGTGTACTACATTTTAGTCCGAAAGCCACTGTAAAGATTTATTAGGTTTTCCAGATCCAAAACAGGAGTTATGACACTAAACCGAGGCCACCAGATTCAGGCAATACCAAGTTACTGTGTACTACCTGAAAGCCACTGTAAAGATTTATTAGGTTTTCTGGATCCAAAACAGGAGTTATCTACTGTACCCTAGCTGGAATTCGAAGCAGGATCTAACCGGACTTACAGAAATAGTATGCATACGGGGAACTTGATAATTCCTTATTAAATGCATTATGTGTTGATACGCAGTGACGAACAGCCGCTAATGAGGTGATAGAAGATGCAGTCTAGGGAAACGTTAACACAGTGACTCGCTTTTTTCCTTTCTTTTTCTCACTCCTTCATGTAAGGACAGTGTTAAAAATCTCTCAGAATGACTAATTACTGAACGCTGTCTTGATATACATATTATGAAAATTCTAATAAATCTTATTCTATTATTATTATGTGTAAAATAAATGTGTTCGTTTGCGATTCGGTGTAAAACTTGCTTTATGGATTACTCAAACACTATGATGATGCTGGGCACTACCGAGAAGACAAGGTAAGAAATTGTTCTTCTCCTTATTTTGGTAATTTGTTTTAGAACTATTTATAGCATTATGATATGTAGTTTTGTTTAATAATGGTACGAGCATTCTTTTCGTTTTTCGAAAATGGTAATCCCAGTTTTTGTTTATTAAATCCAGAATGGCTTCTTTTCAGTTTGTTGGCATAAACAGGGTAACAAAGGTCACTAAAAATTCTCTTTCGGCAACAACGAATCTCTTTGTTCAATGAAATGTTTGCAAACTAAATGGAGATTTCCCTAGACTCAATCGTTACTAAATTTAAAGAGTGTCGACTAGTTTAGTGCTATCATTCACTTACTATGGCTACCTAACACACTTATTCCGGTTTCATCATCAATTCTTGTCAATAGAGGAGACACCAAATAGAAAGCAAAATCCTCTAAATGTAACCCCTGATGCCTCGAATTCCGAGCGTGTTAATTGTTCCTCACTTTCTCACAAAATTCGATTACTTTGCGATAATAAGGTATTTCGGAACAAGCCGCTAATGGATGTCTCACCATCTGAGACACATGAAACGAAGTTAATGCAAAGTCTTACTAACTTATGTCTTGTAACAACTTCGAGAAATATTCTTCCCGTAAACTACTAACTGGAGGTGCTGTAGATGTTCAAAGGGAAAAATTCAATTAGTTGCAGCAGCGTAAAGATGATGTTTGAAGTTTACGTGATGTGAGAGTTATGTTCAGAGGCTTCGTTTCACGTAGAATAATTTTAATAATATATGAAGCAAAAAGGAAAAGACGGCGAACTTTAGCGGAAACGAGAGTATTTTAAATATATATTAGCTTTTGCTTCTTTTCATGAGTGTTTGAATTACGTTAATTTCGGGCAAAGCGAGTATGTAGAGTACTTCAGCATCTGTATTTAAATATGTAGTTTGAAAAGTTGTATCTCTGGAAATAATTTGTAACACTATGTGTTTTCAGTACTAAATAATTTTTGCTGTATTTGTTTAACTGTAGATGCATGCTCTTTAAATGTTAGGTAACATAATATAAACGCAAAACAAGGGTGCTGTTACTCACTATTTTATTGAGGAACAAAGTTCTACATTTTTTGACAGTGAATTGAAGTATGTGAATCTATTAGTATTTCTGTAGATGAAATCGAATATGTAGTCATAATTTTTGTATTCCGAAATTTTATTTTGTGATCTCATACCTTATATTCGTGAAGTTTATATGGAAGTATATAAATTTATATATACACGCTAAGGAAGAATTTGACCAATGGGTACTTTTATGTTCTGATTTTGGCACTGGTTGAGCAAAGGACCTGAGGAAGTTTGTGAACTTTACATTACACTAGCATATAACATGTCAATGTTTCGTAACAACAAGTTTTCTGCTTTTGTAAAAGCTTCAAAATTGTAATACATTTATTAACATCCATGCTTAATAATCTTTGCTTGTTAATTTGAATATTCTTTAATTAAATATTTTTTAATTTTCATTGCCTTGCGATGTTTTTAAATAAAGTTTAAAAAAAGATTAAAAATGCATACACAGTCAAAATGACCACATATGTACCTCTGCGTTATAATGAACATGTGTTCTTATAGGTGTTAAAATGCGCAAGTACAGGACATTCATTCTGATGATCTCAGAAACATCTCTCGCAATGGTCCAGCAAATGTAAGGAAGTATTATGAGAATATAAGCATCATGCTGCAATTTTTCAGTATGAAAATATCTGATCAAAACTCTTACAATGCTCACCACTTTATTTTTCAAAACTAGAAAAAAATTTAGGCGATAATGCAAAAACCATTTTGCATCATCTAGTATCATTGTATGAATGCAAAAGAGTTATCACGATTTTCGTTACATCTTTTTGTCTTACACTTCTTCGATTCTCTAAGAAATTTATGCATATTCTTGAAAGTCTGCCACACGACTTTTTCAGTTAGATCCCATTTGTGACTAAATCAAATCTAGAGATAATTTTGTAAACTGTCATTTCGAAAAGAGATTTTTCTTTGAATTAACTGTTATACATTTAAGGAGTTTTGTTTCCAAGATATGTTAATATTACCTCTTGCTATCCATTTCCTTAAGTAAAATTGTTTTTACGTATAATCTTAGCAAATCTGTTTGTTTATCCATTATAAATATTCCATGTACGTAGTTCTATTTCTTACTTTTTGTTGCAGAATTTTCAAACATTTCTTTCATATTAACCATTACCTAATAATGCTAACTATATGTCCTTGAGAATTAACACTTATTCATGGTTGGAGTTAATTGTAAACCAAAAGTACGCAATAAAATCTGTAGGTAAGCGTCCAAATAGAATTCAAAATATTTATGTTTGAATACGCTTAAAACACTTAATTTAATGTTCTACATATCTACAAATCCTTACGAAGCATTTACATAATTTCAAATAACTTCAACAACACATGTCACTAATAAAATAATAATAGGCGAAAATGTCTTACGTCAACATGTGAGAATGCGCTGGAAATAAACCTTGTTTGTTCTGTTAAATAATACTTGTTGATTATAGTTACTAGTATCAAACATTTTAACGACTCTTACCGCTTACGATCGATCATAATGTATGTCGATATCACCACTGTTAAAAAGTACTTGTTCATTATAATTACTAGTATAAAAAATTTTAACGACTCCTATCGCTTACGATCATAATGTATATCGACATCACTATTTAGAGGGAATTACGGAGATTTTAACAAATTAGAGGATTCTACCATCTTCCGAGCATTCGTTACCATCTTCCGAGCATTCGTTACCATGGTTACAAGGCAAGCTTGAAGGTATACAAATGGCCTTGAAATGCCTGTTCTGAAGTAACAGGTTCATGCAGATCCCATTCATGGTGTCTAAAAGGGCTGATAGCATACGGGTTCCCTCGTATGTAACGAAACAGCCGGTGTTTAAAAATCTTTAAAAAATGTCTCATTGGAAATCCATTCTTCAATGAACCTACTAACGGGCTTTATACTAGTCTCACTAACACATTATTTTATTGTTTACTTGTTCGTTTGCACGTTCTGTATAGATTACACATTAATGGAGGAAGTTAGTTTTAGTGCTTCTATTCAAAATAATACTTCAGATTATTTTTAAAATTTTTGCAATAATATTTAAACTAAACATTTCCTTAATTTTGTTTTTACCACATGTTTCTTCTTTTTTACGGAAATCTGTTACGAAGTATGCAGTATTAAAGAGTATTAAAGATAAAACAGACGGAATAGATAATTCAGGAGTTAGTTACCTAATAACGAAGATAGTCTGCTGACTGATATTGCTTTGATAAGGTTATAGCGTCTCGTGTTTTTTCAAACATAAACTAACGAGACACTAGAAGACTATGCGAGGAATTATCCTCAAGACTTAAGTATTACGAAGTTCAGAGATGGGTGTAAAGAAGCTTTAATAACTCATTGGCACCGACTAGTGCTTACAGATGCCTACAATTTTAGCTTAACTCAAAAAAGGTAAAAAAAATAATTGTAGTAATTAGAATAACTAATAATAATAATTTAACTTAAAATTAAATGCAGTAAGTATAGCCTAACTGCTCACAGGATAATTTAACGAGCAGAATGACTCGTAAAAGTCGGCGTAAACAAGGCTGATGGATAGAAGCGTTCAACGTCACAGAAATCTAATCGCTAGTAATTCAAGATAGCAACGTGGCCTTTAAGCAGGCATAACACGCTCTAAAATCTCCTTCCAAAGCCCTTCTCTTAAATACTACTTCTTTCTACCTCATTTGAATGCACGTTCGCTAGCTTATTAAGATTCTAGCAAGAAAACTTGGGTTGAAAACGATAATCAAAGGAAAGTTGCTTTAAAATGAAAATTAACTGTTAGGTAAATTAAATGAATCACTACAAGGTGACTATGGATTGCCAGTAAATGAACTTAACACATATATGACTGAGCAGTCTTACAATGTGCTTCTAAAGTAATTCAGTGTTACTGTTGCGAAACGAAAGACTGGAATGGTGTAATTTAATTAGTTCGACAGAATTCTGAGCTTGATAAACTTCAATATTTTATTCTTCTGTTACTGATATTTTATTTTGTGTTTTGCCTCTGCTAGCTGCAGTATAGTTTTTCTGTATACAATTATCCTAGATTTAAACACGTATGTTAGGGTTTTTTTTGGGGGGAGGGGTCTGATCGTTTTCCTAATTCTGAGGTTTTGCCTATCCGAAAAATTGTTAACTAAATCACAATTCGGTTCGTTTAATTCAGTGAATACTTTCACTGCTATAGTACTGAAAATTGGTTAAGTTTAGTCGTGTGGTCCCCAATGATTACACTACCATATTATTAAATTTGTTATTTAAGTCTGAAAAGAATATTTAATTTTGCTTATAAAACGTTGTTCATCTGCTTAATTTAAATAGTGATTTCAATAAAATTCTTATCATAAATATATATATTTTTAAAATTTAAACATTAGAGTAAATTTTTAATTTAGAGATGTAGCAGCTTTTGTTAAATAATTTTCTACTTATATAGACTTTTATTTTTAGTAACATTTCAAAGCTATTCAAACATTTTTAATTGAAATTAGAAATGTAAATAATCGTATAACTTGTAACTTTCCTATACGTTCTGTCGTAGTATAATTGTTAGCATGCCCATAACATAATGGTTAACATGTTTATAAGATAATAACCATAATGGTTAGCATGTCCATAACATAATGATTAGTAATTAGAAGATCTGGAACTTGACTACAGGGCTGCACATAATTGATTTCTCAAACTTCCTGTCTCAAAAAAATATAATAATCTTTACAGGATTGATCATATTATTAATGTGCTCAATGATTATTCCTCACCTTCTGCAGTGGATCGACTGGTTGTCTTTCTTCTTCTTTCAAGTGGGGCAGAATGTAAAGAATTGCTGCATACTCATGTATATCTCTCGAAGTGTAAGCAGTTACCACGACAATCTGGCAAGAGGGAAATCCATGGTCCGAATCCTGACGATTGATATTTCATGATTTCCCCTCCCCAAAAAATCAGATATTCACTACACCTGTTCCTGAGTTAAAATGTACTGAATAACAATTCATCAATACTCAGATTTGGTTCTCTGGATCTTGAACCTTTCAACAGTTGTCAATTATTCAGGTGAGAATATAAGGACTTATGAGTGTAATAACACTCTCCTGCACGCGCTGTCGTGGTGTATGTTGTTAGCACCTCCAGTTAGGGATTGGTAAATCCATGGATTGATTTCCAGCTACAACATAACTGATTTTTCATATTTCTGGCTAAGAAAACTAATAGCTTCCACAATTTAAGTTAATGAAAGAATCGAACATCTCTCATTTCTAATGAAAACTAGAACAGCTTCGCTTTTGATTCAATATAATGATATTTATTTAATGTCCGTTTGCGGAAAGTTATGTTCTAAAAAGACAAGAAAGTTTTTTATTTCATGTATTGTAGCGCGAGTAAGTGTTAAGAATAGACTGAATGCGCACAGAATTGATAATAGCTTGATAAAATTGATTTTACCAAATGGAACGTTTCACAGTTCTGGAAATTTCCACAAAAATACTCGTACAACTCTTCGCAGTACCACAGAGTTCAATCAGTAATTGCACTTGAACCTACTAAGAATGTTAAACACAACGCAATGCAAAGCGCATCTAAAAGGCGAAGCTCTCATGGAGATCTCAGTACTCCGAATTCAGCTCTGAACTTACTACTGAGAGCAGATGCTCTCTCTTGTCTTATTACAGTTTTTACCTGGCCGCCAAGAAAGCTCTCGCAAATACCATTTCTCGAAATTGCTGGAAGACATATACTGTTAAAGTTACATCTAAAAACCGGATACGATTCTGTTGCATATATATTAATTGCAGCTATTCAGTTGCAGTTCCCACTACAGTTATACAGGGATCGGACCAAAATGTCGCCGTTTGACGACTTTTGGTAAGTTCTCGCTAATTTTGGCAACAAAAATTAGTCGCCAAGACCATCGCCAATTTAGTGATATCTCACGAATTTAGACGGATACCCTTTTAATCAATATTAAATAGACCTGCCCCTTTATTCTTATTTTTACGGCAGAGCGTTGCTTTATTAGATTTTTACCTTACATTATGTAAAAAAAAAAGAGCTAGAATTTTACATATAATTTCTCTAAATTTATTTATATATGTACAAAATTGTAACAGTATGTTTCTAATGTAATGCGAAATTTATTTTAAAATTTAAATAAAATTACAATAAATTTAAATTAAAAAACGCGTCAAATAAATAAAATTTTTCAATACTTAGCTGCTGGAATGTGATATCAAATAAAATTATCATACATATTTTTTTACATATGTTTTATAGGTACCTGAACTAATTTTATAGTCTCGTATTTTGGCAACAAAAGACATAAGAATTTTGTTTCCCGAAATTTGAAAATAATTAGGAGATTTATAAGCGTTTATTTCCATCCGTTTAACAAGTTTTTCATAACAAAACAGCCATCCTTCAGACACCGGATACGCAAAATTCCATGAAACTAAGATTTTCCGCTTTCTCCTACATTTCCCTGGCTCAAACTAATTAAAGAACATGTCATATGTTTTCAGTCACTCTAATCATATCTCAAAGTCAGTAAAACGGGTCACTTTTCGAACATTCTTTTGACAGAAAGAATTCTCAACCGAAAGATTCGTTCAAAATGCTAATTCGAGTGCTGGGTCCTTTCCGTTTCAGAGTAAAGAACAAAAATTCTCTTCCCGAAATGTCGGCGCGCGTGCGGCTGACAAGGAAATCTTTCGAAATTCGATAACAAAGTGGCCCCACGCCACTGTTTTAAAGCGAATTAATTTCGAATATTTAGCGGTAATTGATGAATAAATTAATGCTTCGTTAGCTTGCTTAGTGGAGTGGAAGATAAAAGATGCTAAAGTTCTGATTAGCTTAAAGTTTAATGAATAGTTAAATAATGAGAGCGGTTGTGAATGGTAAGAAACATCAATTATAAGACAGTTAGGCTTCTGAAGCTCTCTGAATCTATGTTAACGCTAAAATCTTAAGACAGCAATAGCAGATTTTATTGTTTTTATAGGTATATTTGGAATTTGGAAAATGAAAGATTTCAGGTAAACCGGCGTCCTAGGAATTTCTAGGTGGCATCATAATGCTTCTCAAAGGTGTTAACATCACGATACACACCCAAAGCTTTACAACGTTTCCAGTTAAACATACATTCAATCGTAAATCATAGTGAAAATACATACTCATAACATAACAATTTATCACAAGCCACATTCATACACATTCGTAATATATCACGATCAGCATGCCTATACTCACAGCATATCACTGTAACTCATTCAGACAGTCACAAATAAACACGGTCTTATACGTTATTTCTCTGAGTATATTACAGTTGTTATCAACAAATGAAGTATAGAAAGAAGTTCTTAAGAAAATGGTATGACAAAGAAATAACAATAAATAAACGCAAGATTAAGTTTATGAAAAATTAATAATAAATTATTCGTTAATAATTATAAATAAATATATACAAGTATATAACAATGCAAAATAAAACTTTCAAAACTCTTTGATCTACCAAAAACAATTTTCGAATTTATTACTTGTTCAGTTAATAATACTTTCATCATCACTGTATAGCGAATCATACTTTCGTCATCACCAATCAATGCTCTATTACAGGCATGATTAAAACGCAGCCCGCCAGTTATATGTTGTTATTTTTTCGTCAAACGCAGCTCGCATTGTAACGGACAGTAGTGTTACTCAAATAATCTGAAGCATAAATCATGTTATGATATGCCATTTTTAATAATTCTGAAATTTACATTTATGAACACCATTACAAAAAGTTGTTGAGACGAACAAAGGAACGGAGAATACATTACTGATTGATTTTTTGTTCACTTGTTGTTTACTTTTGTGGAAACCTAATCTAAAATAAATAACTAAATAAAAAGAAAAATCTATAAGGATTCAGATTTTAAATTACGTCTAAAAGGGCGTTGTTTAATATTTTTTGTGTTACCTTAACTTGTTCATTAAATATCATGTTATTAATTACTTATTGATTAAATATCATGTTCTTCGCACTTAAACCATAAAATTCAGTTCAACAGTAATACCGCAAAATTATTTTTAAATGAGCATATCTTTAGAATTTCCGATACACAGTCTCGCGCGCTGGAGATAAAAAAAGTTTTTTCTGTACAACGTTGATATTACTCGCTTCGAAATGCTTGAGTTTGTTAATCAAAAATTTGTTAAAAGTTTTACAAAATATGAAGTAGATAATAAAACAAATTCCGAATTCAGGTTTCCAGATGCCCATATTTCGGGTAGAAAGTATGTTATTCAAAATTCGATGTTTCTATGTGCCGTTGTTTTATCACAATACAAGAAACATACATACATTTATGCAGATTCTTTATTATTTAATTTCTTTAAATATAATACAGGGCAATAATATTCGGTGCCAACAATCTGAAAAGTTAAACAACGCTTTTAGTGAATCAAAGCAAAATGCCAAAACGAAATGAATAATCCTTCTGGGCAAATTGCCCCTTTGGACTTAAATAAAAACCAGAACTTATGGACTAACCCAATATAAAGTGCCAACTTCACAGTGTTATTCGTAACAAATAATAGATAAGTATTTCACGCATAATTATAAACTATGTCTTAAATTAATTATTTAATTTGTATATAATTTTAGATAGTTTCAAACTATGTGTTAGTCATTAGAAAGTTCAAATTTCTTTGGTGGGAAGTTATGCCTTTAAGAAACAGGTTTATTAGCTGCACAGGCGAAATAAAGATATATTAATTATATGCACGTCAGATACATTAAGTATGTGCTAGCTAATGGTATGGCTCAGATCTTACTTGAGCGAACTTTGTGAATACGTACTCTTATACCTTGCAGTGAAGAAAACGAAATGCGTTTGATGATCCAAATTGTATCTAACAAAATAATTAATTAATTTAAGATATAGTTTGCTCTTTGCTATTATACGAGAAATGCTGATCTAATTTTTATTACGAATAACACTGTCAAGTTAGCACCTTATTGGATTGCACTGTAAATTCTTTTTTTTAATAATGTTTTTTAGGTTTCCATAAAAAAAACAAGAAATTAACAACAAATCAATCAATAATGTATTCTCCGTTGGTCTTTACAACTTTTTCCCCACGTTCAACAAGCTCTTCAATGCCTTGGCGATAGAAATCTGTCTTTGAATAAACCAATTTTGAGCTGTCCTAGGAGGAATCGCTTCGTCGTCGTACACTTCACAAATCGCTAGAGCAGCTTCTGTGGCTCTCACACCCTGATTATAAAGTATTTCTCCCTCGCTCTTGCATACCTCCGTGGTGTAGCGGACAGCACGTTCGGCGCGTATTCGAGAAGTCCGTGCTTCGAATCCCGGCGAGTTGCTCATTTCTTCGATTTCCTGCTTTCAAAAAATACTTAATATCTCTACAGTGGCTCTCGAACTAAAAAGGGTGGTGAATGATGATTCTCCACTACCAGGATTTCGCGAGTGGGTCCCCTAATCCCCAGTCGTCCTTTAAAAGAGGGAGTACATAAGGTATTTCTCCCGTCTTTTTGGCATGCCTTTGTGGTGTAGTGGTCAGCACGTTCGGCGTGTATCAGAGAGGTCCGTCGTTCGAGTCTCGGCGAGGATATTGCTCATTTTTCATCTCTCCTGCTTCGAAATAACCTAATGTCTCTATATGATCAAACGCAAAAAGCACAAGATGGTCAATTTTTTTTTGTCTATATGACACTTCATTTTAATGACAGAAAATAACAAAAAGTATGTCAACGTAAGAAAACTAAACATACTAGTTTGTAGAGCTCATAATTCTCTATCGAGTAACCTCAGATACATTGGCGAAACATTTTATTTTTCACAAAATTTCACTTAAAAAAATGTTAGGTCTAGGTCTTACGGGTCAACTCAATAGTAAAACAATTGTATCTCGAAATGCAGTTTCTCTATAGCACAAGTTATCCAGTGTCATTTGATTTCTTTTTTCCAGAGATGGACATGCGGATTAAAAGTAAATTTTAAGCTATTAATTAAGAACCTTCCATCTCGTTGCCACAGTTACTGAGCTATTAGTCATTTGACTGGAACATTTTATAGTTTGTTCTAAAGACTACGATATATTCTTTCATTTTGACCGTATTCGTTTTCAAATCGTTTGAGAGTTTGATTTCCTGTTTGAAGAAACGGTATTTCATACATCATACAAAAATTTTCGTATAAAATAATCGCAGAGGTATACTTATTTGAACAGTCAATAAGAACAAAATTACTTATTTCTGTCTAAAAATGTTGCAATAATTAAAAATGTGAAATCCTTTTCTATTCTTTAAACATTTTCTTCTATTCGAAAATGTTTTAAATTCTTTTCAAAATAATATGTAATTGCGTACCTTGTGAAATCTATTTCCAGCTCTTGAACGCTCCTGAATTTTAACTTCCATTTTCTAGTGACCTGAAGAGTGGTCTCTTATGCTTTTTTACTTAAAATAAAAGTCTCAAAGTCAGTTATCTCTTTTCCAGCTCAGCTGGTATCCAAAATTCTGGATTTGGATTTCTCACTTTACCTCTGTTAATTAAGAGTGGTTAGTGGATCGGAAAGGGCAAGTGGGACTTGAAATGAAATCTGAAATGAAGCGGCGAAAGTTATTTCAGGGCCAACCTCATTTACGCGTCATATGTCCCTATTTTAAGACTTGATAATTCACTAAATATTTTCTGAGGTTTATCTATTTATTTTTAACTAATAGTTAATTTTAAGTTGAAAAATTTTTCTTTCGCTCTTTTTTCACATACGCTTTTCATGCCAGAATGTGAATGAGATAGCGAGAGTTTATTCAGATTAAGGTAGAAAGAAGTGCTATTTAAACAAGATTTTCGGAATTTGGCTTTAGAGCGTGTCTGTCCATTCCAAACCACGTTGTGCTGTGATTATTAGAGACTTGATTTAGTGGCGTTGAGTGTTCTAGCCATTTGGCATTTTCTCGTGGGTTTTCTACAAACCAGAGCCTTGCCTGCGCGTTAGATTATCTTATAAGCCGTTAGGCTAATCTACCATATTTTGAATTTGTTCAATACTGCGTTTTTCTGTTATGCCAGAATTGCTTGGCTTATGTTAACCGAAGTTGGGTAATTGTTGAGTTCAAATAAAAGGGTCTTATACACCCTTCTTCTCACGTTTTGTTTGTTTCTCAAGGCTAGAAGATAATTCTTCAATAGTCCTTTTATAGTATATGCTCACTAAGAGACATAGACTTTATAATTTTATAGTTTTAATATTATCGAAATGAGATCTAATAGCATTAAACTAAGTCTTATTATTCAATTATTATATTGGGCTTTAAAAATCCATTTAATTTTGGTTATTGTACACAAAATTGTCTAATGTTAAATTAAGAAAAACTTCCCAATCTTCACTTAAAAAAAAATTAGAGCAATTCTAAAATTTTCATTCATTTCGCTAGCCGAAAACACAGACCAAATGAATTGTCTTCGTTCGATTGTGAAATCGAAAACAGCTGAGGTCCAGTCAATAAATTTACGCTTAGTCAGCAGGTTAGAAAGTGTTTCGAAAAACGAAATTCTGTTAAAGTGTGACCAGAGACTGATAAGAATTCTACTTCTAGCGATAGAGGTATTTTAGAAAGGTAAAGATGAAACCAAACTAATAGCTTTAGAATTGCATGTGTTTGGAATTTATCAGTTTGCAGTTCATCTATAATTGTAAACAAAAGTGCACATTTCATGGAATTTGATTTGCAATTTACACCCACCTTAAGTTTCACTTCAAATTTCCCTTCAAATGATCGCACATTGATTGGAAGAGAATTAAATTCAGAATTCCCATACAACAGAAATTAATAGTCCCAAAAAATGTTGGGTTTGTTTGAACATACACAAATATGATTGAGAAAATAGAAAAGTGAAACTGCAAATCGTACTGCCCGTCACGTTCTTATCTCAACCAACAAATTAGCTTTCCTAGAAGAAAGGGAGATAGAAGATACTAAAATTATGTTAGCTTTCCATTAATGGCAGTTGTACTGCACGATATTTTTGTCATCTGTTTAATTAAAGGAATAGTAATATTTTTTTATTATTCATTTAAATTTAAAGTGGGGATAATAACAAAGGAATGATCTCGGAGGTAATGGACACACATTTTAGTTCGCATTTTATTTATCTGAAAATGTTTTTATGGAGCCTCAAATCTACTCTGCTATTATAGAAAGCTCTTAATATGAAATATTACAAATTTTGGTAAGCAATCTGATAGTTCATAAAATATTAATGTTATTTATTTAAACATTAACTTGCTTTGTATTTAATTTCTTTAATGAATAAAGTTCTCTGTCACCAAAATGAAACTGAAATTAAATCAGGTCCTAACAAGAAACTGTAAACAGAAACTATAAGATGCTTCTGGCAATCCCAAAGGAACAATTCAAGCTCAAGAATAAAATCTCAAGAGTAATTGCGTAGGAAATAAATGATGAATTCTGTGAGCTTTATTCTTATTAAAATTAAAACAGAAGAGTTTCTGTTGTGTGTTGTGATTTACTTACTTGTCTGACAATAACACAGAAGAAACCCACGAAATTCATCGTGGCAAGGATTGCGAGATTGTGTCTGTCGTTGGCAAGAACCTTGAGCAGCACAGGTGACAATACGACTTTGCTCAGGTCTCCCTCCCCCAGTTTTCATGTAGAGCACTCCGGAGGGTACAGGTTCGAGGGACTCTCAACCCTCTTCCTCTCTCGAGAGGGCTTTAGGCTTGCCGCATAATTAGAGTGCCCCGATGCCGCATAATTAGAGTGCCCCGATGCCGCACAATTAGAGTGCCCCGATGCCGCACAGACACTATACATTTACAAACATCTATGTCTTCTCCGGGACTCGAACCTGGGAGGTGCACTAGATCGTGACGGGCAATTTCCTTTTGACTATTAAAACTTTATATTTATTAGTGGTTTAAGGGATTCTCCAATGATGTCTTCATTGGAGAAACTATTCTCCAATGATGTCTTTCATTTTTTGAGAGTGTATAAGTTTTTTTTTTTTTTTTTTTTCAAATCAGTTTAACATTCCGAGGATTGAAGACTTTCTCTTGAAACTACGTAA
Source organism: Stegodyphus mimosarum (assembly GCA_000611955.2). Classification (NCBI taxonomy): domain Eukaryota; kingdom Metazoa; phylum Arthropoda; class Arachnida; order Araneae; family Eresidae; genus Stegodyphus; species Stegodyphus mimosarum. Next base: position 100,743 of record KK120594.1, on the reverse strand, counting down.
CTGCTGATTTCTTCAAAAAACAAGACAGTATATTTTTAAATTAACCCGCGTGCTTAATTTAATATGATTAAAATATTCACAGTAATTTATGATTAATTACTGCAAATTACATTATTGCTATTATAATATATTACATTATTGCTATTATAATATATTACATTATTGCTATTATAATATATTACATTATTGCTATTTATAGAAATAATTATTATAATAATTACATTATTGCTATTTATAGAAATAATTTTCTTTATATGGTTTCCAGCACGTAATGATTTTATCAATTCATTAATCAGTTTTAAAAATACTTTTGTGTTTATTTTTAACATTCTTACTCAGAATTTTTTATCAGGCGATTATTATTTTTTCTTCAAAAATTATTTTATCTCTTTAAATTTGCAAATAAGAAGGCTAGGTGAATAATTAGTTGCGGAAAAGCATTCAATCAGTTTGAGGCAAGATTTCTCTTTCACCCATCAAAGCCGTGACTTTAAATCCAATAGTTCTGTCACTTTCCACGCCTTCACAACCATTTCTACACTATAACTTGCTATTTCAATGAGCCAGTATTAGCTACTGCTTCTTGTCTCTGACCCTTAATTTTCAACAGCGTTACAGGAATTCCATTAATTTAATTTGACAAATTGTCTTCGCGTAATTCATTACAGTTGGAATGAATACGAACCTAGAGTTTATTAATAACTAAACTGTATTAGTGTAAGTTAATTAAGAATGACGATGAATGGGTTTCATTTGAGCATTCGGACATTCCTTGAGAAATATTAACTGAATTGCATTGTTGCTTTCCAAGGTAGAATAAGGAAATTCAGCGCTATATATTTAAATTTAATGGTTTATATTACTACTGGACTATTGAATAGAGTATATATTTTTATTTATCAAGATCTTTTATATATGGCAGTAGAAGGATTTTGACTAATATCGGTTATTAATTAAGAATTATAGAGTTTTGCTCTATTATTTAATTATGATACCAGAATCTGAAATATTCTTACTAAATATCTCATGGGTAAAACTCAAATATTCACTTTAACTTGTCACATAAGTCTCACCTTGTTACAACCTAAAAACTAATCAATAACATAGCATTGTGACATCACTTTCTTCCTCTTTACTTACATATAAAAGATGTTTCGACAACGTTATACGATTAAATGTCTCTCGAAGATCTCGAAGACAAGTGGTCACGTTTTAATAAGTGTATGAAATGTAATAGGATTTCAGATAGCGGCAGGTTTGATCTTTTAACACCTTCCAATAAAGACGTACAAAACTCAAATTCCTATTCGAAAAGTATAATGTTATAAATATCTATATGGAAATGTTTTTCATAGTCGAATTAGTCTAATAAAAAATTCCATCCACGATACAAATCAAAATTACTTGAGTTATCGTTAATTTAAATATTTCGGGATCTTGAAAAAAAATGTCTCTAGAACAATTGTAAAAATAAAATTTCAAGAAAATAGTTTGATTAGGTACTTGTCACATTTCGTGATATTTTAATCGCAGAAATTTCTCGATTTAATAAGAGGAATATTTATACACACAAGAGTATATATATATATATATATACTAAGAAAACTCTCCATATTACACCTCCAAGCAACGGAAATTCAATTTAAAAACTTTATTGAAAAGGTATTTTTCAGAATTTAAAAAATTTATAGAATTTTCAGTCCTCCTTGCTTTAAACACAGTTAAGGAAAAAGCTTGCAGCTTTAGAGCAAGTCTTGGGCTTATTAATTTACTTTTAATTACTTTCATTATGTATATATATATATAAAGCATCGTTAGATTTATAAAGCGTCTAAATTCAGGTAACAAACTCGTTTGTATGATAAAATTGTGCACATTATGTGGGTATTTAAACTCGCAGAACTGTGGTTTGTTCTGTGGGTATCTTTTGTTTTTATATTTTAAGTACACATAGTAAACAAATTCTAATTTTAAGTAAAAATCCTAAATACAGTGTAATTATCCACTGGCTTCAAATATTTTGAACCGATACGAAAATAATAATCGTTAAAAATAGTTTATTGCTAAATCGAGATTGGCTTCTACTTTAACTCAGTTAACTTGTAGTACCCTCTGGTCTATTTTGTAGTGTAACAGCTGAGTTGTGTGCAGAAACCACACAGGAGAAGGGTGAAAAGAACCCTTTATTAGTACGCTTCACTCGGGCGATAACTTAAATAACAAGAACTAAACTAAAAATTTGAAGAATAATGCATTCATTCCTGTGCGCTACTAAATTTAAATATTCTGGCATTGTCAATTAAGGACATGAAGGCTTATAGGAAAGTAACGTAAAATTAAATTAAATTAGTTATTTAAAATAAACATAAATCCCTACAAACTACGAGAAATAAGCCACAATACAGCATTATTTATAAGAACTAAATGGAGTGGAGTCTTCTCGGGTAACAGTTTTTTTTTTAGTATAACACGATCAGATTTCCTTTCGTAAAAAATACAAATGAACATTTTTTTCACACATTACTTTTAGCAACATAGATATTATTTAGACCGTTTTGCATAAGACAAACTCTAAAATTTCCCATTTAAAGATTTAATATTAAGTTGAACTGCAAGAAGGAAATAATATGCATTTGAAAATTTAAGAAGTTTTATTTAATGTATTGTAGTAATCATTTTTAAACTATTAAACCAATTTTCAAAGAGAAAACAGCTATAATTATACTAATATCCTGTAACTAATCCTCAATATCCTAAAAGAATCTCTAACTTTAAATTTTAAAAAAACTCTCTTGTCGCATATTGTCATCATTAGGGATAATCCGCCGGAAGGTTTCCGTACAGAATGACAGATATTTTGTTGAGTAAACTGCAAATGCTTCTTTTTAATAATTTAAGAAAACCTCTAATGCTTTTGTTTTGGGCACTTTATTTATTTAAAATTACTTGAATTCAATGAAAAGCAATTATTTCTCTTAGCCAAAATAATGTGTACAATATTTTTTAAAATGAACCTGTATGCATAATTTAATATGATTAAAACAATAATTTATAATCAATAACTCTAAATTATATTATTGCTATTATCCATTTTAATAGAAATAGCGTATTTTGTATGGTATACAGCAGGTAATTATTTAACCAATCCTTTAACCAGTTTCAAATATATTTTTGTATTTTTTAATATTCATACTGAGACATTTTTACCAGGCCCTTTTTAATCTTTCTTTAAAATTTATCTTCTCTCTTTAAATTTGCAAACAACTTGTCTAGGTGAATAATTAATTGCGGCGAAGCATTCGAACTATTTAAGGCAGGATTTATCATTCATCCATGAAAGCTGTGATTTTAAATCCAGTAGTTCTGTCACTTTCCACGCCTTCACAACCATTTCTACACTTCTACACTATAGCTTGCTATACCAATGAAGCAGTACTACTATTTCTTGTCTCTAGCCCTTAATTTTCAACAAATTTCCAAGAAAAATCCAAGGAATCAAAAAATCAAAGAAAGTTCAGGTGTACTTTCTTAGATTCTTTTCGTTCATTCAAATTTTCAGTTATCCGATACAGCATCGGCACACATTTGGTATAATTTCGGTTGTAGAATATAGCGATAATACCTTCAATTCAACATGTAGTACTATTTTTGAGTTCAACTATTTTTGACGGCAGTATTTAAATTCGTTAAAGATTAAATTTTATTAACAAAACATGTAGAGACATTAGGTTATTTCGAAGGAGGCAGGAAACTTGAGCAATGTCCTCGCCGGAACACAAATCCCGGACCTCTCGAATATGCGCCGAGTGTGCTGACCTTTACACCGCGAAGGCATGCTAAGGAGACGGATAAATACCTTACATACTCCCCCTTTTAAAGGCAGACTGGGGATTAGGCGAACCAATCCCCAAATACCGGTGGTATAGAATCATCATCCATAAATTTTTTTTAGTTCGGGCGCCACTGTAAAGACGTTAGGTTATTTCGAAGCAAGAGACATTAAAAATTAGCAATGCCCTCACCGGAACTCGAACTTCGGACCTCTCGAATACGCGTCGAGTGTCCTAACTATTACATCACGAAGGCATGCTAAGAAGTCGGAAGAAGTACCTTATAGACATACTTCTGCCTATGTAACCTCCTTTAATTTCCGCTTAGTTCTCTAGATCTAATTCAAAATTCCGCATGAAAATAAAGGATATCATAAAATTTAAATGTACTGTACTAAAACCTTTTCTGAAAGAGAAACGTCTTAAGCCGTTTATATTTTATGGAGAAATTCAAAAGGTAAAAATACAAAATATGTATTCACAAGAAATATTGTCTAAGAGAAACTAAAATACGTATCCATTCGTTATACAAAGACTATGTTGCGAACTTCGGATGCTGTTTAGAATTACACATTTTTGTGATGTATATCAACTAGGAAGTTAAAATACAAACATTGTTTATTAAATTTGAACATGAAATACACTGCAGTTGAAAAGAAACATCTCGCATTTTGTCCTTCATGTTATAGAAATCAAGTTACTTCAGTAAGTCTCGATAACAAACTGAAATTCGGAAATATATATATATATAAATGTTTTGATCAATCAAGAAAGAAAATTACACACATGAAAATACTTTTGAATTCGCAAAATGCTTTCAAAATAGCGGTCTTTAGCGTTATACTTTACTTTTGGAATGAGAAGATAATATGCAAGTGGCATATTTTTGCATTAATTTGCTCGTTCAACACTGCATAGTGAGAAGTAAAGTTTATGGCTTGTTTTTTATGAAATTTTTGAATCTCCAGCAGCACATATTGAGTGCATGAAATCACACAAAAATTTTATTTTGTATCTGTTATCATAGAAGAAGATACATATGTAAACAAATCAAATTGAGAAGTGTTAATAATCATAACTAATATCTGTTGCTTAATATCTTTGTTTATATTGTTTGAAAAAACATTTCTAAATTTACTTATATTCACTTTGGGCTCTCAGTGTTCTGTTACTATAGTACTTAAGATTGTAGACATTAGGCTATTTCGAAGCAGGAGACATGAAAAATAGCAATGCCCTCGCCGGGACTCCAACCTCGAACCTCTCGAATACGCGCCGAGTGGGCTGATCATTACACCACGAAGGCATGCTACGAAGGTTGGGAGAAATACCTTATATACTCCACCTTTTAAAGGGCGACTGGGATTAGGGGCCCTAATCACCAAATCTTGGTGGTAGAGAATCAGCATCCACCACGTTTTTAACTTCGGGCGCCACTATATTTCGAACTATTATTTCGAAGCAGAAGACATGAAAAATAAGAAGTTCCTTCGCCGAGACTCGAACCTTGGACCTCTCGAGGTTGCTGACCATTACATCACGAAGGCATGCCAAGAAGGATGGAAAATTATCTTATAAAATGGCTCCAAATTTAAATTTTCTTATGTCACATGTTTTACGGCAAACCTCGCAAAAGGGAAAAACAAATGATAATTTAAATTTATTTAAAAACCACAAATATGAAAATTGGAGATTATAACTTAACATCCTGAAAAGGTTACGTTTAATGTTAAGAATAGTTAATCGCGTGTTTAAAAAATTAAAATATAAAAGTCGTAATATCAAAAAGCAGCATTCTAATCTTGTTGTGTAGCTTCAGAGTAACGCCTGAATCAATTATAAGCTTAGTGGTTACAATAGCCAATTACAAGAATTCACCACATAGGAAAAAAAATCTTAAATTTAAAATGAGCTTTTCAAAATGGCAAATTTAAACAGCAGGCAAAACGTAGTATGACCTTATTTCTTAGTAAATTAATACCATGCGGAGACATGTGCATTTATTTAATAAGGAAAGGACTTAATTAGTTAAGACGCAGCTTTACATGTTTTCACTTGATCGCTTGCACAGGGCAAGAAAAATTTCCCTGAAGTGACAAGGATTGTTTATTTCTGGAGAGAGACTTTAAAGACCTTGCATTCATAAAAATAGTTGTAAAGCAAGCAAATTATAAAATAATTTCAGAATGTATTTGCTTGTTATTGGTAAATGTCCAAATGAATACGCAACATAATAATATTCCTTTGGAAAACTTTACACACTTTAATTATTGTCCATAAATATAAAATGTTAACAAAACATTTCCATGCAACTCAAACCTCTCATTTACCTTTCTTTATTACCACAATGAAAGCACAAACTTTCTGTTGAGTAGCTTCCTAACTAATTTGCTAGCTGTCACTGAAAGCACTAATAACGTGAGACAAACTTTCTAACCCGTTAATTAAGAGATACCAGATTCCAAACAAACAAATATAAAAAAATGAAAGTAAATTAACGAATATTTGGAAATAGCATACATTTAGTGAAACACCGGAAATAAAACTAAATAAAGAAAGCAATATTTTTCTTTCAGCTTTGAAAGTAGAAAGTAAAAAAGGACATACTAAACTGCCCCTAATGAAATTATCTATGTGGGCTTCAGGCATTTGAAAAGAGGCTGTGTTGTTAATTATTTATTCTGAGGTTTAGTCTGAATGCCGAAAGATTGGAAATAATTTAATGACATTCGAGTACTCTTTTCGAAGCGGATGACATCACTATCTCTGAAAGGATAAATTTAATTCAACGGAACCTTTATCATCAATGATTGTGAATGAACTGAATGTGAAGTGCATACTTGACGATATTACAATAAACCTTGATTCGAAAGTGACAGGAGTATGGAATACCTGGTCCTTAATCTATGAATTAAAAATGTTTCTATTGATGAAACCTCAATCCAAATAGCAGTTCTTAAACAATTCGAAACTTTAAAGGCTTTTTTTACGTTAATTCATAGCTAATTTTATCATCTAATATAGAAGAGCGATCAAACGTGATGAATGTTTAAAACGCTTAAATATTGATATGAATGTAAAAACTAGAAATCAGCAAGAGATAGAGGTATATTCTGTAGGTATTTGATGTTCTCCAAGTTGATATATTAATGGACGATGAGTTGTCTGCCTTATGGGAAATACATTATGACAAATAGCCAGTTGAAAAATGAACGCTTGCTTTGATGCATGTATCAAGAAAAGCATTCAAACAGCTATCATCGTCATCATTGATAACATATAGTTGTTCCCTAACAGAAACGACTGGCCTTGCATTTGGCCCGTACAAGTCTCACACTTGGCCTTGCCCTTAATCTAACACATGTTGTTGCTCTTGATTCATTATTCTCTCACAAGATTAATATGCCTGTCACATAATGCTATTCTGCACAAAATTCCTCCCTGTTGAAATGATCCCCCAATGATCTGGATAGAGGTGATTCAATTACCCCGAAGTTGGGTTTAAGTGTGCAGTAGCGTTCATGATTTCTGAGAATTAAATCATATTTATCGGAAACTAAAATTTCAAACAAAAACTGACTGTGTGTGTAGTCAAAACATGTTTTTGCATTGCTTGCAGAGGAAATTCTGTAAATCAAAGGGACATTAGCCCAGAATTGCTAGTAGTTTCGAAACGGCATTCTGCGTCGAATCGCTATAAACGGCTGTATCACTTTTCAGACTGTTGCCACCAAATTTTGTCGCCCTATATTATATTTAAAGAAATTAAATAATAAAGAATCTTCATGAATGTATGTGTCTTTCTTGTGTTGTGAAAAAACAACGATAGGTAGGGCCATCAAATTTTCAATAACGTAGTCCTGCACCCGAATATGGACACCTGGAAGACCGAATCTTGAATTTTGAATTTGTTTTATTATCTATTTCCTATTTTTCAACTTTGACGAATTTTTGATTAAGAATTTCTACGATTTCAAAGCGAGCACTGGCAACAGACTGTACGGATTAACTATTTTTATCTCCAGCGCGCGAGATTGTATTTTAAATATCCGAAATGCTCTTGAAACTTGTATGTATGTGTAAGTGAAAAAAGGAACGCCCCTTTGGGCGCAATATAAAATCTGTAAGCTTCACATTTTTAAATGAGTTTTTTTTTAATAAAAAACGTGAAAATTGAATAATATCTTCGTTGGGATTCAAATTTTAGATCTTCCTGAATGTGATACTAGTTCACGAGAACAGACAGTAGGAAAGCAAATATTCCTTACAGTTTTAATAACAGTAAAAAAAAGCATTATGTCTGTGTTGTTCAAAGTCTTATGATTTCAATTCAGCTCTTATATAACTCGTAAAGTCTTTTCTTCGATTTCTAAAATAATTACAAAGGCAGTTCTATTTTCTAATATAAAGGTATTTCCCTCTGTCTTTATACTGTAAACATAAAAAATATTTTTTTTAAAATTTGAATTCTACTTCGAAATACATGCTCCAAAACTAAATTCGTCATTTCATATTTGCTGCAAGTATGTTTACCAAATATTACTGGTTTCTTACACGAAGAAATACTTAAATAAGGAACCACCACTATACTGTAAAACATAGTTCTACATAAAAGTATTGTGTCTGGTCAAAACATGTAGTCCCTGAAAGCTTAACCGACAATAAAAGGATTTATCCAGCTTTTTTAACTTCGTATTAAACTACGCCTCAATAAACCTTTGTTAAAACTATGGCTAAAATGGATATGAATCCTAACAACTTTTTCCTAGAATAAGTGAGTTTATTTTTTTTAGTTTCCTTGAAACGGTAGACAATATTAAAACAAAAATGTTATGTTATAATTCAACAGCACAAATTCTATAAGAAACAGCCGAAGATATGACAGAGTAGAAAACAAATATGTAAATGTAAAGAATTATATCTAGGAATTAAAATTTAATTAAGGTTTTAATTTTCAAGACTATCAAAATCTTCCATCAGCTTGTTTTGCTTTGTTTTCGGCTACAATTAGTTACACATGAATGTAGCGACAAAAGGAGTAACTATTTTTGCTGCAAATATACAGAAATTCTGATATTTTTCTTCAACTATACACGACTTATAAAAACTGGCAGAAGATTGTTGAATGGATTAACAGATGGTTTTAGCCGTATTTAGGCCTAGGCCGATAAATTCACATGCTTCAGCTGTATTAAAAATATTTTAGATCGAATGAAAGCAGAAGTAGTTGAATGGAAAAAGGTTTAGTTATTAGAAAGAGAAAAATACTTTAGTAATGCTACACAGAAAATATTTTCGCAGTTCCGAAAATATGCGTAAAAAGTAAATTTATTCTTAGGGAAGTGCGCCATATGCAGCCACAGATGCAAAAATGAATTCAGAAAAAGTGAATTTCTTTTAGAATTTTACAGAAACGTATGTAGATACAAACAAGTTTCAGCAAAATCAAATTTGCTCTCAAGTTCCTGAATTTAAAATAAGCTACACATTTCGTAAACCTGTTCATAGTGAGGTTATGAAAAAGCAAGTAATGAGAAATGATTCTGCAAATAATAAATTCATTCACAAAAACATAAAACATTCTGTATTACATTCAATTCAATCTAAGTAGGCAAATGTATAATATAGAACCTGTAAATATGGATAGTACGAAATTATAAAGGAAGATTCGGTAAAGATCAGTAAATAAGAGTAAACATATAAGGTGTTTCTAAAGGATTTTGAAATACTTCATCAGTGACTGCTCGTAAAAAAATGGCTTCAGATGAAGAAAGACATCAACCAAGATAGGCTGCGATAATAGTAATTTTCTTTTTGTAATAACAATATGCACATAACATATTTTAATAAAATATATGTCGAATTTAAAAGTTTATATGGACATTTTAGAAAGAGACTCTTGTAAAATTCATTTTAATTAACATGTTATTTTCTGATGTTAAATACATCCTTCAATTCTACCTTTCGTCAGTTTAACCAAATATGCAAATAAAGTGAATTTAAATAATAAGCCATAATTTAGATTAAACGAGAGAATACTGGCAGCTTATACCAAGGGTGCTGTATCTCTGTTTCATTCTGAAACACTATGTTTATTCCTGGTAGGTTTGGCTTCTGTTGTAGACAGGCAGAAAGCACGTTATCGTACGCTAAGTTATTTGCATATAGCATTATCACGTAGCCTACCGGAACTGCACGTAGTAATATTGCGCAATCGCTGCTTGAACTGGTGGCTGTTATGAGAATTCGCAACTGATAGATCCAGAAACTCCACACAAAACAATGTGCGAGCCACAGCTCTTGGTCAGGGAAATGGATGTACAGCACAGCATTAAAGATTCCTACGTACCCTGTTATGACCTTGAGACCACACAGTAAACATCTTCTGAAATCATGAAGTATATATATCATGTCACAATGAAGTATATGACGTGACATGATCTTTTCTAAATCCTGTGCTTTCGTACATCATATTAACCGTAACCATGCATGGAGCAATCGATGGAAACGAATGTTGATTGCTTGCATATTACGTATTACGGGATTAATGGTGTTAAATGCCAATGGGTACACATGTCTTTCCCCTTCTCTTCCTCATATATCCAGTGCTCTGACAAAGCATCGTTTTAATGCCCGTGTCTATGTCCTGTCGTTGAGTCTCCTTTGCTTCAGCTTTGAGCACTATAATACAAGATTGCATGCTGTTTAGCCTGTCTTCTGTATCTCCAACGCTTACAGTTTTCGTGTCCTACCTTGTCCAATGCATTTTCTAGATCTCTGACCAACTGAAAATGCCTAGACAATGCTTATAGAGAAACTAACACGAACATACTCCCCACAATACGGCAGATATACTCTTGCATAGAACTGAGGCTCCTGAACTGGGTCCCCAGGATGTTTTTTAAAGTTTTTGGTATCTGAATATATGCAGACAAAATAAAAGAACGCCACGTCGTATGTGTAAACCAGTAATTATACTTTGCACACACATGCATTATAAAAAATATAAACATCGAAATTTGATATTATACACATATTTACGTACGTTAGCTAAGGGGCGTATCTTTTAAAAAGGTTTTCACGACCATTTGTCAAGTAGAGTGCCAAGGCAATCATTTCCATATTCGGATTAACACAGCGTATAAAATTTGGTATCTTTTGGCCTATATTCTAAAGTATAATGCATGTTTAAAAATTATAATTTACAGAAGATTTACATGTTTTCGCAAAAAATATCTAGGTATGTAAGCATCGCAATATATTTGAAATATGAGTGTCGATAAATACTGATGGTGTTATTTTTATTGGTCTCATATACATTATTTTTATTTAAAAAATATATAAAGTATAAAAAATATTTTTGCTTATTTTTAGGTGTTAAAGCAGGATGTGACTTTTGTCGAACGGTATAAAAATCTATATTCGCATAAATTGGCTTTTGAACTGAATTGGAAATAAGACATTTATTGTTATATCTAGGTTATTTTCTTAGGGGCTATTTTATCGTGGACTATTTTGTTAAAGACTGTTTTGTCAGGGCTATTTTGACATGTCACGGCAATACCATAATTGCATTCAACGTCTGTCCGATTATGCATCCGGTCATAGAAAAACTTCTGGTAGGAACAGAAGGTTATGACAGGGTACTGTTTTTAATAGTTACCCGAAATTTTAATCACTTCATTATTCGGTTATAATTTATATTTTTGAAGTGAATATTACTATGCTGGTTGATTTCGAGATGTAACACTTATAATGGCAAGCAGTGTATATTTTCAAACAGTTAAAATTCATCTTTAAGAGGTAAGCTCGATTAAATACACATTACTCCATTACGTATATTTAACTTTACTGTGTATATATTATTTAGATCCTTCTGCTGTGGGTAAATCGGTTTATTTTGCCGCTCATTGCTACTTTATTTCATATATTATTTTGCAGGAAGGAGTCATAGAAACATAACTCATTTGTTTTGATAGGCATAATATAAAATCAAAAGAACGTAGAGAAATATGCAGAAAAGTGGAAAATATTATGCGCCAAAATCTTTCCAAATGGAAGAATACAGGAGAAGATTAACAGGAAATGGTCAAAACATTTCCAAAACGTTCAAAACTAAAAACATTTTGGCCAGTTTTGCTACCGAAAAGCAAATCATCAAAACGTTTTTATGAAGCAAATCTTACGCAGAGGAAAACTATCCATCGAGAATAAATTACTAAGGCAAAGCGTCTCTTTCAAAAAATGTATTTTTTAAGTTGTTGTTTTCAGTAATAGCCCTAGAACGGACACTGCCTCAAAATACCTTCGCTTTTTTATCCCATCTCTATTTTAGGTGCGCAGCCATACCGCCATGTATAGCCAACAGCCGACAGCTCCTCCTTCACCTAACGGTTCATTGATGCGGACCATTAAACCTAGCATCTACGAAAGGTTTTCCCCCTCTAAACGCTTCCGTTAGAGAAGAATTTTTAGGGGTCATTATCATTTTTTTCCTGCAGTTTGCAGAAATGTTTTCGATAGCCATGCAGAAGAGTAAAAATTTTTCCCTTTTTAGCATTTATTTTTAGATTTCGTATTGATCTAATGGACATTATTTTCTGCTCTCCGCTTGATAGGCGATGTTTCTTATTTTGCATTATTAGCATGTTGTTAGGCAAGGAATGTTTTTACACCTTGTGATGAAAATTTCAGTGCAAAACGTTTACAGTTTTGAAGGAATGTGTAAATGTATATCGCTTGTTAAAGTGTATACCACTCCTCTAACCATATTTTGCTCCATTCTCTGTATCAAGAGTGGCCAGACGTCGTATTATTCAAATCAGCAAGTTATAAATCAGAAAATACATTTTTCAGATAGAAAAACACATTTGTAATAGAATTTCATAGTTTTGAATGAACGTCGTTATCGTTTAATATAAATATACAGGACGTCTCATCACAACAGCTCAAACTCTGCATTGTTCTGCATCCCTCGGAAGAATATATAAAAACTGCCAAAAAAACTGCACCCGTAAGAGACATAGTTTTTGAGGTAACTACGAAAAAACAATATGACGTTATATCCGTTCAAGAACAAAAAACTTGTTTGGAGCATGAACATCAATATTTGCATATGTTTACATAAGAAGCTGTTCAAAATGTCCACAGCGCATATCGAAGTGTTTTGTATTATTTTTTATGTTTCCAATAAAGTTTTTTTTTCTTACACCAGATATGACGTTACATTTTTCTTTCACATTTATCTCGAAAACTATGGCTTGTACAGGTACAGTTCTTTGTGTATTTTTTATGCATTGTGTGTGAGGAATCTGAATGAGCAGAGTTTAGACGTTCTTGGTGGAATACCCTGTGTAATACATACTTGTGTTTACTATTATTTTTACACCGATAATGCGGCAACCATCTGCTGGGTTGATATAGCGTCTTGCTTATTAAAACTCATTATCAGAGCTATTTGTAAACTTGAGAAGCATGATTTGCTCCCTGGGTCTATCCTTTAACGACAATACAAGGATGATTTTAAGCTTTTCAACCGGGCAGGGTTTACAAATTGTGAAAGGGGATATGCCTTGTTAGTACTATGAATTTGTTACTAAATAAAATGTATAACTTATTTCTATTATGTGCGGAGAAAAGGGTGCATAAACTTTCATAGACCAATCCTGGTGTTCACCAATAGACCAATCCTGGTGTGAAAGACCATTCCTGGTGTTGCGTGTATCTATCTTGCAAAAAGAAGACACTTGCGGTCTTTAATGACATTCAGGGAAGTATGTTACTACACTATATATACACTTTAAACGTTATGCAATGAATACCTTATGCACATTCTGTTTTACACAGAAAAGCCAAACGTTTGCTTCTACGTTCTAACTTTTTTCTTATTATGATTATTAATTGATTTAATAGGAAACTGCATTATTGACCAAATCATAATATCGTTTATTTCTACAAAACTAACAATAGGACCAACACGGGGAAATCAAACATAGCCTTAATTTAATAAATGCAAACTGTGTCACAAATATACTTTGATTGTTTTCAGTGCAAGTTATAACAACGCATATATTCACAGCATCGTTCTGTAAGATCTGAAATGTATCAACAATACTGCCGCATTATCAGTGTGTTTGTCTTTTCTGCTGCCTCAGCACGAACTATCTATTTTAGGAGCCTGTGGGAAAGGGCACAAAAATTAAATTATTTGCTTTTCGTGTATAATTTTGATGGTTAATGCATAACACATCATTCAAAAATATTTAAAATGCTTTACAAGGCACGTAATTCCAAAATGTATACCATTTGTTTAAAATATGTCGCAGTCTGATTTTTATTTCCAGTTGTAATTATATTTCAAATATAAATTCCCTTTATTATGCGTCTCTTCCACCAGCCGCATAATATGGATATATGATATATATCTGTGTTTAATATCCATTGGTAGAAAGCATTTGAAATTCATATTGGTGCAATCTCGTTCCAATTAGCAGTTCAAAATAGTGTAACTGATTTCTAACTGGTGTTGAATATATGCAGAATTAATTCCTTTTTTTGTTTGTTTCTAATCGTTCTGATGTAAGAGAATCTCTCGATTTGCTCCATAAACTCAAAGTGATTAAGAGACCTTATTTTGTTGGTCGATGTCTTGGGCACTCTACGGAAGACAGAACAATTTTGCCTATTTCCGTCCCAGTTTTCATAGCGATTCCCCAAGATGATAGATTTAAGGGTCTCCTAAACGCTCCTTTGATAACCATAACCTCTCGAGCGGACTTTCGGTTCAACTTTAAATGTTCCCATACCTAAAAAACAGTACACATTTACAATATCCATGTCTTCTTTGGAATCCAAACTAGGGTCCAAGGCTGTGGCAGCTGGCTTTCCTTAGAACCGTGTAAACAGGGGGCAGTTAACGTTTTATGGCTTTTATTGGAAATACTATCTAGGCAGGAAAATTTCACATCATTTGCTGTTAGGCATACATTTCCTCTTTTTAGTTGTAGAGACATTAGGTATTTTTTGAAAACAGGACAAATGAAAAATGAGCAATGCCCTCGCCGCAATGAGCAATGCCACTGACCTCTCGAATACGTTTCGAGCGTGCTGACCTTTACACCAGGAAGACATGCCAAGAAGGCGGGAGAAATACCTTATACAGTAACTTCATGTTAAACAATATGTAGTTAGCCTATATATTCGCTTAAAATATGCAAAGCTTATATATTGACCGAAATGGCTCGTAGCTCTGCAATAACATTTACTGTAAGCATAAATAATAAGGAAAATTACAATGTTTTTACCTCATAACAAAATTTAACCTGAAACTAAATGATAAGTTTTGACCAAACATTGAATTACAAGGAGACGTCAGTGAGCTGTATATTTATTGCAAAATGTGTTCCTTGAAATGTCAGTCATAAGTTAAAAGTTAATATCTCCAGATCTTTGCCCACTAAGCTCCATTAAACTAGGAGTCTCTTACAACAAGGTACGGGTAGAAAGACCCCTTTCCCGAGAAGCTGATGAATGTCACTTATACCAGTGTATAAGTTACTAGGTTAGAATAAAACTCTAGAACAGTGTAAAACTAGCAGGGCGTTATGTAACGGTTAAGTAAGAAGCGGTGCTCTCTTTCTTATCAGTTATGTATTCAAGAGTTGTCAGGACTGAGTGTTCGGTGCATACTCTTGGCGAACAAATTCGTGAAGTAAACTAAGTCCTGATCTTGAACAGGGAGCTGAATGCAGCTATGTTCTGTAGTGATTAAGTGGTAGAATAACTACACGTAAGAAGGATTTAAGATCATCTTTTATTAAACCACAATTATATACAGCCACTTCCCAACTCGGGAAGGATAACAGAAAATAATGACCGCACTTGGGTCTAAACTGAACAATCAAATAATTTATACTAAAGTTAAGTAGAAGTTTAAGTAGTCGTTGCTCACAGAAATATAAACGCGAGGTTGGCCTCTATGCTAAATGGCGCGTAGCAAGATTTAACTAATGCTAACGCACTTAGAATTACTTCGATACGTAATAGAGTAACAGCGCTAAGGCTTAGAATTTAAATACTAGCTAGTCAGGCGAACGTCGAACAGAGCAGCAGTGATCTGAGACTAAAAGCTCTCTCACACCGAGTAGTTCCTTGCTAAACGTTAAATACCAAAACTTGGCTCCACTTCAAACTGCGTGGCTGAAACGCGCGCTCATTCTAACGGGAAGTTGAAATAAGAACACATAGGAAAGGAGAAATTAAAATAAAACTTTGTTAGTTTAAACTAAAACCTTACAAAGTCATTAGGTATTTTTGAAGCAGGAGACATGAAAAATGTGCAATGCCTTCGTGGGGCTCGAATCTAGACCTCTCGAATACTCGCCGAGTGTCCCACCACGAAGGCATGCAGAAAGGAGGGAGAAAATACCTTACCAAACGTCTGCCTTGTACTAAAGCGTAAACGAATACGTCGTCG
>KK120594.1:0-84409 GCA_000611955.2 Stegodyphus mimosarum | reverse complement strand
TGTTTAACGTTTTACTAAGAAATGATAGCGGCAATGCAGCAATCCCAATGAAAATGTAATACGGTGACAGATTTCAGAACTCAGATTGTGTAGACATACTAATATTTATTTGTAAATAAAAATAACTATAAATTCCTTGCTTAGCATGTATGACGTTCATTGATAGCGGGGACGCAGCAATGGCGATATGAACTTAAAAGATGAGTGATGCGAACACAACGTTCTGATATATACGCCCTGAATGTTGATTCCTTGAGCTAGTTTCTCGAAATGTTACGTAAGTTGTATTGTTTGAAATGTGAACGCAAACAATCACATCGATATTTTAATCGTCATCGAATTCCTTCAGAAAGTTAAAATCGTCGTCTAATCGGTTTGGACTGTAGACGCCACGGATGGAGGATGGTTTTATCGTTCTCTCTTCCCCGTGACTTAAGAACGTGCGTGAATTTTTTCGACCTTCGCTTTCACCGTAGCCCTTGTGTACGTGTGCTGAAACCTTTTATTCGGATTAGCAGTTTATTGTGGAAAACGTAAATCAAAATAATCCCTTTAAGTAGTTTCATGTTATTGTCTTCGAGTATATTCTTCAGCCAGAGTACACACTTATTTCAACATGAGAGCCCAGGCATTTCGAAACTCGATTTTATTTACTTGTCGCCATTTTTATTTCTACTTGTCATGTGATTCTGAGCTATAGCCGTTTTTGATTAAAAAAACACTCCAATACTGTGTGATAAATGACTGGCGTCACTTCAGTGGAACGAATTCATCATCTGATTTTTATTATTCAAGACCTTGTATATAAAACTTTTAGGAAGATGAATATGGATTTAATCTTGCACGCAGTACTTCATTGAGTCTGAACTCACGCAAATTACACTGAAGAGCCACTGAATTAGGAATGGCAAGTCAGTAAAGAGTTGGGCCTCCTCAGGCCTTGATAATGGCTGCCACACGACGAGGCACAGATTCAATAAATTTTCGGAAGCATTCTACGGGAATAGTTTGCCATACATCGGATAGAGCTCTCCATAATTCAGTAAGGGCTGCTAGTGTTATGTGATGCGGTTTCACATCTTTCTGCAAAACATACAAAACATGATCAGTAGGGTTTACGGTAGGGCTTAAAGTAGCGAATTCATCACAGAGAAATGCTCATCCAAACCAGGCAGCAGGCAACAGGGACGTGTGAGGGGTGCAATTATCTTGTTCGAATCATGTCCATGTGAATAACAGGACAACATTAATGGATGAAGACAATCGCCCAGCAACTCTACGTATTAAAGTATACTCCACGGATTTGTGACCCTAATGCCATATTCTCAGAACCCGTTGGTGTTATGTAGTTCGAATCCAGACACATCAATTCCTCTTTCCCAAGTCTTTGAGTTCTCTGTATTCTATTGCCTAGACGTGCAGCTCGATGGCATGCATTCAGTAACTGTGCTTTCATGTGTATACGGCTCCCAAAACCCATATGAAGCGAGTGTTATGCAGTCCGTATACGACTGGCGCCCTGTTTCAGTTGGGTGGTAATTTGAGCTAATGTTTGGCTTCGCTGGCTATGTACAGTACGACTAAGCTGCCTCACACCACGCTCATTCAAGGCTAATTGTCAGTTTGCCTGATCACTATTTTTCCCCTCACTATCCATGTATTCTCGGTATACGCTTGACATTATCGACCTTGAAAGTCCTAGACCTCTGACGATTTCGGAAATTTAATGTCCTGTGCGTCAAGCGCCTACTATCCGTCCACGATCGAATGTTTCTAAATCTAAAGTTTTACCCATATTGGCAATATTGCAGACATTGAGGTGTTACTGTTTAGTGCGGCTATATAACAGTTAAATACAGTTATTATATTATCCATATGCCATAGGTTAAGAGAGGCTAATCTACGTAATTTAAAGATGGTTATTGCTCTGCAACGCAATGGACTACTTGCTATTTGAAGTAAATTTCTTTATCAGGCACATAAAATGAATCTTTACCTTATGTTAACTTTGCTGCTTTTTCTTATACTCACTCACAGCAAATATTAAACTATTATAATTATTTCATAAATAAGGTTTTTAGCACTGTATTTTTTTTTTCAAATTAATCACCAATTTTATGAACACTCGTGAGGTAAAAAATAAAAAATGTGATGTAGACACCACATGACATTCCTGCACGGCCTACTAAATCATACACATTTTTTGCTGCATTTTGTTTGAACTTATTTCCTCGAATTTCAGTGCAGATATATTTCTCATTCAATTAATTCAGTTCTCACTTCGGTGCATAGCAAAAATACATAAAACATCATCATTAAAAATTGAAAAATATAGAAAAATATAAATCATGAAATAGAATTAAAACAGTTAAAAAAATTGTTTTAGAATTGAAATTAGAGATTCTGCGCAAAAACAAGCAATTCGGCCAGCGTGCAAGAAAGCAGACTTTGCACTGCAGAAAACGAAAAGTCTACGTTTGGTCCCACTCAGCAAAAAGACACTGAAGGTGCAGAAAATAACTTAATTCCCTATTCAGCTAAGTTTCAAATGCAAACAAATAACTCTGCTTTATTAGGCGTAGTCACACTTGAACAACTTTTTAGTTGTTGATAATTCTAGAACTATTGCATGCAGATTAATTAAAGACGTAAACACTTTAACTGAAAGATAAGAGTAACATAATTCAATCACTTTGAAAGCAAAAAATTCGCAATTTACCAACATATAAGTATTAAAAAACTGAACTCATTGAGCCGAGTAACAGAGTGGGTATATATATATATATATATATATATATATATGGGGGGTGTGGGTGTAAGATATAACAAAATACGATAGCTGCTTTAAAAAATAATTAGTGACATCAAAATTAACATTCTAAATTTGATGCTCTGCCCCTAAATTCATCTGCTTTCCCAAATTCGAGATCTTTCTATGTTATGTAACGCTCCTGGAAAATGGCAACAAAACTAGTAGTAACCAATCATAGCTTCTCTCTAGAATCGCACCTACTTTGGTATAAATACCTGTGGCGAGCTAATTACGTCATTCTTTTGCTAGCTTCTACATTGTTAATACCTCCCTGCTTCGTTTCTTTAATATACCTGCGTCATTTCTTTTAAAAAAACCAATGTACATAGAAATTTAGAATGTTTCATCATGATTAAATCATAGAGGTGGTGTATCGGATTTCATTGTGATTGGATAAATATCTAATGAGATGATTTTATAGGCGTGGAAATAAAGACTGGAAATTCTTCAAGCTCAAGTGTGTGAACTGCGTCATCATAGTTTTTACCTTCCACCATTACTGTCTGCTCAGCCATAACTGTTATCGAAAGCTGTTAAGAGTTACAGGATTCGACTGCGCATTCAAAACCATTACATATATATACATTTGGTGCGGCCGATTTGAATTAAAATGGGAGGTGCACACCTATCATAGCCTGAAGTGAAAGTAGAGACCAACCCCGCACTATGACTGAAGCAGTGCTCCCAGGCTTTTGTCTCCAGGTGGGGTGTGTTTTGTTTACATTCAAAGATCCTTGTCAGCGCTTTGATAGTATTTCCACACACAACAGTTCAGTATAAATCGAGAAGCGGGGTCACTTCCGCATAAAAGGAACATTCATCGTATGATGGATAATGGCAATTTGTATAGTGTAGAAACATTTATGCAAAAATTATATCTCGGTTATTTTTCAATAACTTATACCAGTGATTTTCATTATAAATTTCTTTTATAAAATTTGAAGCCACTGGACTACAAAAATATAGATTTTAGCAAAAATGTTTTGCGTAAAAATGAAAAATACCTTACGGTACCTTTAAAATTGTATATTCTTTCAATACCCTTTATAGATTATTTGCTCCTTTTATTTTATGTTCCAAATATCAAAATGTTTTAAATAAAGGACATTTTTGCCATCCACATAATATTGTAACACATACTTAAAAGTTTTAGGGAAGAGGCTTAATAATTGCTTATTTAAACTAATCCTTTTATTTTTACAAAAATGAAAACTATTAAATATGTATCGGTATTTATGTATATCCTTGTAAAAAGCATGTATTTGCCTTTAACAAAATGCGTAAATATAAAATTATTCATAAATGTATTTGGAAATGAAAGATTTATTCATTCATATTCTTCTATGAATGTTACAGTGGAGAAATCTAGTTATTAAATATATCTAAATGTATAATGTTTATAAATATTATCGAAATATATAATAATATTATAAGGTATACACATAGCGCGTATTCAAGGGGTCAGGTTCGAACCCCGGGGAGGGGTGATCATTTTTCATTGCTCATTTTTCACGTCACCTCCTGCTTCAAAATAACCTAATTACTCTTCAACCTTAATATTTAATTGTAAATATAAAGTGAAATTATGTTGTCAAATTAATTTATTAAACTATTTAAGCAAGTATTGTTCGTACTGGAAGGCAAGCTGTTAAAAGGAGTTGTAAAGCCAAGTATATGAGATACGTATTTAAGAAAGTAGTAAAGAAGAATTTTTTTAAATATGTATTGTTGAAATTGAGGGCTAAAACATTCTATACGTTTTAAAAGAATTATTTCCTTACATTTTATAATAACTCAGTTACACGTTTTAAATAATATTAAAAAAACACCTTTTCTTTTCTCTCTCAGAAATATTCATAGAAATTTAAATACATGCAAATGAGCAACAATATTTAACATATTTCACTATTAAAATAAAAGATTCTCTAACTGGAAATGAACCGAAGAGAAGAGCATTAATTATGAAATGACTCTATTCATTGAAATGATTTTTCATTTGAACGATACCTCAGAAGCTAAAATATCATCTCATAAAGAAAGTATTTCAGGAAGAAACTATGTAAATAGAAATAAAGTAATAATTTTAATATTAATAATACAATAAACTTTGATTTTAATTTTTGTAATCGTTAACCGAATAAAGTTGAATTACCTTGAAATTTCTTTCTAATGTACTTAACGAAAATTTGTGAAAATATTTAATTCCAATTAAACTCTTCTGAGCGAACTGCTTCGGACAAAGTATAGCACTTTATTCCGTTCAGAACGAAAAGTTGTTTAAAAATGTATTCTTTTCACATATTTAGAATTCTAAAATATTGTCGAAAAAGAAAATATGTGCATTTATACGTATATTTACGACGTAATTAACAAATGTTTACCTCCGATTGTGTCAAAACCCATTGATCTTAATGGTAAATCACTGAATGTTTTGGTCTCCACGGGGGATGAGCCACTGCTTTAAGGCAGTGCATGGGGAAAACCAGTTAAGGCCTCTCCTCTTACTTCCTACCTCCATGGTTATAGCAGTCCTATATAGAAAATTTGAACGTTCTGTGGCTACTCGTTTTTGAGTTATACGAGATATATATATACGTACGTGAAGACGTCACGAAAAACCTCTTCTGGATCCATTTTAAATCTACTTTATAATCCAGTTTGGAAAAAAGAGGCCTTTATTCTGTCCTTATATCACGCAAAATCATCGTTAAATTGCATTCAGTAGACAAAATGGATATTTTCTTTGAAATATGTTACCCGAACGTTTTCGTGATTACAATACTTACGTTACTTCGTACAAGGAAGTAAAAAATGTATCTCAAATGCATATTTGTAAAATTTCTTTTTAGATGAATTTCAGGAATTTGAACTGATTTCGGGAAGTTCGCAGAAGTCACGTAATTTTAAATAGCTTTCAATGAATAAAGTTTTAATTCTTTAATTCCAAAATTAAAAGAATACTACACAGCCCCAAGTCTTACTTCGGGAAAAAGAGAAAAAAAATAAAATAAAAATAAGAAAACTGTGAAGGGGAAATAAAGTTTTTTAAACTGTTTTCTTCTACTGATATATGCACCAGTCGAACTACTTATTACCAAAATAGTTAAGCTAAGCGTACTTAATATGCCCACATGTGCTGTATATCAGATTTGCGATTACTTTTCTAGCAAAAGGCAAATACTAGTTCACTGTATTCTCGTGTGTTTTTTAAGAGCTGATATTATTATATGACAATTGTATGATATTATTATATGTGAATTACATAAGGGACAAAAAGAGTACTTAATTTTCGTCATGTTAAAGCGTTTTAAATTTTAATTTTGACAATTTTCGGGAGCTGATTCTGCATAGCACAGATTCCTCCCCCCCATCCAAATATAAAAGATGCTTAGTAATAAGAATTAACGTACTGATTGGAAAGAATAGAGATTGTGAGCCAATATATTTCAGTCAATTTTGTTACTTGTAAACTAAAATGCAGAATACACAGATAATGAGTTCCAAGACGGTACAAAGTTACGTGAAATATCAGATAACAACAAATGTTTTGTGCATCAAAATAATCATAATAATTAAAATATTCATAAACAGCATACATAAAAAATTAAAGTCTAATTCATTCTCTAAGTAAGAAGTTATAAACATGAAATAAAGAGTAATAAAGTCTACTCTAACTACATTGTATATTAAAATATTGCTTTCTACAGAACTTTCCGCCATGTAAGGGATTCTGGGCTTTTATTTAAATCATCTAGGAAATAACTCAACATTGAGGAAATATTCATTTACTTCAGATTTTCATATAGTTTAAAGGACGTCAAAACAAAAAAAAAAGATTGCATTAATCACTCTAAATCGTGCTATACTCAAATGTTTCCTTATAACGCATCCTGAAATGCATACGCATATGTATTTAAGATCTCGCTCTTATTCAGCAGTGTGGTTAAAAATAGTTATTTTATTGCTAATTGTCTACGTGTCTTATCATTACGCCTTGCATTACCTGCATGTAGTTCAGTAATGGCGTATATATATGTAATTATAAGTACTTCTTATTACAAAAAGACTATACCGGCATTGCTAATGGCAAAGTTCTGATGTCTAGTCTACTTATTTCCGGTTTTACTAGGCCATTTACATGTTTGAGTTATAAAGTAACTCTAAACTTAAATTTTCTGCATGTCAGCATGGCCTAAGCCTAACAGCAATTCATAAGCTGCTTCAGTGTCACTTACCATTAACGCTATAGTAAAAGCAAAAACTAACAATCAACTAAATGAAAAAATTTAATGCATATTTTGATATAGCTTAAAATAATATAGGACATAAAACTTGAAGACTTCGCTAATTTGGAAACATATACATAATTTGATGGCCTAAAGTCATTTGTAGTTAGGTTGTAGCGACATTAGGTATTCTGGAAGCAGGAGACGTGAAAAATGGGCAATGCCCTCGCCTGGACTCGAACCACGGACCTCTCGAATACGCGCCGAGCGTGCTGATTACTACACCAAGAAGGCATGCCAAGAAGACTGGAGAAATACCTTATATACTCCCCCTTTTAAAGGGCGACTGTGGTTTAGGGCACCCAATCGCGAAATCCCGGTGGTAGAGAATCATCATCCACCACCTCTTTTAGTTCGGGCGCCACCTTAGAGACATTAGGTTATTTGAAGCAGGAGTCATGAAAAATGAGCGATACCCTAGCCGGGAGTCGAACCATGGACCTCTCGAATACTCGCGTGTGCTGAGCGCTACACCACAAAGGCATACAAACAAGGCGGGAGAAATACCTTACAAGGTAAGTGGAATTAAATCTCTCTCTTCATTTCTTCCATGTACTCCACACGAGGTTCTCAGAATCGCGATCGATTAAAAGCGCAGAAATCAACCACAAGAATGACATATATATTCTTAAATAAGAACTAATATTCTCACTGGGATTCAGTGCAAGTTACAGAAATTTTCACAATAACGGACTGTTTCTTTGATTTTCAAAATGTGTTATTTTGCGCTTCATAGTGCTCGGATACCCTCTAATGATAAATTTATGTATAAAGGGAAACATCGATAAATCAAACATTACTTTCGAAACTATTTGATGGACCTCTATCAAAAGATGAAAAATTATAAACGAAACTGAAAGAAAATTTGAACATATTTAGACAGTTTTCTCTTTCATTTCCTATATTTTTTCTAGCGTTTCAGTATATGTTGGAAATAACTGAACGTAGTACATGTTCATGTTAGAAGTGCAAAAAGGATTTTTGGTCATATTTCAAAACTCTCAGAAATTTTCCATTTAAAATCTAAATAACTTTACAGTTTGCTAAATTGTCTTCAAAATAATAATACCAAAAAGTAAAACATAATTTTTTGCCTTCAAAAACAAAAAAAGATGATATACGTTATGCTGCAGTATTCAAATATACTCATTGTATGCTTACAAATACATACCCACATGCATTAGTCTAAAATCTAGACTCAAATCAAATTTTACTTCAGGGCTTTTCTGAGCAAAGTGATGCAGCACTTTGTTCTCAAAGCATTCTGGATATATCTTTTCTTGTCAGAATACCTTTTAGAAGCGAAAAGGTTTTAGAACAATTATATGAAGTTTTATGGATTGGGTGAAGTATTTGGGAGCAAATTGCTTTTAAGCGCACTCGCCATTCAAGCTCTGGAAGGCTTTGAGATTCGCCGGAAATATCTTATTCATTCTGACAAGCATTTCAAGCTGTCATCTTGTTTCCGATTCAAAGAACAAATATAATGGTATTAAAACAGGTAATAATACAAGTTCTCAAGGTTACATCTCTTGATGTAAGAGAAAAGTTCTCCAGAATCTGCCATGTGACTAACATTTATAACAGTTCAGAAGCAAAATATTTTCGAAAGATTCAATTTGTTGTTTAGCTGGCAGTAGAGCAAAACCGCTGTATTTGAAAAATAAGTGATTATTACGTATTTCGAAAGTAGTCTGAGGAATAATTCTGCATGTTTTACGCCTTTGGAACGTATCATGACTGGAGAGCTTTATTTTATTAGATGTAGAAGATGATGCTTTTTTCACAAATCTTTGATTTGTGGCAGTATAATTTTGGGATTCTAGATGGGTTCAATTTTACCAATTGCATTTTTTCTGCATTTATATCTGTGCAACTTTCTGTAATATAGAGAATATTTCAAACATTTTAATTATAATGACATCACTTATAGTAATAACCTTAGAATATCTTGTAAGTCAGTGGTTCTAAACCTGTTTAATAACCTTGAAATATCCTGTAAGCCAGTGGTTCTAAACCTGTTTAATAACCTTAAAATATCCTGTAAGTCAATGGTTATAAACCTGTTTTGCCCCATTCAGCCGTTTCACTATCGCTAGATGATCATCCCTTCCCCTTCAAAACTAAAAAAAACAAACATATATATATTTTATATAGATTTAGATTCTTTTTTATTGTATTTTATAAATTAAAAAACAAGAAGTGTAGGAAATATCATAAATTCCAGAACTAGAATAAAAAGAGCTTTTATATTCATAAACTAAAACTAAATAACTAACTGCTGATTAAAAGGCTGACCGTATCTCCCTGAAACTCCGAAATCCTCCCTAGGGGTATCTCCCCACTGGTTTTGAACTCCTACTCTAAGTGTTTTACGATAGTATTAAAGATTTATTGAAGTTCTCAAAAATTATAATTTAAATTCATCTGTTGTTTAAAATTGTCCAATTTATTAGCACCTGTTTTTTACAATGTTATAGCAGTTCTAATAGTCTTATACTGTTAACTCATTAAATGTTTTCTCGGATACATCGTTTGATTAAAATAATCTTATATTAAGTTAAGAGTCTAACAATCTTGCTTCAGGTATGATTTTCACAAACTTCAGTTTAAATAGAGAGCTGGAAATGATGAATCTTAGACAAATGAGCCTGCCGAATGTGAAGCAGATTCCATGATGAGTCCTTTTAAACCTAGTGTAATCAGCATTCTCCTAAAAACTAAGCTGCTTTATGAGGTTCTAGGAAAAAATGTCTCCCGGAAAATAAGGAACGGAAAGATAGGCACCGGAAAATTAGGAAATGGAAAAGAAGTCACCATTCTTTTGCAATGGAGAAATAAGGGATGTTTAGAAATATCGCCAAGATGGGAGATAAAAGTTTTATCATAACAACCATACCTGCGGGATAGGGAAATCTTCTGACGATAATTGAAAGAAGATAAGCGAGCTGCTGGCCTGTCCGATGGTAAAAATAGAGGGTTGACCAGCGGGTCATTGTCATTAGTGATTGTTTCCCTCGTATCCCATCTAGTTATAGCCTTCAGCTGTGGTTCAGGCGTGAAACATTGTCCCATAACTGAGCGTTAAAAGCAGTATTATAACAAACCGTTGTAGATGAAATTTAGTCACAGTTTGCGATAAGAATATTAAAACCTGCTATCGAAATGACTTTGCTCGGCTGCAGCTAGCTCAACGTCTTACCCTTAAAACTCCCGCAAGATAGCCCGATATAACCCTGCCGTTTAAATTAGAATTTAACAGGTTTCCCCAACTCCGATTGGCGACATTTTTTGGCGAGATTTTAAAGCTCCTTTTTTTTTCGTTCCTTATTTTCCGGGTGACATCCGATCCTTATTTTCCGGGGGCTTTCTTTCCGTTTCCCTTTTTTCCGGGTGATATTTTTTCCGCACACCGCTTTATGAAATAACGTGATTAGTAAACGTCTCTACTAAAAAAAAAAAATAAGTGCCGTATTTTCCGAAACCCGCGAAGCCGTATTAAGTCCCAGAAAATGGAACATAATGACAGATATGTGTGATAAAAGTTTCCAACGATGACTATAAAAAAATTGAGTTCTTCACTACCTGTTATTGATACTTATAATGATGATTTAGTCTCTGGATAGTAAGGATCACTAATAATTAATAATTAATTATTGACTAATCTCTAAATATCTGCAATTTTTAATTTAGTTTCAGTTGAATTAAATCTGTATTTTTTAACTTTTTTTTTACTAATTCGCTTCATTTAGTGGTTTGTATAAAGTCTTTTTTTAAACTGGGCCACCAGCAGTCGAGTGTCTAAAGCAATGATGCAATAAGCAGTTACACATCAACCCTGGCTCAGTTCCCCATAAAAGGGCTAGATGAATGGTTATTTTCATAGTTTTTCTCTTGTGGAACGGGGTTGAAAACCAGATTTTTTAAAACGTCCTTCATAAGGGCATTCCTTCTCTTAGGCAGAACATTTGCATGATTTATCATAATTTAAAAAAGTGTAAAATCTTTTAAATTTATAAATTTCACACCGATAGTGGTATTTTGGTTCGAAAGTAATAAATAGAAAAGTGCAAAAAAAATACCCAAGAAAACGGTCAATTTATTTCAGTCACCTTAATGGACTCACTTACTACTAACTGTAATATAAGGAGCGAAAAACTGCAGTTTTCTAACTTGAGGAAAATTATAAAAATACTTTAGTTCCGTTAACAGAAATTAATGTCTTTTATCGCCTAAGATCATGAGCATATAAGAAAGACACAAATGATAAGAAAATATGACAGTTAAATATCAAAATCGAGTGACACATCATTATATTAGAGAAATCTTATTCTTTCCGTTTTCAAATATCGTTAAGCACAGTCTCATACGCCTGATCAACATAATTAAGCAACTAGTAAAAATGTCTGTGATATCATGAAACAACGGAGAATATAGCTTCCTCTACAGAAAAAAGAACAATGCGGAAAATCTGTTGATCATATTTCACAAATTCGACATAATAGGCAAATTTTCTTAATTCACACGAGTGTGTATAAGTTATCTTTTCAAAAAATACTCATTGTTCAATATAAATAAAAGGATGGAACATGTGCGTGGTTGGACAATCAGTTAAAGGAACAGTTTTTGACAAAATAGCTAGTATTACTGACTGCATTACAGATCTGAATATTGTGAAGATTATGTAAAAAACTAAGTTAGGGAGTGCACACTGAATGTGCAAATTCCACTATTTACTGCATATTACTTAATTAAATCCTTAGTTCATGAAAGATTCAACACATATTGTTAAATAAAATGCAGTTAAAGAAGCTTAGTGCTTGCTTTAATGAAGGATTTAAAAATTATTCAAATAAATTGAACAAAAGATACAACGGAAATGGTTAAAGTTTATCGACAGTTACACGTAGTGCAGCATTCGAATACAACTAATTACTTTAATTGATTTTATTAAAGCTCCGTACAAACGCGTAACAGAGTTCAATACATTACACCACTTAAATCGATAAATGCATCACGTCGTTACTACCTTCACACTTTAGCACGGCTTGTCTACTCATTTTAAATTCGCATAGTTTGGCCATCATTATAACTTGTTACACTTGCACCTAAATGACAACATTCAGAAAATTAACAAGCTCATGTAATTAGACAGTTGCAAATTTTGGGATGATTAGACGAAATGACAGGGAATTCTGTAAACCTATTTGCTTTAAAATAACTAGGATTAAATAGAGAATGAAATGAAATGTAGCTTATCGGGTCTCTTCATGAATTGAATTTATATTGCAAAAATACCAAGTGCTTTATCTGTTTATATGCAAATGTATATTTTGCACCCTGTTAAGGTTTAAAGACTTGCACGTATGCTGAGACCTACAGCTCATAAATAAATATTTCACTATATATATTGGGATTAATAAAGTCGAATGCATTTTTACAGAGATAAAACTTTTACAAATGACTGTATTTGGTCGGCAATTTGGAAGTCCCTCACGTTTTGGCAAATTAGGTGACTTCTACGTAATGAACTAATGCTGTTAAATGTTATTCATAATATTTACCAGACTAGACTTTATTGTTCAATCATATTTCAATTTAGTGATTAAGCAGGGCAGAGAAGATGTTTAATTCTGTCTTCTTAAATTTCTCCAACGTATGATTGAATTGTATGATATCGGTGGGCGTTATCATCTTGAAATACGCAATTCATTGTTTAGAAACAGTATCTGAGCTATTGAACAGGTATATTTAAATAATTATGTAGTCAATGACATTTATACTTTTTTATAAGGTGATAATTGGACCTGCTGTAAACCATCAATGAATAGCTAACAGCATAGAATTGCAATTATGTTTATTGTAAGAAGCAGGAAATTTGAATTAAGCGACTTTACCGCTACTTACCCTCCCGGATCAATGTAGTGAACTCTGCGAAGTTACTGGCTAGTTTCTGTGCTTAGACAGTTTCGACCACGGGAGGTATATAAATTACGAACTTAGTGGTTCTGGAGGCCCCGTGGGTCTGGCAAGTGTTCGAGCAGTCGTTAGCCCGTGGATGACGCTCCGGGTTTGCTGGGTAATGGTTATGGTCCTGTGCGACGGGCAGCCCGAGCGACACGCAAGCACCATATACACGATCAGCGTCGCCGTATGGCGGCTGGTTTCAATCCTCTCTAAGGTGCGGAAAAAAGGGGTTGAACCCCTTGACCTGTTCTGAGGGTCGGTTGGACACATAGTACCAGCATCTAGCGTGAAGGAACGTGCAATCAATATAAAAACTAGTTACCTCTACTTGAAATTTTGCAAATAAGATCAGGTAAGCTATCACAATTGGCGAGGAAATCTGTCTTTGATATGAAGCAATATTTAGAATACTGAGAGAACATTTATCTCAGTTTGGATGTTGGCGAAAATGTGCATAATATACTTTCAAAAAGACACATAAAATTCTGAAATTCTGTCATGTTTTATGAGAAAAACTTTTCTGCGTCGAAAAATAGCAATTTCAATGAAATCAATAGCTCAATGAAACTAGGGTTTTCCCCTTTTTCAGTTTCGCCAACAGCCCAAGCGCCGGCTGTCCAGAAACTCGGGCAACTGACAAAAAAAGAAAATTTCAGCCGGAGGCTAGACTATTCAATTATGGCAAAGCACACGAGGGCTATCTGCCTAAAGGGAGGGATGCCTTCGTGGAGGATTTTCTAAGGGAAACTGGCTCGTATACACGTTACACATGGGGAAAATCACGAAAACGCCCATGCAGCCAGCCCGTTCGCGGGATTCGAACCTCGGACCGAACTACCAGTGTTCAGCGTCTTTACCGCTCGGCCGCTGGTGAGCCAATTTCAGCCGGAATTCCTAGTATAGTATACATTGTCTGAAACTGGCCTTTTCCCACCTTTATGCGTAAGCGGTGAAGCAGTGAGATCCATTAAACTATTCCCAAAATCGGCCACGTTTAAAGTATAAAAATATGATATAATCTTTGGCCACATCTAGATCCGTGTTATTACATAAAAGAATTGAAAATTCAACTACGTAATTTTATCATTAAATAGTATAAGCCTACTTATTGATGCATTTTTGGATATATTAAAATTTTCGGTTTACGATAAGGATGTTTGATATGCTATAGAAGATTGATATGCGGGAATACCTGGAAACCAAAAGTTCCTTTGCATAAGAATTAGGGAAAACGCAAAGTGGTGATGCGATTATCGGTAGGAACTGAATAAGTCAAATAATTTCAAGTAGCTGAAATTGGAGTATAAATCGAAACACTGTAAATCTGACAAAAAGACAACTTTAATCTGGCTTTCATTTTGAAAAAAAAAAAAACGATCCACCAGCAGCCGAGCGGTAAAATCGCTAAGCACTGGTTGTTCGATCTGAAGCTCGAATCCCGCGAACGGGCCTGCTGCATGGCCGTTTTCATGATTTTCTCCGAAGTGTATACAAGCCAGTTTTCCTTAGAAAGTAATCCACGAAGGCATCCCTCCCTTTGGGCAGCAAACCCTTCCCTTAGCCCTCGACTACTCTAGCATATTCAAATAAACCAAGCCAAACCAAACCATTTTGATCAAAACTCTAGAAAAATAGTTTTTTTGCTTAATGCTTTTATCATATGCATTGTGATTAATACATCGTAATTAAAATCTGCATTAAACTAAATTTCCTTTATGCCTAATTTTAAATTTTGCGTACGTATTTTTTTCTTTCAGTTTGATTGCAAATCAGTTTTGAACAAATTCGACAGGAGAAAACACTACGAATTTCATTTATTTTGTTACATACGTTAACACACGTAAATTTACTTCTGAAAACGTTTTTGGGCCTATATTATGCACCTTACGTCTAAGAAATTTTTGATACTCTTTCAATTTAAGTTTCAAGTGGCACGGATGAATGACAGAATTTGATATAAACGTCGCTTGCTCCAACAGCCCGCCGTTAGTATTGTTTGGAAGCTATGAGGTTTATTTCACTAGCAGAGAAAAATTATATAAGCACTGAATTTGAAAAAACTTTATGTGAAGTACTTTCATTGTTATTGCTACTGTAAGTATCTCTTTTATAAAATGTCACTTGTAACTGATCAGGCTATTACTAAGGCATCGTGTATTAGGTACTCCGATAGGATTGAAAAATGAATATTATTGAGTTATCTTCTAAGCTAATACTAAGCTAACTTAGCTAACTAAGCTAATATTAACCCAGTTCTTAAGCTAATGCTAAATCTTCGTTAAGCGGTCGCAAAGAAGATATATGCGTCTTATTTCCTCTGATAACTTAATATTTGCTTTTTTAATTCGCCATTTTTTCTGACAAATAATATTAACTTTATTCTTGCTATCCTACTCGCTAAATTACACGAACTTCGGTGGTGCATATCATAACGATTGCTCAGTCTGAATGAATGTAGTTACTGCTTTCACGACTGCTGCTTTCATGCAAGGGTCAGATGACGAAATTTAAATAATTGGCTACTATTGTATTCCAGATTTCAAGCTATATATTATTGGTCGGAAATCTTGAATGTGTTTATCTGTACTAACAGGAACAATATCTGAAGTTTGAATTTTCAGCCGTACTGTAAGCGTTACCTTTAAAATTGTGCTGCATAAGTGAGGAATATATTAAAATTCAGAAGAGAATAAATTATTATGTTATTGTGCTGTTATATCTAAAATTAAGGTAACAGGTTTTAATGACATATGGATAGCCACAGTATCCGAGCTCATGCCTGCACGTATGGAAAAGCCACACTTACATTACAACTAAACTATTTATGATTAGAGGAAGAACTTTCTCTGATCGGAATAATTCCCGAAGTACGAAAAAGTTCTCCAAAAAATATTTTAGAGAACTGAGACGAATTATGGTTAGACAACGCAAAATAAACTTAGGCTGAACTTAATTTTACTCTCTACACGGCTCATTTAAAAAAAAACTACTACCAAATTTCATGGGATAAATAAATATTGACGGGTGAACAGCTACAGCAAAGCCAATGATAACCAGTGCGCATGCTATGCTCTGGTTTCAGTATGTCAAGAAGTCAAAACTTGGGTACATGTTTATCGACCTTAAAGGATCATTCTCAGTCCTTCGAGAACTTACTGGCGTCAAGGGTATCCGATCCAGACACTATCAAACTAAGAGTGAAACATGGATATAAAATGGTGACACTTCGAGCCACTAAAGTAGAAGTCTCTAAGAATACTGATTGTTCTTGATGGTTACATCACTATCAAAGACTATTTATGGAAAACATCCGCTCAATTGTACAGATTTTTTATCGTCAGAACAATAAAACATCACAAATGATGAGTGAGTACTTTGAAGAAAATGTAAATATGCTTAAACATCTTTCCTATCTTAGACAGTGCCCTGATGTCTGCGCAATTCAGTTTTCTGAGATAAGTTAGAGGACAAAACTTGAAAAGGTTTTTGCTCTTGTCGCATCATAAATGGAAAGAGCCACTTTTTAACAAGAATGGCATAAAAATAATGTTATTTTATTGAACAATATTTATGCCGATTATTTTAAAGACTACTGCTTTGATTTTTATCATAAAGAACACGCTGCAGCTATCTGACTAAGCGGAGGAATACCTTCGTGGAAGACTTTTTAAAGAGAAACTGGCTTTCATTCCCGTTGCGCTTGATGCAAATCACGAAAACTGCCCATGCATGCTGCTCGTTCACATGATCTCAAAAAGAATCGAACGTAGCAGTGCTCGACGACTATAACGCTTGGCCGCTACTGAGCATTTCAGTGAGGAATCGTTGCCCGTGGGCTCAGATAGAAAGCCTGCACTGTATTGATAAATCATTGCTCTTTAGATGCTGGTGCTATAGCTTCCTTGTCCATCGTCTATGTGTTTATACTTATAGACATTGTGTGCATAAACTGCTGACATAGCACATTTTCATCTGGTGTCTATGATATACCAAATGGTGTCCGACACGTTGTTGTTGTACTGTACAAATAGCAATTGTTCAATTTAGTAAAATCTGCTCCTTCTTTTCAAAAAACACAGTTGATCGATACGCAGATAATGCGCAGGTTCAGACACAAAATGATAAAGAAAAATCTAGGAACGAATTGAAATTGAATAAAACCGCTTACACGTGCTCTCCAAAAAAAGAGTATTAACAAACATTATTTGAAATCAGAATCTTAAAACATATCTTATTACATAATGTATATATGTATTAATTTGGTAATCTAATCATTTTACTGTTCCGTATTACAGATTTATGAGAAAAGAAGTTTGTTAATTCAACATCATGACCCACGCTTCTTCTCTAAATCATCACTACGGTTGCGATGTTTCAGAAAAACTGTTTTTTTTTCCACTGTTATCGATTATGCATTACCCGATAAGAATCACTTCAGCTTTATCTGCAGAATATTTCAGTTACTTTTTTTTTGGCCTTATCTCACTTAATTCACCTCCTAAAGCAACCTGCAAGCCAATTTATTATCCACAGGCCAAAGTGATTTATCCTACATCACCTTTTCATTGTTAAAACTTATTTTAAATGAAAAAAATACTTTTACTAATATTTCATTTTTGTCTTTTTTAACAATTTAAACATGTCCTTCATGTTTGTCCCCATATTTTGATGATATCCCTTTAAAACAAAACAAAAAACCTAGCTTGGCAAATATAAACTTTGACAGAATAAAATACGCGGGTTTTTCTCAGACTTTAAGCAAATAATACGCATAAACTCCGCGAACGCTATACTTGTACTTTCCAAACGAAGACTGATATTACTAATTAATCACCTTCATGTGCGTTTTGAGTGAAGTATTCCATAAATACTATTCAAAATCATTTATTCGTTCTATTAGTTTATTAGTCCAACAACCTGTGGTTTTAGTTGTAATATACGTACTTCTATTTACAAAAACTTTAAAATGACGCAGAGCTTCACACTTTCGCATTTAAAAATTTTAAATGTATATATATATATGGTACGAAAACTATTTTTTTACAAGGTGCTTGAATCCCTATAGTTATTTTTATTTAGAAAAGATTTGAGATATTTGGTATTAAAATCAAAAATCATTTCAGGGGCCGTACACAAATTGAAGAGCTAAATGTCTGCAGTTACGTGTAACTAAAATATCGTTTAGTTAAATAATAGGTTAAGATTATTTGGATATGGCAGCTATGAAGGCTGACTGCCTAAGAAGAGGAATGCCTTCACGGAGGATCTGCTGAGGGGAAATTTCTCGTATTCTCGTTACGCATGGGGTAAACCACGAAAACTAACTTTGCAGCTGGGCCGTTTGCCTGAGATTTAACTCAAACCATCAAAACTAACAAACTACCAAAATTTAACGCTCAACCACTAGCGGAGCCGTTTAGGCAAAGGTGCCAGATGTTAAGAGCTTACGTGACAAGTATTTCTCAGAAATTATCGTGCATTGAACAATATAATTTCTTTCCCAATTAGGGATTTTATTAACAGAATCACATAGAATTCGTCGTGTTCTAGAAAACATCGGCAGTTTCGGTCCGGCATATATCGCATTAATTAAAAATGGAAAGTGTTTTCACTTTAATGAAATTTTGCTACTACCAAATTATGATTCTAATCTAACGAAACTTCTTAAGCATATTAACAAAGTATCCCTAGCCTTTGAAAATATATAAATTACTTATATGACAATTCATTCTGCATACCAAATGTACCAAAATTGACGCTAGAACTGAATGGCATTTAAAAGGAAAAAATTAACCTCTAAATATGACTCATTTATAAACTGACCCTAATGCAAATTCAAAATGATGTTGCATATTGCAAATTTTGTAATTACGGTCCACCAGTGACCAAGAGGTAAAGTCACTGAACACTGGAAGCTTGGTCCAAGGCTTGAATCAGGCTTTCCTCATTGTGTAACATAGATACGAGCTAGTTTACAAGGGGTCATTTCCTAGGCAGATAGCCCTCGACTGCTTTGCCGTAATCAAATTTTGAAACAGAAAATTTTCTCATGCCGGAGTAAAGTACTTTGAGTTTCGTCCAGAAGGTGTAGTAATTAGGGAAGCCTGACTGCGATACCAAAGGGACCGGGTTCGAATCCCGGAGAAGGCATGCTTGTAACTGTCCGTCCTTTCATAGGAGGTAACGGCGGTCGCCTATCAGGTGCCTCCACAATAAAATGGTTACTACCTTCGTCCTTATTAGCGGCCAATGTCAGAAAAAAAGAGACAAAAATTGCCCGTCGTTCGAAAAAAAAGTATGTATTTTGTTATGTAGGAAATGTTGTGTTGATGATTGTCTGAAAAAAAAGAGAGTTCAAGTTAATTATTTCCTTTATTTAGAAAATCAGAATCTTATTTAATTATTTAAATTACTAATTAAGGTATTAATATTTTAGTTTGGTAATATTTATATTTTTGTTTGAGAAAAAAAATATAATGCTTCAATATTATATCCTTGTATTTAATTATGGCGTTTCTTCGTGGGTGGAAAGATTGGTGAGGAACGAAGTTTTGCAGTGTCATTCTGCTGATCGGGTAAGGATGAGTCAACTTGGAACATTCTAGAAGGATCTTCTTTGTTTTCGTTGCCGTGGGGAAAGGGTGTACGTGAGAAGATTTAAAGGGTTTCTGTTTCACCTTCTTGATAGGACAATGGACATTGGCGAAGAAAAGAGACCGTGTCTGACCGGAATCTTGGCTGGTCGCGCATGAGCAGTTGACTGTTTCTTCAGTTTGGGTGAAAAATTGGAATTTTGGTCCATGAAAGTGAGCGAAATTCTGGTTTTCTGGCAGCTCGTATTTTTGGGAAAGCTGAGGGAAGAATTTTGAATGTTCGTCACTTTTTACTGAAACTCCGAAGGAGGAGTAAGAATTTTGAGATGTTAGACTACTAGTTAACGGGAGCTCCGACACAGCTTGTATGTTTGTTGAAGGGAAGGTTTTTGAGTTGTTCGTTACTTTTTACTGGAACTCCGAAGGAGGAGTAAGAATTTTGAGATGTTAGTCCCTTGTTAACGGGAGCCAGTATTTTGATTGTTAGTGACTTTTGACTGAAACCCCAAAGTGGAAGGGAGAATTTTTGAGACGCTCGTCACCGGACTACTGGATCTTGAAGTCGTGTATATTTTTGAGCGAGTTGAAGGGAGCTCAAAAGCTTGAAGTTATAGCTGGCGAGTTGGAGTTATGGATGGAAGTTTTAGAATTTTTCTTGCTGGGTTTCTTACGTCGCGGTAGCCCCTGATTTGATTGCGGCGCTTGTCTCGTCCGTGGGTCCACCGAATGTCTGCTCTTCAGAATAAAAGGATCGTCCTCTTGAACTACCAAACCTGCCCACCTGCTGCCAGTTCGAGGAGTGTTCGGAAAGTAGTCCGATGAGCCGTGAACCCTGGTGGTGTTCTACTGAGAATTCCAGCGGATGGCCGAAGGAAGAGATGTGCCAGGGACCCGTATCCTGCTGAGACCAAGCCCCAGGGTGATGCTGCAATTTAAGATAAGTTTTTTTTTCTTTATTGCTCTCCCATTCTATACCCCTTTTGAGAAATTGTTCCCGTTATGGTTAGACTCTCAAGGACTCTGAGAATCCGTTTCTTCCGTTCACCTCATCAATCTTCTCGCCAAGTGCGATACCATAGAGATAACATTTTGTAACTCTTGGCCAATATTTTGAGTGTAATATATGTAAAATTTTTATATTGATAAAGGAAAATGATAGGGGTTTAATTATTTGATTAAGAACATAAGGTTATATTTTTTTTTCTTTTCCTTTTCCTCCCGGGAGATAGAGCTAAGGATAAAAATAAATGTGATTACATTGATTTGCTTATTTTTTTTGTAATTGATATGTCAGAATTTAAAAGTAACGAAATAAATGATAAATCCTTTAGAGATTAAGTGAATTCTTTCTTTTATTTGGTGTTTCCTTTATTTTAGTAAAGATATGTTAGCTATATTGGAGGCTATATTTGGTATTTCAATGATTATGGTGTCATAGACTTGGAATGAATTCTTTTTAATTGGCAGGGAACCTGATAACCATTGCAAGCCATTTTCCAACGGCCGTTCCCGGGTGTAAAACAAGCGCGTTTACTCAGAATACCACTATACGATCCACTCATTAATGTGAATTTTCTTCCAGTTGGCCTACACGATTAGCTAGATAGTTGTAGATAATCTATGAGGTTTTCTCTTCTTGAAGCAAGGAAAAATGAATTACAAATTATATTGAACAAATTTTGGAAAACAATTTATTTTCAGCATATTTTGAATTGGTTAACTTGGCTAGGGTACAGAAAGGTACTCAACATAAATTGGTACTTATCAGGTACTGAACAATTTTGAGTGTGAACTGTTTATTATGAGTAAAGGGTTTTTCTATATATAAGTGCAGGAACCGGAGGAACATATGAAAATTTAGATTTCTTATTTTGAATACAATTAATTTTGCTTTAATTTTTACTTTAAAATACCAAAATATGAATATCTGGAAAATTTAAAACATTTTTGTGATTGGAAATATATATCTGCGACCAAAGGTTGCGAAAATAAAGGCCGGGTAAAAACATACGTGCAAAGGATGTATACAGTCGTATTAAGAATTACAGATCGAATCTTGAATAGATTTTTTAACTTTATTAACTTACTATTTTAAATACATCCTCAATAGTTACATCGAACCTCGAAGTTGATAAAAACAATTTTTGGTTCTTTAAATAGAACTAAGGTAAACATAAAAAACATGTAAACACATATATACAATCAAACGTATAGTTCTTAATATTTTCTCTAAGTTACTGGCTGTACTCGCGATATATATATATATATATATATATATTAAATGAATTATAGAATATTATAGAATAAATATTTATATATATATATATTAAATGAATTATAGAATATTATAGAATAAATACAAAATGGAAAGTAGTTTAAAACCTAATCCGTAGGCGAGCTGAAGGCAGCCACAAGTGGTGGTAACAAAGCAAAAGAAATAATGGGTTTAAAATTTGTCCCATATTCAATTCAGAAAAAACAAATCCCAAAACAAAAAATGTGTGCTTCTGGTTTTCGGTTTTTGCATTTGTTTATTCCGGATTGAATAGGATATGAAATTTAAATGTATTATTTAATTTTAATTTATTTTACCGTAAACGCATATATACAGAGAGTTTCATCAAATGGGTTACGAACGTTCAAGAGAGATAGAGTACACCTAGATTATGGAAAATTACATAGCAATGTATGATCGAAAAGGCTTTTATGGAGCGGTATTGACAGCACAAAACATAAGAAAGAAAGAACATGAAAAGAGTGAAGAAATATATTTATTATGCTTTGTACAGCAGAAATCAAGAAATAAATAAAAAAAAGACAACAATCGTCATCAGAGGAGCTGTTCGAAATTACGACCCCGGACCTTGATGCAGGCATCAGATCCCCTCACCTAATGTTCTGGAAAATAACGTGCATGTCCCGGACTTCCCCAGCAGCTTCCACGATACGCGCAACAAGTTTCTCAGCACTTCTAATGAGGGTTTCGTACATCAGGGTCTTGACGTGCGCCGGAAGAAGTAGTCAATGCATGTGAGGTTTAGCCATCTTGCTGGCCAATGCACCTTGCCGATCCCATGTTGAGAATACGTTTCGAACGTAATTTTGATCACCTTCTTTGATGACGATCGTCTGTTTTTGTTCTTATTTCTTGGTTACCGTCACGCTAAGTATAATAAACATATATTTTCACTTTGTTCCTGTCCTTTCTTGTGTTTTGCGTCGTCACTACCGCGCCAGGAAAGCTTTCTCCGACCATGCATTGCTGCGTGTTTTTCCATCTTCTAAATATATCTCTCCTGAAAGTTTGTAACCGATTTGCTGAAACACCTGCATATATGTAACTTGCGTCGGGGTAATTACTTGTCTCTTTAAGTTTGCGTGTAAATATTGTAGTATAGAAATTCATGTGAAATTTATTTTTTAAATTTTTGTTCAAAGATTCAAGGGGAATGAAACGTAAGTTCAGAAGTGATTAATTTGTTCGGGTTCCGGCGTTTGATAAATCGATTTGAGGCACTGAAATTTGAATAAATTAACTACATCTGTTTTTTAAAATATTTTTCTAAACTTAATTTTTTTAATTTATAAAAATTAACTTTTCTTTTTATTTTGCTTCGTTCTAAAATTTAAGTTTGTTATGGTTCCTCAAATTAAACCATTTTTCTTTTTTAAAGAATTTTTCACGAATATTTATAATTTTTTTTTCTAATGTTTAGTTTTACTTTATGTAGAGCTATATAAGTTTTTTGCTTTTTAACTGGTATTACTCAGAGCCATTTGTAGCTCAATCTGTCCGTTTTAATCCTATCATGATTGGTAAGAGGACTAATGACGACACGGAAAAAAAGATTCCGTAAAAATAAATTAGTTTCGAAAAGGCTGGTAGGAGAAATATGGCGCTGTTCTAGTCTGCTCAGTTGAGAACTAGACAATTCAGTAAAAAATAAGAAATTTCAGTGCTACACTGCTTTAATGCAGCAAATGAAATACCTCAAAGAGTTACATATACGTTATTTCAGTGCACCACAGCAATACATTGAATAAAAGCCCGTCCGAAGCTAGGCATAGACCTCTTACAATGGTACGACCTTCTCGTGGATTGCGCATTGCATACATAATTGTCAATGCCCGAAAGTAACATATCTCTAGGAATGCTTTTGATTCATTTCTCTAGGTTTGCATTAATTAACCGTAACAGGTTGTTACGACTTCTAAGCAGACGAAGACAGTTCTGTTCCATTGATGAAAATAAAACACATTCACCAGTAAAGCATGTTGCATAAAATGAGACGAGTGTCGAATTCAACTAACATTCGGAATGTCCGTCGGTGTTTTACCCATATCTTTATACACAGTTACTGACACTTCTATTGTTTATACAGGGTATTTAAAATGTCCCGGATCCATTTTGATGTTAAATACTCATAAAATAATGAAGATATGTACAAACTTATGGCATTTATTGATGGAATAACTTTTATATTTTCCTTTTCAGGTTTGACTATCTTTACTTTTGTAAATATGGTCTGCGCGTGTAGTTAATTTCATTTTCCAGTCTAAATATCTGTACGTTTCTAAATATCGTCTGCTTATTAATTGCATTTTTCTCTCTTTTGTTTTTGGCACCTATTGCCTATTATTATAGGCCTAGGAGAATGGCCTTTGCAACAGATATGCTAAGGAGGATAGAAGATGATGCTGAATTTCTGAAGCGCATAATGTTCTCCGACGAAGCATCCTTTCATCTTTCTGGCATTGTTAATCGCCATAATGTGCGCATATGGGGTTCTGAAAACCCCCATGAATACCGTGAGGCACAAAGGGATTCCCCAAAGGTTAATGTGTGATGTGGACTAATGCACGACCGCGTCCTTGGGTCTTTCTCTTTTACAGAAAAGACGATCTCATCAGTCGTATACTTAGACATGTTTGAAAACTTCGTATTTCCACAACTAGAAGAACTTCAGCCACATGTCTTTTTGCAACAAGATGGTGCACCACCTCATTGGCGTACCGTCGTTCGTAGTTCTTCGAATGACCATTTTACAGGAAGATGGATTGGGCGAGGAGGTCCAATTCCTTGGCCACCTAGATCACCTGATATAACGCCGCTGTACTTT
Source organism: Stegodyphus mimosarum (assembly GCA_000611955.2). Lineage (NCBI taxonomy): Eukaryota > Metazoa > Arthropoda > Arachnida > Araneae > Eresidae > Stegodyphus > Stegodyphus mimosarum. The sequence goes on along the minus strand of KK120594.1, from coordinate 59,631 downwards.
TTCCTTGGGGATTTGTAAAGGAAACGTTTACAGGAGGAGAGTGTCGAACATGGATGACCTAAAAGCCAGAATGACAACGAATAGCCTCTGTGGATGCCGACATGATTGCCGGTACCTGACGTGAAATTGAATATCGACTTGATATTCTCCGTGCGACCAAGGGGGCACACGTGGAAGTTCAATGACAAGGATCATGAAACTTTTTGAAACTATCTAACCATTTATGTTATGAATTTTAATCTCTCTTTATTATTTTATGAGTTATTAAACATCAAAATGGGTCCGGGACTTTATAAACAACCTGTATAATTGACCATTCGTATTTTCAGATTTTACCTACATTTCAAGCAGGTAAGTTTTAGGCAAATTTTCAGCTGTTTAGACTAGAACAGCTCCACGTTTTTCCCGATTGGTAACATTCAGAACTAATGTTGCGAAAGCAATAAATACATTTCAATAATAAGTGTATGTAATTTCTATGGAATTTTCATCTATTAAAAGCAGTTCGATTAATTGCTTAGAACAGTTAGTTGGTCTGCTTAAAAATTAAGCACGTACAAAAATAAGATTATTTATTTGCATTACTGCAAGGAAAGTTACCTAGTAGACAAGTCTGAGAAGTTCACAATTTGCTTTCTACAAATAAATTAAATACCTTAAATGTTTCACGTCTCTTTGCTGACACTAAGAACAGGGCATAGACTTTCAAAACAATATTTTTATGTCCCCATTCAAGTTTTCTAAAAGACACTTCGCTGTATTATGTGAAATTTGAGCACATCAATTAAATTTTCGTTTAATATAAGGATTTTAATATATGAGGAATTCCTAAATCCAAAATTACAGTATGTACTATCAGTACTAAAAAAAGAAATTATTGTTCATTTTAGTTGCAAATTGCTCAAAGTATTTTTCAAATATAGGACATTTCCATTAACACTTCTAACAAATGTCACATAATTCACTGTATCGCATTCCATATTAAAAGTCCAAAACACACTGGGTATATTTGCATTGTACTTATATTTAAAGCATTAATTTGAAAACAAAAATGCAGGGGTGGATCATGAATTTTCATTTCGTTCAACGCTACTGTTAACGTATTTTTACCTAGCATATTTGTAATAACTGTTCTTCGGATTTTCTTCCACTTCAAGATACTTCTGAAGCTGCTTTAGAATCTCGGCAAATGTTTTTATTTTAAAAAATTTTGAAATGGAATCGTGTGCGTTATAAGAATGATTCTGTTTATCTGCATGGTATATTTGAGCTATTTCCGAAGCAACTGTTATGTGTTTTACTTTAGAGATTGCTTTTATTTTTATGACAATCTGATTATTTATGCTATTTTATTGCTAAAACACTCATATCCAATTTTGAAAGCATTTGACAAATAGCACACTTCACGTAGTTCTCACGACCTCTGTTTTTCATTTTTTACTATACAAAAACAATCTCTTAGCCTTTTTCCTGTCGGTTCTATAACTTACTTATAAGGAAAATAACTCTTAATAAAATGTGATAGGATGAACACAAAAATATGTGTACAACGATACAAAAAAGTACCAAACTAAAACAATGGATATTTTATATAATTAGACACATCAAATACTTTAGACTGAATGAAACAAAAGTAAATGAAGCACATTCAGCACAGATACTGAGAGGGAAGACGAAGTGACTGTTAAGCAGTGCTGCGAACTGCAAGGTACTTACATATAAGGTAGAGACGATTTCCCCTTCGGAAAATTAAAGTTCTTTCTGGCATTTGATGGTCATAGCGTGAAATGACAGAGAAAACGATACTAAAGTAAAATATTAATTACTATGTCGTTAGCTACAGAGAGTCAGTGGAACTGTTCAAATTGCAAGGCAAAATATCATTCAATGGCAGTAGATGTTTAATTTCAACGTAAAAGACACTTGCAATTTTTACTAAACTCAGAAAACAAGGACAGGAAAGATGATTAGAAGACTGTCCTTTTCAATAAAAAGGGTGGTTCGCAATCCTATACCAAAACTGGGAATGAATAATCATAGCTACAAGTGAAACTTTCACGAAATGGCGGGTATTGTATAATTCACTACTGTGTAACAACAATTGTAATAATCAATGTGTAATAAGTTATTCGGAGGTTCACTGTAGGTTCTTCACTCCAAGCAAGAGTCCATAGTGAAGACAGATAGCCCTCGAGTGCTCTGCCATAGTCAAATGAAACAAACCAAACCATAGTATCTATATGTGATAGTCATACGCAGCACTCGAAGAAAAAGGTCTCGACATATTATAGCTCATTGTTCCTCTTGTTAACTGTCTGTTAGGAATTTAGAAAGAAGTAGCAGAAACTACAAGCCCTTCACTAGCTGAAGATGGCACTGTAGCGCTATTTATATTCAGTTCCATTCTTTCCAGGTAGTTTTCCAAGCTGATTTTCTCTTCTTCCTTTTTACCAAGTCAATACAAAGCAATTCAGTCAGATTCACATATAATTAATACTTTACCAATCCCCTTGTTGTTTCATTTTTCATCTCAAAGAAATTGAAACCCTATTAACTATCAGTTCGCTTAGAAATAGGGGAATTGATATCCGCTTTGCTTATGTGTGTGCTCATTACGGATTCTGTGAAATGCCAGTGAAAGAACTGGTTTCTTAGCTAAAGATGTCTGAAATTTACCCATAGATATCAATATTAGCATTCCAAAGAGCTGTTGGAAGTCCTTTCATTATAAGAAGCTTTTAGCTAACTGGAACAAGGATTATATTTCCTCTTGTAATGCTGAAGGTACCAAAACATTCTTTCCTTCTATTTACCATACACTGCATTAAAAGTGTTTCCTCTCTGTTAGTTTTAAACTTTCTCACTTTTTTTATCAGTTCACGGTGACTTTGCAAGTTGCCTGTTTCGTTTTAATCTAATATCAAACAATTTACGTGGATGTTCAAAAAACGTACCTCAAATTGTGGAACATTCGATCTTTTCATGCCCTACATTTGATGGCGCTAGATCTTGCTTGCAGAACGATTTGAAAATGTTCACCATGACTTGGCCAGTGAACTTATCTCTTCTCGTGAAGTCCAGACTGCTGTTCTCTTTTTTATTTTTATATACGCATGCAATGTTTAACGTTTTAGTTAACACACTTCTGTAAGCCCCGTGTTGTACCTCTGTGCTGAACGTGGCGATTGCATGTGTTCAGAAAGGTATATAGCTACCACAGTCAGTAGATCTTCATTCAGTGGGAATCAGTTCATCCTTTTCATTTTAACTCAGACTGTCCGTCTTAATTCTACTTACGTCACTTCTTCGTCTTCTGTGTCTGTATCCCTGAACTGGTGCTTTCCTTATTTTCTCCTTCCTTATACCGAGTGTAAACAAATGATCAGTTCACGCTCGCACATATTTCCTCTCTTCATCTTTTTTTTTCCTCTTTTCTGAAGTAATTTTAGTATTTATCGGTTATCTTAATTATCAAACAAAATTTGATAGATACAATCAAGCCTTAAGTCGTTTTCGAATTTCTCGAACCGGCATCATCCCGAAGTCAAAATTTTTATATAACATTGTAACTTAGCTGAAATAAAATTCTTCGCTTGTTTATGTATTCTAAACATATGGGCATATCAAATTTCTTAGTTTTTCAAAACGTGAATCTCTCGTAATCTCTGTTAAAATTGTTCTTTTATCGAACTCCGTTCTTTAATTAAAAGAAGCATTTAAAATTTTTGCTTCCATGTTGACATTTTAGGAAAGAATTCACTGTAGAATATATAAGGAGAAAATCCCACAGAAAAAGAGAATTATTCTGAATTACACAGAAAATTATATAATAATTGGAACATCATCTATACAGCATACTGAATGATATGCTCGGTTATATCTACTAAAATATTTAGGTTAATTATTTTAAAGTTCTAATCTTCAAGATTAAAAGTTATAGGGTTAATTTGTTAAAATATTTTTACCGTTTTGGGCTCTCTATTCTAATTACACCGTCAGAGGGTTGATGGGATGGAAGAACTTTAAGAAATATTTTATGAATCTAGGTTTGCTACTGCAATTGCCTTTCTCAATCTCTAATTTATCTCTACTCCAAATCTCCCTCCCCCTGTAATTTATATTCTGTATCAAACTCTAGTTCTCTTAGAGAGCATACACTATAGAATTTAAAAAGACTATTGAAGAATTTCTTCCAGCCTTGTGAAACAAAACAAAATTCAGAAGAAGTGTGTATCGAACGCAGATTTAGAAATTACCCAACTTGGGCTTACATAAGCCAAGCACTTTTGATTTAACAGAAATACTCAACGATGGACAAATTCCAAATATAGTAGATTAGCATAACGGCTCAGAGGACGATCTAATGCGCAGGTAAGGCTCTGGTTTGTAGAAAACCGGCGAGACAAAGCCAAAGGGCTATTGGCACTCAACGCCACTAAATCAAGTAACTGATAATCATAGCATAATTCTGCCTGAAGTAGGCAGATACGCTCTAAAAATAACTTCTGAATCTCTTGCTTAAAAAGTATTTCTTTCTACCTTAATCTGAATAAACGCTAGCTATCTCATTTACATTCTAGCATGGAAAGCGGGGCGATAAGAGAATAATAGGAAAATGCTAAGTTAACTATTACTTAAAAAAAAATAGATAAACCTCACAAAATAATAAATTTAATATTAGCTCTGTAGTTGTTATCAAACCATCTCCTATTTGCTTTCTTTCTTTGTCAAATCGTCTTGCTCTGCTAATGCTTTTTTAACATTATTTTTTCTGTTTTTATGTATTTTTCTTCAAAATTTGCTCTTTCTGAGGAATTCTGTTATTTATAAGCTGGTCCTGTTCACAGATGATTTTTTCCTTCGATAACACAAAAAGCCTTTTTACATTTTCTTCTCAAAATTAAAAAAAGTAATTTCTTAACCAAAACAGTTTTAATAACTTCACTTGTTATGCTATTTTACCCTTCAGATAAATGCAAATCTCTCTACAGCGTTTTGCACAATACGGAGTTTCTCGAAGTTTTCACCTTCCGGTTATTCTAAACTAAGGAAATCAGTTATTCATATCTTAAATATCTGATTTCAGGCTATTTATTTATGTGAAGTTTATAACACATTTAACATTATCGTACAACTTACATCGGCTAAACGAGTACAGTGTTAAAATTACATATTCAGGAATATAAATCTTATGTGGGAAAAACAGAAATTTTAGTTTACAATTAATCATTGTATGTATTACGCATCTCTTAAATTTCAATTCGCTGCAGTCATTGTTTTTTAAATTGTCCATAAAATCTATTACTTTTAGCTAATGAATTCGTGGAAAGTTGCTCAGGTGTAATTGACGGTGAGTTGTCCTTCAGTTTGCTCCTAAATACTTAAAAGCTAATCTCAGGATAATAAATTTTTCGTTTTTCATTTTGCTGGGTAAATACCACTGTCGATTTCTATTTATTTCGTTCGTTAATTACCTGTTTAAATGATTTAGCTTGCTAATCTATTTCTGCTGTATGTGAAGAAGTACCTGGTTTCATTTTTTTCTCATGTCCTTATGTTAAACATATGTTAACTTCTCAATCTTATGTTAAACTTTGTCTATTTTATAACTGAAATTAAGGCGAATCTTTTCATACTTTTAAGGTCTAACTAAAACAAATTTCTGTATCTCTAAAACTCCTAACATATACTTACAAAGATATTTACAAGGCGGGTTATAAGGTATTTTCTCCTTCCTTTCCACATGACTTCGTGGTGTAATTGGATACTCGACGTGTATTCAAGAGGACCAGGGTTCAAGTCTCGGAGAGGGCACTGCACATTATTCACGTCTCTTGCTTCAAAACCCTTATGACCCTACAAGTAGTACCTGAAGTAAAGGATGGTGGACGATAATGCACCGTCACCAGGTAAAAGGGGGAATGTATAAGATATTTTCTCCCTCATTTCCACATGCTTTCGTTTCGTAACTGGAAGCATACTCGATGCGTATTCGAAAAGTCTAGAATTCGAGTCTTGGCAAAGGCATTGCACATTTTTCATTTCGCTAGCATTAAAAACCTAAATGACTCTACAAGTAAATTCTCACAATTGGAGCGAAATCTACATTATACATGCAAAAACATGGTATAAACTGCAAGGCGGTTTTTGATGTTTTTGACTCTAAAAATGTAGCATATAAATTTTAGGCATTAGAACCTTCCTGCTGCATGTAAATCAAGGACAGTTTATGAGTGTGTTAGATGATTAAATATAACATAGTGAAGAATAATCACAGAGCCACAGGATTTCGTATAGGAGAAGGAAAATAAAATCAGTCTTAATTTCTAGATCCTGGATTTTTGTTAAAGAATTTACCCGGTTTGGATGTCCTTATAAATTCAAAATACTGCTAATTTATACGTTTTGAAATTTTTAAGATCTCAGTCATCAGTTTCATTTAATTTAGTTTATAATTTAAAAAAATCACGTTCCTGCTTTGATTCAAACACTTATTTTCAGTTATTTTTGTTGCATATTCAACGGAATTTAATTTTTTAACTCGCCATCTTTTTTCGCTGTATGACTTATTAAATAAATAGTCATTTTTCTAACTTTTAATATGTATTAATCGATAAGATCAGATACTCTAAACTTTTCACTTGTCTGAATTCCTTTCGCTAAATATTTCAGCCTCCATTATTCCGGGTTCTAAATCTTACATTTCATTTCAGTCTAATCAGTAATGCACTCTAGAAAGGAAAATCAATACTATTTAGCATTTAACTTTATTTGTATAAGCAATACCATCAAAATTTCTCAATCAATTAAAAGACAAACTTTCATCTTTCATCTAATAAATACACAGTTCATGTGGCCCACTCTCTGTCTCATTGATTATAGAATTCCAGCTAAAATCGAGGAAGGTTCAATGGAAAAGGTTTAATTTTGTCCATTTAATTTGCATGTCATTATGCAGTTGGCATTGAGAATTGATTGCTATGGTTGAAGCGAATCTAGTGACTGCTACTGCTTTGGAACTTCTCTTATTCGAGCGTAACTTCAACAATTCGTGCGCGAAGTAACTATCTCAACTTGCAGCGGACTATATTCATCTAACATCGAAATGTACACAGGTTACAGATTTGTGCATAGTTTACATAACTTCGGTAAATTGATGAGTAAAGAATTTGTTAAATAAACTTTCAATTTTATACCAGTTATTTCAAAATACCCACTTTCTATTTTTACTTCCTAGTATGAAGTAAAGGAACTATTGTATTCATGAAAATTTTGGGTATCATATTTCAACGAAAATATCCATTTTGGCCGCTATCGAATGCAATTTAACTGTTTTTTTGCATGATATCTATAGCTAAGGGCAGAATAAAGTACTCTTTATTTCCAAACGGATTATAAAATTAATTTAAAATAGATTGAGATAAGATTTTTTTTCGTGACGTCTGTACGTACGTATGTATGTATGCATGTATCTTGCATAACTCAAACATGAGTAGCCTCAGAACAATGAAATTCTATATATAAGAGGGCTATAACATATACTTGTACATCTTCCGTTTTGGTTGCAATCGGCCGCACCAATATATATAAATATAAGTATATACGTACCTACTCTCTTACTCGGCTCCGTGTGATAATTTTTTTAAAAATTTTTATATCTTGGTAAATTGTGCATGTTATGTTTTCAAAATGATTGGATTATATTGTTTTTATCTTCCGGTTAAGGTTTTTATACCTTTAGTTAATCTGCATGCAATAGTTGTAGAATTACCAACAATTTTATAGTTGTTTAAGTGCGGCTAAGCTTAATATTCTTGGTCTTAGCAGCGATATTTGTTTACATTTGAGACTTAGTAGAATAGTGGATTTGTTGCCAATCTAGATAAACTAAGCTTTGCGAAAACAAAGATAACTTTTTAACTTAGGAGACATATTTGTTTACATTTGAAACTTAGCTGAATAGTGAACTAAGTCAGTTCCTGCACCTTCAGAGGTTTTTTACCGGTTGAGACCAAAAGTAAACTTTCAGTTTTGTGCACCGAAAAATCTGCCTCTTGCCTGTTGGTCGAATTGCTTGCTTTTGCCTAGAAACTCTAATTTTTAACTGTAAACATTTTGTTAATTGTTTTAACTGCATTTTGTTTTTTTATGGTTTTCTATATTTTTCAATTTTTAATGAAGATATTTTGAGGTTTTATGTTTTTGCCTTGCCAACAAAGTGAGAACTGAATTAATTGAATGAGGAATATATCTCTAATGAATTTCGAAGAAATAAGTTTAACTGAAATGCAGCAAAAAATGCGGATAATTTAATATTGTGTACAAGGATGTCGTGTGGTGTTCGCGTTAGATTTTATAAGATATTCGCATCAGATTATTATATTTAATATGAATAATGCTTCTTCTAACAAAGTGATAAGGAAAGGAGATTAAGATTTCCTCTGTTTGTATAACTGAGTTATAACTAAATAGTTCATTTATGTTTTTTCTTAACTGTAATTCTAATTTGAAGTGTTGCCCATCAGCAGTCGAGTAGTAAGATCATTGAAACCTGCGAATAAGCTGGCTACATAGTGGCTTTCCTGGTTTACCCTATGTATAACATGAATACGACGCAACTTTCCTTAAGATGTCTACTAGAAAAGCGTCCTTACCCGTGCTACATATTCTTCGCTTGCTTCGTTATAACCAAAGCAACCTTATTTCATTTCAGCTCAGAAATTGTAAGAAATTACACTTTAATTCTTATTTTAACTCACAGAGATATTTAGGAAATTATTCATTTAGATAATTATCAAGGGTTAGGTAAGGGAAATTGAGGGAACGAGGTTGAGTACGACATTATTTTACCTGGTGACAAGATTTTGCTCCCTATTGTTTTTCTATTTTGAAGAAAGTGCTTTCTCACACCCACAGGGTCGCTATCAGCTACTGGCAAGGCCTTTTAAATAACCATTATTAAAATAAAATTGAGTTAGAGAACTTTCGAATTTTTTAACTTAATTTATTTGAGTCTGCCGTACGAGGAATGACAGCTTTATTCAGTGGTGCTCTGGGGGGGTGATTGATTAGTAGACTCATCTAGCTATTGGAAAGCATATGGATTGAATCTTGGTGAGGATATGGTTGATTCTCCCAATTTTCATTGATTCTAAAAATGTAGATATTCTGAACCTAGGAACCAGAAAAGACATGTGATTGATAAAAATTCGTCACCGCACGGATTCTGTAGACAGGGTCTTATGCCTTTCTCTAGTCATTTTGTAGGTAGAGCAAACTATAAGGAAGTACCGCAATGTCCCGCGTGTATTGCTGGGTGTAAGTGTTAATACCTCCCAGTTGACAAATTGAGATTAGTGGTTTGAATTTTGGAGAGAGCACAGTTGTTTTATCACGTTTCTTTCTTGCAGGACAAAAAAACAGGTAGTTCCTCGATCAGTTCTGTGGTTTATGTTGTGTAAATTTAATTTGTGTCAGAATATTACGCTGGTTCTGCAAGTTGCAAATGAGCTGTGAGTTCGCTTAATATGTAGTTCTACTGGTGGCAGAAAAAAATAAAGCCATTTTTAATTTAACTTTTTTTTTGTTTTTATTTCTTGTCAATTAGTGTAAAGCTACGAAGTCTCCCAAAACTTATTTACATTCACGAGAATTTAATTAATGAGTGAAAAAAATTGCATTCTAAGTAAAGAAGCAGAAAAGTCGAGATCGCGAAAAGGAAAAAAGAGGCACGTTTCGATAGCACTTCTGTGTCTAAGGGCAAGATAATGTTTATTAGAAAGATAATCTTTTTTCTTTGTTGTCAGGTTTCAAGCTATGTTGAACACTGCACATATTATTAGTTACTAGTAAGCCTCAGATTTTCCAACAAATCAAATAATGCTTTAAATTAAAATGACCATTCAATAAATCTGTGTTCTATCTAACGTTCAAAATTTGTTTCTTCTCTAGTATCAAATAATTTTTGGTGTGTTAACTCGTCGAGGACATAGGAAAAGCTAAAATTGTTTGAGTGTTAAATGGCGTTTTTCAGACTGAATTTGATTACTCTAATTTTGAAAACCATTACTTATAAACATTGATCCGTTAAGGGCATATCTAGCGGTGTAAACTCGAAATGTAAATTTCTTTTCATTTACTTACTTACAAATGCACATTTTTAAACATAACCTTTTTTAAAAGAAGAACCAAAACATTTAAAATAAAATTCGTAATTAAAGCTCTTTTTTAGAGTGTTAATATGTATATATATATATATATATAAATGCGAAAAAAGTAATTATTATGATGTTTGGAAAACCCCAGCTGCAGCTACACGTCAACTCAACACACATTTTTTTTTCCTCTTACCCTTATTTTTTCTTCGACATATTTTTCTCTTCGGTTTTCTGAATCAAATTAACCAAGATGTTGATTTAACTATAACGCTAGATATAATAGCTGAAGTAACAATCTCAAAGGTTTTCACATGATATAAGATTATAAATCTGATATATTATAATAAATCTGATTATAAATCATCATTTTAATACGTATCAATATCATCCCATCTAGTATAAAATGAGACAGCTCATTAGCGGCTGTTATATTTAATGAATGATAGTTATTTTTTTTATAATATGAAATTTTCTCAATGAAAGAGGAGGGTGGTAATGCGTGAAAAAATATTTTCTTTCTCTTTTTTTTCAACTTTAAGCAAGCATATGCGATGACTAGTAATGACGATCATTTTTACTTATAAGAGGAAATGCCTCACCTGTTTCCATTCATTTAGCTGAGATGTTTGCAAGCTACAGGAAGGTGAAATCATGTAGTATGGTGTTCCACCGGGTGTAAATAGAGAATTGAACGACTTTCGGCAAGAAGGGCTCAGCTCCACATTTTTAAATTTCCGAAAATTAAAACAAATTAAAAAATTTATTTTTTAACTTATATTCTAAACGTTTGTCCTCATTAAAAGTACTAGGAAAATGATTTTTAAGGCTACTTCAATGCGAAGAACGATGTTTTTTAACAAAAACGATCCATGAACACAAAATCTGCCAAAGTGGAACAATTTAGTGCTTAAAGAGCTGCAATTTTTTATCATTAAGCTATCGGTGCAGGGCATTTTCAAAAACTAGGAATATTTTGTAGGATGTTTTGATTGTCCAAACCGATGCTTATGCCAGTTACAATTACGCAAACTATTTTTGACATCATTTGACTAACTATTTGCCTGCCAGGATACTCTCGTTCATGTTACAGCTTTAACGCCAGTAATTCCAAGGGTCTAGATAACCAGTTTTCACTTCTTCACGCATGGTCTGTCTGTAATGAATCCCGTTTCAGTATAACCTTGAGATACTACTGTAATATTGTAATACTTGGGGTACAGCTATATAAATAGTACTGACACAGAAAAAGAAATTGTTCAGAAATGCCCTTAAAGATGAAGTATTATTTTTAGGTTTCAAGTTTAAAGCATTTTCAGACCCTAATCAAGCTCCAGTTTATTTGCTCAGTAATTTTGCTGTTGCTAGTAAATTTTAGAACATAACTTTTAACTATTCCAAGTAAGGTAAAATTCAATCTAAAATATTATTTGTTTTTCCCACTCGTATCATTATAAAACTAAGATAATTCACAATTCAAAGTCTTCAGCAACTTCAAAAGCCAACTTGAAACTAGAGTACAAAATCAAATTTAAAAATAAAAGTATTAAATTTTATACTTTAAAACAAAATAAAAGCGGTTTGCAATTGACTTATTTCCAAATGAAAATTTTCTATGGTAGACGCTGAAAAGGCGCTGTTTATCTCTACCTCAGCAAAGGAAGATAACTGTATGCTTTGTGTTATTGAAATAGTAAGCCAACCTCAGTAATTACTTTCGTCATTGCATCCAATTAAGCAAAGCAATCATATGCATAATTATTGTAATGAACAGACATTATGATGACAAAAAAAGCCGTCAATCATTTAGCTAATCCGAAGCGGTGTATCTTGTTTCAGCTGAATTATCTCTGATTTTCCTACATCTACGCCTGACGTATTTTCTTTAATACTTAAATAATTTGCCCCTCCAGATCACAGGTAACTTAAGATACGAAACGAGAAATAAATAAAATTTAAATTAACTTACAAATCACACATAAGCCTTGCATTTGAATCCTAGTCATTTAGGCTTTTCAATCGTAGATTAAAATTCGGTAATAAATACCTAATACAATATTGAGAAATATCTCTTAGAAGTTAGAAATCTTAACATTTTATCACGATTGCATTCATGTAGAAGTTTCTAGTTAGTAAACAATGCCTCAGATTAAGCAAAGCATACAGATACGGAATTATTCTAGCACACAATGTCTTACCAACACAGTACGGCCCCCATATCGAAACGTGTATAACGTGGGATCGGATAGCACGTTGGGAAGCAAATGCACAAAAGCATCCGTGCGTGGGGACGCATAACGACTCCATCGTTTCTCCTTTCCAGTGATTGAATAACAGTCGTAGAACTAAAGATTCAGCGATAATTGAAGCTTGAATATGCGCATATGCCATTAACAGAAAGGGTTGATTGCAATCATTGAAACTCTTAATGTTGCCATTCTTAGTTAGAGAAATTTGTATCGGCCCATAACCACTGGGAGATAAAGCGAGCTGATAGAAACTATTTTGTGAAGCTACCTCTCTAATTTCTCTAATAACGCTGAAGGAATACACTGCTCGTTTAATTACGTGGTAATTGTGGCATAAATTTAGGATAGCAGCTGTTACACATGGAATAATCATCAGTTATATAATTGCCTTCAGATGCACATCACTGAAACTGGAGGAAGAGAATTTTCTTTCGTGTATTTCTGAAACATTTGCAATTAACAAATTGAGAGATGGAATTTTAATATTGTTCAAATAAGGATTTCGTTATTTGTAGCTAAATAAACTTATAATACCACAAAAGAAAATTAACAAACCGTCAAACACCCTTTTTTTCAAGCGAAAAAATTTTAATTAAAACAAAAACCAATAGATGCTGCAATTTTTGAAGGAAAGGAAGTTCATAAACTAATTTGAAGAAGCTTAGTGAAATTAAGTGAGGTTTCAGAAGAAAAGTACTTAATTTAGAAAGCTAGGAATAACGCTTTCCTTTAATACTTTCCTGTTAGTATATCAGCAAAATGTATTTCAAAGACACCAAGATTCACTCAATGAAGGAAATTACAATTTTTGAACTCTGTAAATCTTGAAGAAATTTTGCTACAGCAGAAAAGCTAAATACAACATATATGAACTTCTCTTATTAATGAAATATTATTATTCTGAAGTTGCGCAATTATTGCATCTGTGTTATTACTAATTGGATATCAAGTCGGTGTGTGAGCTTTAATTAAATTCGCTCCTTTTTAATTAGGCAATCTTCTCAAATTAAAAAAAAAAGATTATATGTTTGAAACAGGAAACTAATATTAAACCAGCATCAATTTTACTCAAAAGATTGCCTCAGAACTGAATTTAAGCCTATTATGTTTCTTATTAGTTTAAGAAAACCCACGAAATTTAGGTGACGGCGATAAATGAAGACGTCAAGGAAACTACAAATAATATCTGAAAATCTTGTTTTATGCTCACAAACTCTTAAATAAACTGATTCTGATAAAAACGTTTTTTTCAGTTGATTTCAGAGTTTGAAGGGATATATAACGTCGGCTGCGTTCCATCTTCTCTTGCTATTTTCATCTCATTCATTTAACACAATCGTTTTTATATGCACGTTCGGTCTGATATGACTTCAAAATGTTTTGCAACAAATTTCAGAAAATTCTGTGCAAAAGTAACTGAACATTTCATACGGAAAAATAAGGCTGCTTAGCTATACTGAGAACTAAAATTCATTTGTTTAACAATAACTTTTGTAAATTTAACTAAACCATTATTCTTCGGTAGCTTTATAGAAAAATATCGACCTACGCTTCCTCTCAACTCCAGATCTATCCTTAACGTTTTGACCAGCAAACGTAACTTGTGGATCAAAACATGACCATAAGTGCCGATATCTTCTAACTCTCTTGACTATTTTACTGTATTGTAGTGAATGTCGTCACATTGTGGAATAAAGTGGAATGATAGCGCAAATTTCATGAACGAAACGAATGATTGTTCTCCAGAAAACCAGATAATTTATGAGCTACGATACTGTTAAGTAACTGATAAATATGAATTGTAGTTTAACAAAATCCATAACTCATTGTTGTATCGTAAGGACTTAGTAATACCTCGTGGCAAGAAATATACTATCCCGTATTCTTCTCGTTCTATTGTTGTAGCATTGGTACAACTTTTCATTGGGTATATTTGCCTTGATGATCATTTGTTTTAGATTAGATTCAGGAATCTTAAGCGTGTCGTCTTTAACTCTAGACAGAGAACATTTAAACTCACTCTGTACTAGTCATGGTTTCAATTTTGTAACAATACTAGGATGCAAGATAACTAACGGCTTAGGTGTCACTAGACAGGAACGTTTTCTGAAACACACTTTAGTACTTATAACAATAGAGATCAGACTGGACAAGATTATTCAATCAAGCTATGCGCACAAGAAAGCTTTGCATCTGTCTAAGCAGAGCTTTGCATTCGTGAAGGATTCTCTTACAGAAATTGGCTTGTATGCACGTTACAGATAGTGGAAATCATGAAAAATCAAACACACTCAGCTCGTTTATCAGGATTTGAAACCACCGCGTCGAGCTACAAGTAGTTACGTATTTACGAGGTTTATACACTTATCGACTGCTGGAATTACACAATAAAGGCTAACGCAAATGAAGGGAAACTGATTGTCAAAAAACGTATTATTAAGTAACCACAAAGTATCTGAATATTTGAAAAATTATTCTTAATTATTAATTTTGTATTTATCTATTTGATTATTCATTCAATGCTGTATTTTCATTTAACAAGTAATTTGTTTTACAATAAAGTTTATGTAGCTAAAACACAGTTTATATTCTTAAAAGAAAATGCAAAACTCACTATTTTCTATATAATTTAAATACACCGGATTCTCATTTTACGCCGTGAATACAGCACACGCATTACCGTGTAAAAGAAAAAAAAGTGTTAAAAAAGTATACTAAAATAATGGCGGAAAAGTTTGTTTGCATAAAAATCAATTCCGAATATCAGAAAATGAAATTCATTACTGTTTATTGTACCTTAATTTTATTTTAGGAAAAAGCATTAAAATCATTTAAAAAACCGTAACGAAGATTATTCTTTATCAGGCAGTACACTTACCTTTTTGTGCACATTTGATTTGTCACTTTTTATCACTTGAGATATCTAGAGTCTATT
Source organism: Stegodyphus mimosarum (assembly GCA_000611955.2). Taxonomy (NCBI): domain Eukaryota; kingdom Metazoa; phylum Arthropoda; class Arachnida; order Araneae; family Eresidae; genus Stegodyphus; species Stegodyphus mimosarum. The sequence continues at coordinate 44,293 of KK120594.1, read as the reverse complement.
TAATATTTCTATCCACATTTTTAGAATTATTAGATTTAATTTCACTTATCAGCCGCCTTGACTTTTTTTGTATATGTGGGTGTGATTGCTTTGTATAACTCTTAGTATCGAGTCAAAGTTGCAATCTCAGAGCTCGTTTTACAATGCGATGTTGTGTTATAAAGTTATTTACAAGTTTATTAGCCAATTTAAGGTCTTCAAGGCTTGTTATTGGACCTCCTTCATCATCGTCACAACTTTCCTTCGAGTTGATGGCATCCTGTAAAACAGTTTCCCTTAACTGAGGATATGCACATAAAATCCTCACAAACTGATATGCTGGCATTTCAAATGTTTCTAATTAAAGACAAAGAACAGTATCCGAAGTTTAAGACAATTATGCAAAGACTCAGATCCTACGGCCTAGATTTTTGTCAAGTTCTCCCACTGCATAAATTTAGTGAAATTTTACATTCTGTGAATATGTACAAAATGATTCCACTTGTGAAGTTTAATGTTGTTACGCCAAAACATATGTTCAATTTAATTCGTGAATTTCAGATTGTATTGAGACTATATTATAATTTCTTTACCTTTATCTAAATCATTATTTGCGAGGCGTACAATGAGATTGCACGATGTACCATAGTAGGTAAACTATAGATCATATTAAAGCATCGGTTGCTCATTTCCTCAACCTTTCTTTGTACATTCTTATAAAGCCTGCATTTTTTAAGAGTTAGTATGGGAAGGCACTACCAGTTGACCTATGGTACATTGCTGGTATTACTTTTACTTATTTACTTGTACCTGTAAATTACCCTTCTACTTACTTTTCCCTGTAACTGTACCTGTAAAATAGTTTCGAGTATTTCTTCCTCTTTGAAAACGTCATCAGCAGTCAATTCAGCAACATGTTCAATCGTATGCTCTTCAAAGCCTTCTCGGTCAGTTGCATGTGCCTTAATTATAATATCTGAACGTAGCTCTATTGTGTTGTGTTAATATGGAAATTTTAACACATTCTGGCCAAACTGGTCAATAACACATTTCGAGCTGATGGCTTTAATAATGCCACACCAGTATACTGTACGCAGTTTGTAATTGATATTTTTTTCCTACGCGTCTATGATTAAGTGTTTTGTGTCTGTTAAGTGGGTCTAGGGTATACTTGAAAGTTATTTTATTGTACTATGACTTTAATGTCGCAATAATACCCTGATTCTGCTGCTGAATTAAAGTTGTTGCTTTACAGGACAGGAATAAAATTTTCACATTTCAGTTCTTCAGCGTTAGATGCAGAGGTGCATTATCTACAAGCAAAAGAATTTTGAACGGGAGACATTTACCATACATTTTCGTGTTTCATGAACAAAAGAATGGATAAACTAATCAGTAGACATTCCGGCTGTCCTCGACGATTTTTTGTTCGATATCCAATATATTGGTAAATTATTCAAGTCCACACTTTTCGCACGTGGTCGATTTGCTCGATTAATAAAAAAAGTTTCATAAGACGATCTTCTGAAGCACTGTTATAAGGTATTTTTCCCGCCTTCTTCGCATGCCTTCGTGGTGTAGTGGTCTGCATGCTCTACGCGTAACCAAGAGGTCCGTGGTTCGATTCCCGGCAAAGGCGTTGCTCGTTTTTCATGTCTGATGCTTCAAAATAACCTAAATGCTCTACACTGGCGCCCGAACTAAAAAAAGGTGGTGGATGATGATTCTCCACCACCGCTATTTGGCGATTGGGTCCCCTAAACCCCAGTCGCCCTTTAAAAGGGGGAGTATGTAAGGTATTTCTCCCGCCTTCTTCGCATGCCTTCGTGGTGTAGTGGTCTGCATGCTCGACGCGTAACCGAGAGGTCCGTGGTTCGATTCCCGGCGAAGGCGTTGCTCGTTTTTCATGTCTGATGCTTCGAAATAACCTAATGTCTCTACACTGTTACACATTAACAACATAACATGATCCTTGGCAGCTTTAAAACTACTAACACGTTTTTCTGATTTCGGCTAAACATGTTCTGCTCGGCAATTGTGTTCCAACATTGGCCTCTTTCATCTCCATTGAAATCGTGGTCTGGAATATATTCTTCACCAAGTGTTATTTTGGATAATTTCGAAAAAAATTCTTTAGTCACTGTTTCATCAACGAACGTGACTTTTATTTTAATGGATGCATGTCATGTCTTTTGAGAAATCGGAACAGCTAGACCGGGGTTGCAGAAAATTTATCCTTCTTCTTTCGAAAACACGGAGTTTCCAAAACAAATCACTATCCCTGTTCTTTAATATGCTTATAAAATCTTAAAACCATATGATTAATAATGTTTCCGTCTAAGCAATTTTTTTTGCATATTACCTTACATCCATATTTTCCATAAAAACATCTCTTGTGTAAGATGTTGATTCTGCACTAACTTTTTATCCAAAAGACACTGCTTCTCTTATAGCGATTTACAGCAACTCTTATGATGACTCTCACTATGATTCCATTCATATCTAACTCCACAGCCACAGATGATGAACCTTGTCCATTTTAAGACAGTCTAAAACTATTACCTTAACCTTCGACAAAATTGTTTTCTTTTATGTTTCATAACTTTGGCGTTACGAATATTTTAGAGTTAATTTATATCACCGAACATCAAGAAAACATGCCACTCACACAAATCACGCTAGCCGTCCACTATACTGAATGGAATCCACATAACTGACTAAACTGTAAAGCGCAGTTTCTAGCGACTTTCGCCATTAAGCATAGCTCTCAGAGCATTCCGGCGTAGTAAGTGCATGCAACAAGTGTAGAAAATTTCGAATATTAGTACTATTACCATTACGGATTATTAGAATAATGCTCAAATTATTATTATTATTGTTGCAGCGTGTTATTTCGAAGTCGTGTAAAACGAGTATCCGGTGTAATGACCTCCGTCTCTCTCTCCCAGTAGCCTAAATCTTTTTCAAGGATATGCTGCAACACATTAGAAAGAAATTTTTCCGTTGTGTCACTTGAACAAAGGAAATGTATCGCGGAAATAATAGAAAATATAAAACAGCATGCGGAGATTCAAAAATTATCATAACCATTAGATTAAATGCACTATCACTTATGCTACATTTAAAATAAAACAATGAAATTATTTAATTTGCATAGGTGTTAACCTAAATTAATAAACGATGTGTGCCTAGCATTTACTATGCTACATATGACGAGCAATTAACGTTTATTTGCTGGAACAGAAAATAAACACAATCTGTTCTATTTAATTAAATTTGTGCTGAAACGTTTTAATTTTTATCGGTTTAAAATTTTGCATTTACATTTTTAAAAATTTTTAAAAAGTCATTAACAGAAAATTGAAAAGTCTTAAGTGAATCTGCAGCAAGCTTCTTTTATTTGGCCTATAAAGAAATTCAAACAATTCAGGTAATTAAAATTTCGGATACCTAGAGAGTGAACATTTGAAATTCTATTTAGCTGATTACTTTGTATGTCTTTTCCTTGTTTTACTGAACATGCTATATGTAACGTGTCGAGACTGTTATGTATTACTTATTTCAGTTGTGATTTAAGTTGTTTTAAAGGTAATGTTTTAACTTATTTTGCTTCAGACTTAAAGTTTAATTTGTTTTAATGTTTGTAGTTGAACTTAAGTTTCTTTGGTTTGGTTAAAAGTAATTGTAGTCATTTAATTTGTTCTATTGACAGTTTTGGTTAACGCTGATTTTAAGTTGCTTGTGTAATTAATTTTTCTTCTTGACTTTTGGTTGGTTAACTATTTAAATTCTGTTTAGTTAATTATTATTTTTCTTAACTTTGGTTGTTAATGTTAATCTCTTGATAAGTTGATCCTTAAGGTCAATCTTTTTAAAGTTGTTACACAAGTTGGTGTTTAAAGTTAATTTAGGTTTTAATTTCTCTTATGCCCCCTTTTCTGCTAAATTTGGGATCCATATTTTCTGACTTTGGTGGTCGTTTTGGTGTTGTGGAGAATATATAAAAATTTTCATACTTGATTATTATATTTTAACTGAAGTATTTTTATTTCCTTACTATGGTGGTCGTGTTTGGTGTCGGAATAAACCCAAGAAAATTATCTGTGAAATTATTATATTTTTATTTAAGTACTTATCAGTATTGAAGTTAATTTGTTGTAAATTCTATAATTAACTCTTATCCCTTCGAAACCTCTAATTCAGTCCGTTGCCCTTATCGCTTTGTTTTCAATTTCTTCGCCAGCTAGACGGTCGTTTGTGAAACCTCTGTCAACATTAGTTACTTTTGCACCCTGCGGAGAGGCTAAATTTCTACATTACTAACTCTGCCGTAGGGTCAGGTTGGCGGGATGTTTTCTCTTACTCGTAGGCTATTCATATGTTGGATTGGGACCCCTCGACGAGGCTAGCAGCGATGATCGCCAAATGAGAAAGCCTTCTATGTTTGGACTGCTCCTTCCTGCGTGGTTTTTCCCTGGGGTTGCCGGGCTGTTGGCGGTTTTACTACCATCAAAAATCGCCAATCAAGCGGTCTTGGCGTTTCGAGTAAAAAGGCCTGGGAGCTGCTGACGGGACGGGAGATTGACGTGCAGCCATTTTTTTGACGGAAGGTGGAGACGGAGCTGAAAGCGTCAGCGTTATCAGAGAAACATCGATGTCGGAAGAATTAGACGAGAGAAGGGATACTATGGAGGGCGACGAAAATGTCCAAACTTAACTAATGTATATTTTTTTTCTCTCCTTAGAATACCCATGTTTACAGCCAACCATATCTACAATGTATTTCTGCTTCAATGTTTGGAACCTCAAAATTGTGTAACTCAGAGATGTTGGCCGAAGTTCGTTTATCTACAATGTTAAATTCCCTGTTTGGATGGGTATGAACCTTTTTTTTATATTTTCCATTTTACCGCCACCATGTACAATTTTTCCCTGTTTGGATGGGTATGAACCTACTTTTTATATTTTCCATTTCACCGCCACCATGTACAAATTCTGTATTAATTCAAAGTATCTTAAATAAATGCTATATTTAATTTTAATTTCTTGTAATGTTTTCACTTTTAATTTAGAACACTGGACCCAATATATGTACACAACGCATTTATTTAATTATTCTGTTGGAGCTAAAAAAAACTATACCACTATTTACTATTGATTAGAACACCAGTTTTACAGTATATATTGTATTTATCATGTTGTCACAAACTTTTCACATTCATGTTAGTGAGAATTGTTTATCCAATTATTGACTTATCATTTGGTATTGAACTAGGAACATAAACACAAACTCTTAAGTATTAAAAGCTCCAACAAGACACTTCTAAACAATTTTATCTCAAATACTTTAGTCAAAAGCAAGAAACGTTTCATCTAAAGTATCCGAAAGTTCAAAGCTGTTACGCTTATTTAAGAAGACCATAACCTTTATCTCTAAACACAAAGCCCTATGCTAACTACCTATTCGACTTTTCCAGTGTAAAAATTGAAGCGACGCGGGCTATCTTAATTACTCATACATCAACAACAAAGTCACCCTTTAATGGATTCCCTAATTGGCTTAGTGTCCTCATTCGAAAGCTTTTACGCGATCCAATAAGTAAATTAACTTAAATTTAATGTTCGGCTCCATAACTTTGAGTTAAAAGGTGCAGTCATAAAGCTGTTACAATAGATGCAGCCCATTAAGAGACACGCGGAAGTGCACTCCGAACTCATGATTGCAGGGTGAATGGAAATTGTGTTCTGTTCCTCGAACGTCGTTGCCGTCACTCGGAGAGTGATGTTATCGATGTTAGTACACTCTGTGCTCTTAATCGTATCGATCATTAGATTTAATATCGACAATTTTTAAAATTTACAGAAGTACAGATTAGTCAAATGACAATTGCCTGTTGTTCGAAACGAAAGTTATAAGCTTTATTTTGTTAAATATTGATTTTTGATTTCCCACTTTCAATACTTAAAGTTAAAAGACTTACGACGGCAGTTTCGACGCTAAAAATGTAAATACTTACTAAAAGAAAAGGTTCCATTACAAGTCTTATATCATGCTGTCAGGGAGTAAATATTATAGTTGGGAAAAATATTCGTTATGCTGGAATTAGCTAAAAAAATTTAAGTAAGCTACCATGAATTTCATTAAATGTAAATGTAAAAATTGCATTTCTAATAATGAATGCTGTTTTACTTTAAATAAAAGAAGTCTGTTTATTGCTAAATGATACAAAAATTGCAGTTACAAACTTAAGCGTCAAAAAAATATTCTAAATAAAATGCAAAACAAAAAGAAAAAAAAAACATGCAAGGTGTGCTATCAAGACCGCTGAAACTCTGAACAGTCAGATTCCTCGCTTGGAATACATAAAAAATGCCCATTTGAACTGTGCCTCTACGACTCATAGTTTTCGAGATCACTGTGAAAGAAAGTATGATGTCATATCCGGTGCAAGAAAAACACCTCTATTAGAAACGTTGAACATCAATTTTTGCGTATGTTTACAGAGGAAGATTTAAATGCATACGCGCGCTTTGGAATTGCTAACTGCGCATGGGGTAGCTGCATGGTGTCCAAAGTACATTCAGCATGAAAGCAAGTACCAGAATTATAAGGTATTTCTCCCGCCTTCTTTTCATGCCTTTGTGGTGCAGTGGTCAGCACACTCGGCGCGTATTTGAGAGGTCCGTGTTTCGAGTCCCGGCGAGGGCATTGCACATTTGTCATGTCTCCTGATTCGAAATAATCTAATGTCTCTACAGCGGCGTCCGAACTAAAAAAGATGGCGGATAATGATTCTCCACCACCAGTACTTGGCGACTGTGTCCCCTTCGCCCTTTAAAAAGGGGAGTATATATGGTATTTCTCCCGCCTTCTTTGCATGCTTTCGTGGTGTAGTTGTCAGCACACTCGTATTCGAGAGGTCCGTGGTTCGAGTCCCGGTGAGAGCATTGCTCATTTGTCATGTCCCTCCCTTTGAAATAGCCTAGTGTCTGTACAAAGTCCCTTTCGGTAGTAACTAGGTCTTGACTGTATAACTCCTTCAAATGCCCCATAGGAAGAAATGCAGTGGTGTTGATATCCAGTCAGTCACATAAAGGAGTTTTGAAATGCGCCTGAGCTCCAGTATACTGGAACCATGGGCATACTTTTTAAAGAAAAAAAGAAGGAAAAACTCCTTTTGAGCATTGCTCATTTCTATTTGCTACCTAAAAAAATATGTAATGTCTCTATAAAATAAATTTATTCCCGATATTAAATTGCTTAAAAATACAGGTAAATTTGTTAAGAGCAATTTTCTGTTATTTTAAAATTGATTATTATTCTTCCTTGTGCTTTTGTAAATGTTCTTGAAGTAACCATTACCTTGGGTTAAACAAAGAGGACCTCTTCGGTATCATACCATTATTGTGTTTATGAATTTGTAATATCCATTTTATCTATGTATGCTCAGATTATCGATAACCAGTTTTAGAACTTGCTTTTCTTATATGTTTTATGCTTTCTTGTGTGATTCAAAGCTCTAACTTTGCAGCAACACTGAGTTTGAGCTCTCCTCAATCGTCATTTTCAACAGTTTTGAACGTAAAATTTTGTATAGAAAGATGGCTTTCCAGTTCGATGCACATAAAAGTAATTGCCAGCTCCTGAAGTATCTGATTTCGGATTAGATGTACATTGGAAGAGAAAGAATCAAGGTACAAAGGGAAAGGGTCATTTAGGAATTACAGTTAACAAACTACAGAGGACGCTTATGCAATTTTAGAACGATTTCAATAAAGAATTTTAAAATAACAAACGTTGGAAAGAACAGCTTATAATTCGAACAGCAATAGCTTAATATTTGAAATGAGAAATATCGTCTGCTGCTTTTAAATTTATTCTTCTTTCAAAATGTCGCATGTAAGTAAGGAGTGGATTAAGAGATATGTTTTCGTGATTTTCGAAGAGAAATACTCCTTTTCCATAATTCAAAAAAGTTGTGAAATGCATAGTATTAAACTTTCGAAATGTAAAATAAGCAGTTGTTAACCGTAAAGAGAAAAAACGACGATCATTACTTCTACACGTAAAGAAGTCTTTAAATGAGTATCCGAAAAAGGTACGTACTGTATTTAATATTTCGACGAGAACATCAATTGCAAAGCGTTTAAATCCATCTTTAGCAACAATGAATAAAATACTCAAAAAAGATTTACAACTGGAAACAACTAAAAAACATGATGTTCACCTGCTTTTGCCGGACAATGTGACTCAAAGTAGATCACTTTGTGAAAACTGTTAAGGAGATACATGGAAACACATTGTGATACTTGATGAAACATAGATCTTCCTACATTGTAGAGGCGCACTCTTTTTTGGGAGTATAAAATGTAGACCCTATTGATGACGAGATAAGGAATGCTCACTGTGTCTTGAAAAAATAGATGACGGATGAAACTTTCATTGTTTAGTTGCTATCATAAGCCATAGCCTATGAAAAGTCAAGAGAACTATGTTAACAAGCACTTCGAAGTTGGATAAAGAAACATTCAAGCCAGTCTCTGACATTACTGAAATCTGCAATGTAAAATATACGTACTTTATGTAGTCTTATTCTGCATTGCTGTGTGGTCTACCGAAAGGGTTGAATTTAAACGTATATGAGAGCAGAAACATCTGGCGCAGCACAATCGGTCATCAGGTGTTATCTCTGATCATTACTCATGTGTAATTTTGGAAACAATTACAGAATACAGAACACAGAAGCCATACTTTAATCGGCTTAATTACCTTCGCAGTGTTTTCAACACGTTTGATCAAACACTGTATAACAAAAATTTGAAATTAATATTGGCAGAACCAAACATATATGGTATATGGGTTTTGCACTTCCAATCTCTTCTGATTCAAAGTTTATTAGTTCTGTGTTTTGAAATATATGTGGTTTTATGACAAATAATATAAGTAGCTCTGAATGTCAAGCAAATATGTCGGGCTTTATTCTGTAGCTAAAAGAAACTTACTTTAATTTTTTTTCCTTTTCTCCCATCTAAGTGCAATAATTTCAGATTGATATATAGTTTTAATGAATGCAATGTTTTCATTTGTTACAAGAAATCACAAATTATTAACGTACACGATTTCAAATAAACAAATAAAAATTAGCCGAAAAAATAAGCACATTTAATTTTCATGATACAAAATAAAATGCTCATTATGTTCGTTAAAATAAAGCGTATCGATTTTAATTAAAAATACAGTCAGTCAGAAGAAAAATTTAATTTCATTAGCTTTACAGTATTTTCTGTACTGAAATAATGTATCCACAGTATAAAGTCATGAATGTAATTCGTAATGTTAACATAAAAGTAGATAGCGAGGCGTCTCAACATATAAATATTTTTTTACAGTGCTTAATTCCAAGCTATAAATTCCTCATGGTTCCTTAGCAATGTCTAATTAAAATTCAAACATATACCGGAGTGGGAGATAAACCCTTTTAAAAACAATCCAAATATTGAACCATTTGATTAAAGCTTAATTAGCGGCGAAATACTTCTGAACGTGTCTATTTTTTTCTTTCTTTTTTCCAGCAACATTTCGTGAGCAACAGATCATTAATTTAGAGTTACAACGCATTTTACTTGATATGCATTTTACTTGTTTTAATTCATTTATACGCCAAATATCGATTTTTCCCCTGTGAAATGTTTCGCTAAAAGCGTTTACTTTGTTGCAAAATATTAAAATTCATTACCCATAAAACGCTTAGTTGAATTGATTTCAGATAATATAAACATTAGCGAATACTTTGAAAGCATTCAGAGAAAAAAGAAGGAAAACGGCAATGGTTCCTCTTGTTAACAAAGATACTAAAAACTATGCATTTCAGCACGCAATTGCTATTATCTTTTGTGGAAAAAGCAAAGCGGATGGTTGGAAAAAAGAATAGATTATGACGGTCTGTATCATAAAGCTGGTCAGCATTTCCTATACAACCGAAAGAGATTAAAAATTAGAAAAGCGGATTAATTCTTCCTGTCGCTTTTCGAAGAAAGTCAAAGTAAATAAAGAAAGAAATCATTGTTAAGAGGAAATGAATCTTTCTAAAGCGTACCCGATGAACAATTAGAAATGCTTTCTGCTTCAAATCGCAATTAAGTCATTGAAGCCATTTAATTAAGATTATGACTTGCCTTTTATGAGATGGACTGCAATAAATCTCCTGGAACTAAATAAATATGGTTGTTAAGATTGCAAGATATTTCATGAAAAGGGGAAAAATTAAGCCCGCTGTTGAGAAACATATTGCCGTTGTTGCGACTCAAAAAAATGTGTTTAAGTTTCATAATGCAGTGATAGAGAAGATGAATTTTTTAATATGCTTTGGATTTATAGCCTTCTAAATCAAATAGAGCTTTTAAAATATTAATACTTTTTCCTCACTGGAAAATGCTAAGATCATTTATTTGTGTCATTCTGATCTTTTGAAATACCATGTATTTAACATTTTAACAGTACAAATTGAGAATATGTCACATTAAGGATATTTTCCGCCAATTGTTATGTACGTTTTGGCAGTTTTCTCATACTCGCAGCTAGATCTGTTTGGGGTGTGTTTCTGTACCACTTCTGGACATCCACCTGAATTTCGTCGCTGCGGAAAAACTTCTCGAAGGGCATTACTTATTACCCATCCATTAATGGCTCAGTAGACATCACTGTATAACACTAGTAAGAATGGACGGATTTCCATTTCAGCAACTGGTTAACTGCATAAGCGCTTTTGTGGTTTGCCCGAATTATAACGTGGTGCCAGCTTTCTTCAGAATATCCTCCACAAAGTTAAATCTACCACTAAACATCCTTGCGTGCTTAGTCATATTCAACTTAACAAGCAAATGAAATTTCGTTTCACTGTAGTGAGAATAGCGCTCAACAAGATCAGGAGAGCAGACAGCAGAAGATAGCACTCTGCACCTGAGGAATTGTAAGGTATCATTCATGTGACTATATATATGTATGACCTCACATCATCGTGTTCAAGAAGAACGTTGCAATTCTCTGGCGATTGCGTTGTTGAATGAGTTGATGTAGCGTCTTTGAACAATTGGGTGCTGTTGTCATTTTTTCTATGTTGTTGTTGTTGTTGTTGCTGATGATCACTTGTCTGGCGTATAGTCAGTCCAAGCCCATGAAATTCCTCGTGGCAAGGAGCGCTAGATTACGCCTGTCGTTGGGAACAGACTTGAGCATCTTACATGTGACAATGCGATTTAGCTCACTTCCGCCCCCAATTTTGATGGACAACACTATGGAGGAACAGACTCGAGGATCTTCTACCCCTCTTTCCATACTCGAGGATCTTCTACCCCTCTTTCCCTACCATCAACCTCTCGAGAGGACTTTCGGCTCGCCTCATGCTTAGAGTGCCCACATGCTGCACGGACACTATACATTTACAAAAGTCCATGCCTTCTACAGGATTCGAACCCAGGCCCTCCGTCACGGCAGCCAGGAAAGCTAAACACTATATTGGTTGGACAGCATTTTCTCTATGTAAAATGCTTGACCCAAAATCCTTACAATGGATTTATCTTCATAAAAGAAAGAAAAGGATTTAATTGCTGACATTAGAATTCTATGAATCATTTTTGACTATGCTGCTGTTCTTTGATAATTCTTCCTCGGGCTTACAGTACATTTTTTACCTGTGCAACGCAAACATTTAGTGTCAACATATTTCTTAGAAACATTTTTATTTACTTCAATGTCTAAAAGATTGTTAAAAATATATCCCTTTCTCAACAATATTATCTACGCAGAGTTAGTTTTCTTTATTACTGTTAATTTAAATATTCTAGTTGTTTTTTCTTCAAATACTTTCTCATAAAAGCGCAGTAAAGAAATGAAATCGTATTTCCTATAGTACAAAAAGCCTCCAGAGAAGCGAAACGTATTTAATAGATTAATAAAATTAGTTTTTCTTGCCAAAGCTTGGAAACAGATTATTCTGTTAATGGTAATTTTAATGAGCAAATTCCTTTTGATAATTCATTGATAATTTTAATGAGCAACTGTTAATGATAATTTAAATGAGCAAATGATAATTTCAATGATTTCTTGATACTCTTTCAAGCTTATTCATAAATGTTCGTTAACTCATGTGGCAAATATATGTTTTAATTCATTTATACATCTCCTGGCATTTCTGATATTCAACGTCTGTTGAGACTATTGACAAGTTTTATCATATAATTAGTTCCAGGTTGAAATCTCCCGTTCTACCGAGCCGTTTGCCAAAATTCAACTTGCGTTTTTCATGTCTCGAAAGCGCGATTTAGGATATGTATTAGATTTATATATAACATTGTTCTAATATAGGTATTTTGACATAAATACCTTTGTGTATTTTGACACAAAATCGGACGTTTTCTGAAATGACATGCCAATGTTTTTCCATATTTTGATTCTACGACTCAAATTATGCCAAACTGGGAAGTTTTGTAAAAATCGCAGGAGTAGTTTTTAAAAAATTAGTTCTCAAAATTTTAGCTGTTCAATGTTAACTTAATTTTATATATATTATTAATATATTTATTAATCTCTCGTTTTTATTAAAATTACTTGATTGATTTATTTTTTAAATTTGTATTTTTAAATAATATTTATAAATTTTTCGAAAAAAAATCTGAATTATAATCTATAACATTTTTATCATCATCTTAAATTAGATGTATTTCTAAACATTGCAAAAAAATTATTCAAAATTTCCAAAGATATACGAGAATATATTGGCGCATTTTGAAATTTGGCATATTTGTTGAAAGCGATAAAACATCAAATGTGGTTTAGGCAATTTGTTAAAATTATTTGAACGTAGGAACGATGTGACTTTTTTCCCTTCGTGCACAATGTAAATAGGGAAAGGAAAATAGGTTGTCATATATTAAGAAGTTCGCCAACTGAATTATTCTTGGCGCACACTGGAAAAAATTGCCTTAAGATAAATTTTGAATTTTTTCGTAAATTTCGCTTCAAATTTTACAAAATTTAATATTTAAGCATAATTTGAGTCGTACAATCAAAATAAGGAAAAACATTGGCATATCATTTCAGAAGTTTGATTTTGTGTCAAAATACATATGTTAGAACAATGCTATATATAAATCTAATATATATATCCTAAGTCGAGCTTTCGAGACATGAAAAACGGAATCTGAATTTCATTAAGCTTCCCAGTAGAACCTCCCCTTTTTTTTCGCAGTGTGCATTGCGTTATAACTTGAATTTTACCAGGAGAAGTTGGATAATGCGCTGTAGTTTCTCTATCAAGCAATGTATTTCATCAGCAATGCCATTTACAGTTTCAAATAACGTACGTAAACTGTAGCCAAATCCATTTATTGCAAATATAATTCAGCTTCTGCTAGTAACATTAAGATTTATAGTGTCATTATTCAGCTCTACAGCCTCCAAGCATGCCATTCTCGCCATACATCATATGTGTCTATAGTCTTATGTAATAGCTTGGAAGTACAGTTGCACAGTTTAAAGTGAAGATTTATAGCTGGTGATTCCCGTAATTTTCTATACCCATTATTGCTTTATATTCATTTAATCTTCTATTATAATGTATGCAGTTTTGCAAAACGTATTTATTATCGCTTTGTTACCTTTATTGTTTTAAACTGAATATTACTTGTTTTTATCTGATTATATTCTTTTACCTGGATTTTCTATATTATGAGCAGATACCTAAATTGCCAGATAACAAAATTATTAAAATTGATAGGTCATGAGTTATAGGCAATCCTCAATTTGTCATAATACATTTTTTAGGAAACATTCGTGTTGATACTTGTTAATGATTTCTGAAAACAATCTGAAAGATTTGACTGCGAGGAGAAAAGAAAAAAATCATTTAAGCTTATAGGGTACTTAGGAGCTTATAAGGTACTATAGAGGTCCGTGGTTCGAATTCCGGAGAAGGCATTGCTCATTTTTCATATCTCCTGCTTTCAAAAAAATACCTAATGTCTCTACAAGTTTTGTTTTATATAATAATGCAAATACAAGCTAGAGGTTTTTAGATTTTATGCGGTATTTATTGACACCTGATAGAACTAAAGTTTTCTCTAATCTTCCTTTACCAATTTGATAATTATTTAACTTTTAACGGTGATTTTAAGTATTATTGTTAGTTTTTTTGTAATTTTTATAGCGTTTGGGATTACGTATCTCCTTTTATGGGTTTCTGTACGTTTCTGCATATGTTTTTCATTTTAATGGTTGGTATATTTGGTTTCTGCTGCCCACTAGACGATAAAAAAAGGAAAAAGAAAGCAGGAAAAAGGCTTAAGTTCAAAACCAGAATATGGTTTTCACTCACGCGGAAAGCTTGCTACAATTGTATGTGTCCCTGCTCCCCTTATCGAATATTATACTGCTCTCCTTCTGTGGCATAACCTGAGCACTACTCTCGGCTAAATAAATGGTCGCTGAATTTGACCATTCTCTTCAAATGCTCAACGAGAAATTATCCGACTGATTTGAGAAACGAAAATGCTCCTGGAGTATTAGCTACTAATAGCTATCTATGGACTTATTTATTACCAACATCTGTAATTTTCTTGCATTTATTCAGCTGCTGTACGCACTTTTTATTGCTTTAACTACACAAACACACAGCATTTGTTATTAGGCAAAATAGTGATGACTTTTCAGTTACGAAATCATGACATCTGTATCTGCATAAAAACTTTCATTCATCTTCCAAAGTAACTATATCCGTGAAATACAATTTAACAAAAATGTGTGCTTCTTAATAACATAGCAATAATTTCCGACGGCTATAACTTTTTTTCTTTATAATTTGGTTTACTTTTGTAACAATTATTTAACCTATAAGGTATTCCTACCTCCTTCTTAGCATTCCTTTGTGGTGCAATGGTTAGCACACTCGGCGTGTATTCGAGAGGTCCGATTCCCGGCGAGGGCATTGCTTATTTTTCATGTCTCCAACTTCAAAAAATAAATTCTAATACAAACTCTACAAACCCTTGATTTATTTTATTCAATAGCTCCAAATTCTGTATTCTATGTATTCTATATGTTCAACAGCTGTAAATTTTACTTAGGTCTCTGGAATATTGTTATTTTAAACTCATAGTTAATATTCATTCGTGATCAGATAATGAATCTATTGATACTTGATTATGAAATGGAAATCCCTCTTTTCTTTTCCTTTTAGGCAAAAAAAAAATTCTTTCGGTGTGAAACAGAAATCTAAACATAAAGATCCCACTGCGAGTTTTCTTTTCTGCATTCCTTTTGATAAAATATTTTCTTAAATATGTTAAGACTAAGCAAACTATTATTGAAATGTGGTGAGCTTTTTATTTTTGTGTTCTCAGCCGTTATAATGTAACACATTTTAGCGCTCCTAAGCAAACTTTTAAAGCGTCGAAGATAATTTCTTACTTAATATATTTTTTCTTAGCTTCCAGTATGCAAAGCGTATTTATATTACATTATTAACCAACTCTCCCAAATTCCGCATCGCTTTTGTGCTTATCGTCATTGGGATTAAAATTATTTTCAAATACTGCATTTTTGTTTTCACTAGCTTCAATATCAAAACTAATTTTACAATAAACTTTATTTATTAATTTTAGGCGAAATCGATGATCTAATATCATATCACGTCTAATATCAGTTTTAATGGTAGAAAATACCGTGTCAGTAATTAAGGATTAAATTTATAAATTAAGTATACAATTTATGTCTAATGTTCCTTTTCGATGAAACGCTACCATTTCAAACAAGCTATCAAATTTACAATTGTTGCTGCACTACACACTAATATGCCCAGCAAAACCGCCAGGAAGGAAACAAAAAACTTTAGTGTAAATGCAATTTTCATAAATAATTCATAAGCATGGAAACAAGAAATGTTCTGTATTCATTCTGATAAAACTGCAAGAACTCGTTCGTTCCTCAAGGATTCGTAATGACCTGAAGCCTGAAAACGTTTCCTCTATATAGCAAACTAATATATAGCCTATAGTCAAATTAATTCTGCCATGTCTGGATCGCTCGACTCGTAGTAACTATATAATCAACGACAATTTTATCAGCTTACCTTTCACTCACATCAGGCTACCAGTACCTACCGTCCAATGGGCATTTTTCAGTTTTTTCTAGAGTGCTTCTTTAATAGATATGAACATCATACTCATAGCTCTACTAACTATAGTTTGTGGTGTTTCATAATATATTGAAAATTAACTAAGAAATTTTTCTGTATATGTGTAAACCAAGGAAAAGGATATATTATGTTTAAAATATAATATACAATCTTTCATTCTCAATTTTAAAGCTGCGCACATTCCTACCCCAAACCGAAGTCTTGTTGATTCTGCAATTTTATTTGATTTCGTCGATAGCGCATAAACCACAATAGAATAAATGTACTCTTTAAAATTCGCTGTATGTATTTACCAA
This sequence comes from Stegodyphus mimosarum, assembly GCA_000611955.2. Taxonomy (NCBI): domain Eukaryota; kingdom Metazoa; phylum Arthropoda; class Arachnida; order Araneae; family Eresidae; genus Stegodyphus; species Stegodyphus mimosarum. Next base: position 27,828 of record KK120594.1, on the reverse strand, counting down.
AGCGATACTATGGCACTAGGTTTACTTAACAGCGTTACATCTCCTTTATTTTAACCAGAATGCACAAAACACGTATCATCTGTAGAGTTATCTAATCTTTGCCACATGTCCTATTCAAGTACTATAATAAATCTAAAACGATGTATAAAAGAAATTAAACAAATAAAAAAGAAACAGTTTTTCACAGACGATTCAGCGACGTTTACTTAATGTGCATGCGCTACTCGTAAACATTCTTCTCTTTGCGAGACAGACTGCCGACAAAATTTGCTGCTAATACGAAACACATATTTCCTCGAATTTCATTAGAGGTATTTTTCTCATTCAATTAATTCTGTTCACAGTTCGCAACAAAGCAAAAATACATAAAACCTCAAAATATCTTCATTAAAAATTGAAAAATATAAAACATCAAGTACAGTTAAAACAATTAAAAAACAATTTTTATAATTATATTTAGATTCTTCGCAAAAATAAGCAATTCGGCCAGCAAGCAACAAGGCAGACATTTCCACGCACAAAAATAAGTTTAATTTGGGTCTCACTCCGCAAAAATACACTAAAGGTCCAGAAACTGAATTCGCTTTTCTGCTAAGTTACAAATATAAACAAATATGGCTGCTATGATACACAAAAAGTAGGCTTAAACGCACTTAAACAATTTTTAAACTTTTCCTATTCCATGCAAATTAACTAAAGGCATAAAAACCTTAAGCCGAAGATAAGAACAACGTGGTGCCGGCGATTGGAACGAAAAAGGGAGTGCACAATTGCATATTAGCACAATCCTATGTATAAATTTTCAGCGTCCTGAGGCTACTCATTTTTGAGTTACGCGAGATACATACATACATACGTATGTACAGACGCCACGAAAAAATTTCTTCTGAATACATTTTAAGTCAGTTTTATGGTTCGTTTGCGAAAAAGAGTTCTTTATTCTTTACTTACGTACAGATGTTAAGCAAAAAAGTCGTTAAATTGCATTCGATAGTGATCAAAATGGATATTTTTGCTGAAGTAATGACACCTGGAATTTTTCGTGATTACAATATATCCTTTACTTCGTGCAAGGAAGTAAAAAAGGGATTTTTTTTCAATCTGCTAGTCCTCGAAATTGAGAGTTGTACTCTACAATACAGAATTTGCTCTTATTAATGTTATTTTTACTTCCTTGTTCGAAGTAAAAAGGAAGTATTGTAATCGTGAAAAATTTCGGGTATCATATTTCAAGGAAAATATCGATTTTGACCGCTATCGAATGCAATTTAATGATGTTTTTCAGTGAAATTCGTACGTAAGAACAGAACAAGGGACTCTTTTTCCGCCAAAAAATTATAAAATGTATTTAAAATGGATTCTGAAGAGATTTTTCGAGGCGTCTCTGCGTACGTACGTACGTATGTATGTATGTATCTCGCATAACTCAAAAACGAGAAATCTCAGAACGTTGAAATTTTCTATATAGTACTACTATAACATGTAGATGTGGACCTCCTATTTTAGTTGCAATCGGTCGCAGGAAAAGTTATAAATTTATATATATATAGCCACTCTCTTACTCGGCTCAGTGAGCTCAGTTTTTTTATTTTTATATGTTAATAAATTGTGCATTTTTTCATTAAAAATGATTGAATTATGTTGTTCTTATCATCCGGTTAAGGTTTTTATGCCTTTAGTAAATAAATTTGCATGCAAGATTTGTAGAAGTAGTTGTTTGCATTTGAAACTTAGCAAAATAGCGGATTTGTTGCCAATCTAGAGAAACGAAGCTTTGTAACAACAAAGATAACGCCGTTTTTGTTATTGCTAATTATATCATGCTTAATCGGTTCGGGAATTTATTCGAGGAAATAAGCGTTTAAGAATTACTTCCTAATTTTAATATAGATATTTTGAGTTTTTATGTATGTTTGCCTTGTCGCGAAGTGAGAACTGAATTACTTGAATGAGAAATACTGAATTGTCTGTAAAAAAAACTGTTTCTTTTCTTTCTTTCTTTCTTTTTTTTTTTTTTTTTGTTCGTTTCATTTCTTTTACACATCGTTTCAGATTTATTATAGTATTTGAATAGAACATGTAGCAACGATTAGGTAATTCTCCAGATGATATACACAATTTTTGTGCGATCTGATGATTTATAAAATGTTTGAGATGCAACGCTGTTAATTGAACCTAGCCCCAGAGTGTCTGTATTGTAAACAAAAATAGCGAATTTTAAAGAGTGCGTTTATTCTATTGTGGTTTATGCGCTATCGGCGAAGTAGATTTAATTCAATCCAATAAGTTTAAATGAAATGCGAAATGCGTATAATATTATATTCCGTACAAGGAAGTCATGTGGTGTATACATCAGATTTTTTGAAGATTAGAATGGACGAGATGAATTGCTTACTTTCAAACATGCGGAAAAGAGAATGCGAAATTTAAATTATCATAATTATCAAATAACATATCAATGATTTGATACATTTATTCAAGACGTGATTCATGTTGTAACTTGAAAGTGAAAGTTGGAGTGAGGCAACGCATAAAAGGAGTGCTCTTTTCTGAGATTAGTGTCAAGTTTGTGAGGTTGGTGTAGATGTCAAAATACTGTTTTAATGACCTCAATACAAACTCTATCTCATTTCAATATCTGCAGGCATGAAGGAAAGGAATCAAAATTTTGTAAAATACCTTTTTGGATCTATGAAGAAAAACTATATTTTAAATATCTTTCCGATGATTAAATATCAGCAGCCTATTTTACGAGGAATTATGGAAAAAAAATATTAATTTAACAAAGTAAATCAAAATTACTTAATAAATTCTATAGATATGATAGAGTCTGTGATATGAATCAGTAGTATTTTCAAGCACGTCGGCTTAATGAAAAGCAACATTTCAACTAACAGCAGCCAAGACACTTGACACACTCCAGTTATCCGGAATTTAGGTAATAAATAAACGTTTAATTGGCTATCCTGCTAAATATAAACAAACATTTAGCGGAGGACAAAGAATTATGTTGAGAACTTATGTGTATTGGTTTAGCAGCTGTATGACTGAAACACTCAAGGAAGCACTCGTTACCAAAATCAGTACAGACAATGACATAAAAGAAGTCCAACATTAATGCGTGTACAGTCAAATAAAAGATTTCATCTTTTGGTTACAGAATCCAGGTATGACTAAAATGTTGATACACCTGAGTTGAAGTTGTTAGAGTTGTTTGAAGAAAAATGAAGCGGTTTAAGTCTTACTCCTTAGTATTCTATAATGCAAGATATGTAAATAACTTTTAGCCCTGTCATCGTCTTAAGCCGTCTCCTTGTTTTACATTACATGGATTTTTGTTTCCGATATTTTTCCGGAGTAAAACGCATTAAAAAACTAAATGAGACTTCATTATTTTTTCTCATTTTGTTCTTATTCTCCGCTTTATAAAGTGCTTATGATTCGAATTTTTCTTTTTTTTTTTGTAAAGTTTTGGAAAAAAAATAGAACAACTGAATTTTAGTACCTGATATTTGACCGTTTTTTTTTCAGTTATTTAATCAGCAGAAATGCATGATACACCCAGACGCATATAAATGTTAAAGGTACGACGACATCGACAGGAACAGTAATAGAATCAAACTTAATTACTCTTAGTTCTTTTTCTTTTCCATGAATCAGGAACGCATATTTCGCCAATAGAAAATAACATTCTGTATGCAGAGACATACAAATGCTCCAGGTATCAGCAAAAACGCAATATTATGAAAGGGGGGGATATCTGCGTACGACACATTTGCCAACGGGGGGGTGGTGGTGGAAAGGAATGCTATGAGAAATGGAGGTGAATCGAGGTGAAGGTACGCGAGAGAACCCTTAGATGGCGTCGGGGGAATATCTGGGAAAAAATGCTAGATCAGCAGTTGCTGAGCGGTTGGGGAACTAGATTTATTAGAAACTGGGGTGATTCGCTTCCATATGTTTCTCTCCAGTGTAACATAGGGACCGTGTATAATACAAGACTATGACGCAAAGAAATGCAGTATTAGTTTGTTGAGAGGCAGAAAAGGGGGTAAAGCTGCGCTATGAGGCCATCCGTGTTGTATGAAGTTTCGAAAGAAAATGCGTAATACTTGCACAAGGACATTTAAGAAGGAATTTCACAAACCAATTTCATACATTTCAGTTAAAAAAAAACAAGAAGATCGAAAAACGGAAGTGTGCATTTCATTTACTTAATGCACAATGCATGTGTGCGTTCATTTCACAAAATTTATTAATTTAATTTTCAGTTTGATATTTTTCTAAAACATTAAAATATCGTGGTTAATTTTACAATTTAATCTTTAATTACGGAGCAACAAAACGTGTTATTCTGAAAGAGATTTAGATGCTTAAAATATTACCTGCTTTAATTAAGCGCGTTTTTCTAGCGCGTTATTTATGCAGTTTTTTGGCAGTTTCATTACTTGCATAGTTTTAGTTAGCACCATCGCATTATCGACGACGGCTTTATACCGTAAATAGGGCTTTCGGTCTCAGCAAAAATCGCTTAAATATTACGTAATACGTATAATACGTAATGAACCAAGTGACATTTCAGGCATACAATATATAGCTCTTATTTAGTGGCTACATTATGTAAGGTATTTATTTATTTTAAGTTACAAGTTATTTTATGTTCCGAATCTATAATTGTCACGTCTCCCCTTCCTTTTTTTCACAGAGTACAAATTTTATTTCACGTGTATTGAAGTGAGGGTTGAAATTGCTTTAGTCAGAGCGTGTTTTTCCTTTTCAACGCCACTGTCTCGGTGTAGCTTTAACCTCGCAAATAGAGCTGTCACGACGGGTAAGATTTGAGCCAAATTGCTCGTTAAATATTTCTGCTCAGCCTTTGGCTAAATGAAGACTTAGTTTTAATTCAAAATTCTACTTAAGATATGCTATACCTGTCGGCTAGTTTTTTAAGCTCCAAGAGTGCTTTCTGTTCAACTAATTTGAGTTCTTAACAAAAGGGTCTTTTAAACCTTTCTTACATTCTGTTTGCTTAACTGGGCGTAGCGATAAGTCACTTAGTTCTATCTAGAGTCTTGTCTTAGTGCCGACACCAAACAATTGCCGATTTTGTGTCTCTATAATTGATGTGGTCTAGAATGTTCCAAAGTCGAGATGTAGAAGATGAGTCGAGATGTCGAATCAATGTAGAAGTTTTATGTAATTGGCTTCAAATCATGCACTTGCACACCGAGAAAAAGGGTTATACTGCGGGGGGGGGGAAGAAAAGAAAAGAGGACAGTTCTATATATCCCGTTCTACTGGGCCGATTGACAAATTTTAATTGCGTTTCGCATGTCTCGAAAGACTGATTTAGGATATATATTAGATTTATACACCATTGTTCTAACATGGGAAGTTTGACACAAAATCGGACTTTTTCTGAAATTCTTTTCGATTTTTTTTCATATTCCGATCCTACGACCCAAATTATGCCTAAATATTACATTTTGTAATTTTTTGTGAGAAATTTATGGGGAACTTTAAAAATTTATCTTGGCGCATTTTTGTCAGTATGCGCCAAGAATAATTCACTTGGCGAAATTGTTAATGTATAGTAACCTACTTACTTTCCATTTTTTTCATTATAGCACGATCGGAGAAAAGACCTATCCTTCATTATTTCAAATAATTTTAACAAAGTGCGTAAGCCACACTTTCGTTAGCATCGCTGATAATACATACGCTTCACGTACATCTCAGGAAATTTTGAAAAAAAAAACTCTAATTTTTTGCAGTTATGTTTAGAAATACATCTACTTTAAGATGACGGTAAAAATTATATGGATTATAACTCAAATTTGTTTTCGAAAAATTTATGAAAAATATTTAAAAATACAAGTTTTAAAAGTAAATCGTGAAAAATGGGCGAATTTTATTGAGAATGAACCTAAATTTCGAAATGTGAAAGGGAGCATCAAATAAGTTTAAAAAGAAAAGGGATATTAAAAAATATATACCAAATTCAATTAACTTGGAGGGGCTAATATTTTACCCGCTAATTTTTAAAAACTACTTGTGCGATTTTTACAAAACTAGGCATTTCAGCAAAATCAGTCGTAGAATCGAAATATGGAAGAAAATTGGCATGTCATTTCAGAAAACTTCGGATTTTATGTCAAAATACCTATATTAGAACAATGTTATATATAAATGAAATATATGTCCGAAGTCGCGCTTTTGAGACATGAAAAACGCAAGTTGAATTTCGTCAATCGGCCCTGTAGAACGGGAGATATAGAGCAGTCTCCCCCCCCCTTTTTTTCGCATTGTACTTGCTTAACCTCATTAAAATGTAGATACTCGTTTTATCTTTCAAAGCACAAAGGCAGTTCTTAGTAGGAAGAAAAAATAACTTTGATATACTGTTACTCCCCGTGAAAGGACATTTCTTCAAGATAAGCTACCTGAATGTTTTCAAATAGCTAACCATAAAATATACTGTTTCCGTTTTTCACATAGCTTTGCTTATTGCACATTTTATTAGAACATATATTTTCTTATTTATATATAATTCGAAATTTCTTAAAATGCTTAAAATTCTTCTAAAAGAAGAAAAAAATTAAAACTTCATCGAAGTTATTTATTTCATCATTGATGAGAGACAAAGAAAAAATATTTAAACTTTTAATCATATCTAGTGTTTTCTTAGATTGAGGAACACAAATAAAATGAAAATTTCAGGCAGCTCTTTTGAACAGTAATGAACTTTTTGCTATTCATTAATGATAAGAATTTTCTAATTAAGGACAAAAAAAACCCCAGATATGTGTTTCTGAAAAATAAGCCACAAGTTACGAGATAAATAGATATGCATCGGTTATCAGTTGAATTCAAAAGTAAATATTTTCGTTTGTGTCATTTTAAGGGAAATAATGTTTCAGAATCAATAAATAAGATAAAAAAACAATTCATGGATAATTACAGATCATCCAGAGTTTTTTATCTGACACTGAAGAACAGGTTAGTATAAAAATACGCACAAAGTTTTAAGTTCAGAAAATCGGCAAAAGATTGTATATCAAAGACAAGAGCACTCTGAGTCCAATCCCACTTTGCAAAAGTCTGATATGTACACCACATGACTTCCTTGTATGGAACGCTAAATTATAAGCATTTCATGCTGCATTTCAATTCAGTTTATTTCCTCGAATTTCTTTACACATATATTTCTCATTCAATTAATTCAGTTCTCACTTCGCGAGAAGGCAAAAGTATATAAAACCTCAAAATATCTTTATTAAACAAATACCGGTGTACAAAACTCAAAGTTTACTTTTGGTCTCGCCCGGTAAAGAGACACTGAAGGCGTAGAAACTGACTTAATTTGTTGTGGACGCTATGCTCAATCAATATATGGGATAATTTAATAACTTAAATGATAATTCTAGAATGGAGGCTATATTTCGCAATAATAAAAGATGGCGTTAACCTTGTTGATGTGAGGCTTAGTTTTTCTACATTTGCAACAAATCCACTATTCTGCTAAGTTTCAAATGTAACAAAATATGCCTGCTATCGTAAAAAATTAGGCTTAGCTGCACTTAAGCAACATTCAAACTGTTGAGAATTCTACAACCATTGCGTAGAAACGAACTAAAGGCATAAAAACCATAACTGGAAGATAAGAAAAATATAATTCAATCATTTTTATAGCAAAAAAATGCACTGTTTACCAACATATAAGAATAAAAAAACTGAGCTCAGTGCGCCGAGTAACAGATTGGGTACATATATATATATATATATATATATACTTTTGGTGCGGCCGATTGCCACCAAAAAGGGCGGTACACAACTACATGCTATAACAGTCCTATATACGCAATGTCAACGTTCTGGGGCTACTCGTTTTTGAGTTATGCGAGATGCATACATACATATGTACTCACGTACATACGTACGTACGTATGCACGCACGTGAGTTATGCAAATTGCATACATCCATATTTAGCATGTGCATACGTTCGCACGTACGTGAGTTATGCGAGTTACATACATCCATATTTAGCAAGTGCATAAGTTCATACGTACGTACGCACGTGTACGTACATACCTATGTAAGAGAGTTTTTGGTGGAGTCTGCACGTATATACGTACGCACGTGCAGACGTCACTTAGAAGTCGCTTCTGAATCCATTTCAAATTAATTTTATAATTCGTTTGGGGAAAAAGAGTCCTTTATTCTGTCCTTACGTACAGATGTCACGCAAAAACGTCGTGAAATCGCATTTGATAGCGGTCAAAATGGATATTTTCGTTGAAATATGGTACCCGGAATTTTTCGTGATTACCATACTTCCCTTACTTCGTGCAAGAAAGTAAAAAGGAATGCAAATAAGTGCCGTTTCACAGCACTTGAAAATCTTTCTTCTATAATTCTTCTCAGTACTGTTGCGTTATACGGGTTCGTGGATTTGAGAGTATCCGATAAAAACACAATGCAGAACAATAAAAAGCACAATTTATTTACAAGAATCACTATTTACAGCACAGTTCCAAAATTACCTTTAAAAGCGTCGAAAATCTACAATAAATACGCTGAAACAATCAGTAACACAGCTTCAGGCTGTAACTGTAAAGGTAGCTTCACGGCAACACTAAACTTAAAATAAACACCGTGGAACAATCACCAATACACTGTCAAGCTATTCTGTAAAGGTAGCTTCACGGCAAAGCACTATCTCGATCGCTTTCCGTTCACAAAACTCTCGCGTAGCTTAGCACTCACAGTAAGCAGCTATTCTCACAACTCTCACAATGCCGGCTCCCAGAAACGCAGGGGTTTATATAGCTTTTCCTTAAGCTCCACACGTTTCGAGAAATATCTCGACAGGAAGTTATTCTAGAAGTTTCCCGATTGGACCATGGGATATCGCCAATTTGGTCGCCAAATGGGCGATAAAGCCGCCAATCTGGCAACCCTACCATACACTATTTTATGGCAATCCTAGTGCTATGCCGGAAAGCTTACATACAGGCACAACCACCGAATATTTTGCAACACTACATTAGATATCAAACGGTAAGATCCATATGTAGTATTCCGTCAAATAATATTACAGTTTTTTTACTTTTTAATTCAATTTTATTTCAAAGTAATATGCATCTAACTTTCCTATATGCTTCATCTCTTCTATTAAATTTATTACGTGTTGTATAAAACATAAATTCATGCATTTTAACCTAGGGTTTTTTTTCCCTTGAAAAAAGTGGGGTAAACAATAAATCTTAAGGAATGTTTAATAAGTTTATTACAAACTTTAATCCATTAAATAACAGAAATAATACCGTAAATGTGATTATTTTGCTTATGAATTTGATAATGAAGCATGTGTGTACGTCTACAATACTCAAAAGACCCACATATTCAAGTGTCATCCTAAGCTTCAATCGTGGTTTCCGTACAGTAGAAGAGATTCGCTTTCTAATTTAGCATTAATTTATAAATTAAATGCTAAATGGTACTAAATGGTTTTAATCACCAATGAGAATTAAGATATTGATCTGATAGTTAAAGAAAGCCATAACTATTAAATTTAGATTTAGACAGACGAGATTTTGAAATTTTCTTCCCGCGTCTACATTTTAAAGCCTAAAATTTAAAAACTATTAAAATTGACGTATTTCAAATAGTAGAGTATCCTCCCATCCAACTTTTATTCTTGTATAAATATTTTAATTTAAGAAACTCTGCAAAATATAATTAATAAAATAACCATCAATTGAAACGATTGAATCAGGAAAGCAAATATAATGTATAACAGATTTAAGTCTTTTCTGAGTCCATGTCACATAAAAGCCCTTTCTTTGCTTTCACTTTTACATTTATCGATGAAATTAGTTTAGTTAAAATTTTGTTATTTTTTCAAGCATTTTTGAAAGCATTTATGTTTATATTTTCTTCAGTGCAGTAGACATTTCTTATTAACAGATTCACTAACAGAACCTAAATATTTCCCAGTGAGTTCCGATGTTGATTACGAGATGACCAGATTCGACTGTGTAAAGACCTTATTTTACTCTAACCAATTATTTTTAGTTCGACTTTCCTGTCCCTCCTCATTTCAGTTTTCTGCTGGAATGTCAATTTTAAATGACGTATTATGCAAAATCTAAACGTGTTTCAGAAGCAGTGTTTAAACTGCGTTTCAAGAGTTCGTGAGAGGAGTAGCGGAGTTAGTTTCGAGTTTACACTGCGTGTTTTAAATTTAGCTCTTTAGTCAGTGTTAGACACCTAAGAAGTTACATTGATAGTTTCGGCGGCTTTGCTGTGTGCAGCCGGTTTAGCGGTTTGGAAAAGCTAAGGAGTCCGTCGTTAGCCATACAAATTTATTAGTGATTTGTTATATTTTTATTTCCAGTTAATTTTAAGATAGCCACAAGTAGTGGTGAATTGTCAGCACCGAGTGCGTGCATCTTATTAAATTTAGTTCAAATAAAAAGGTCATTTAAAACTTTCTTCTGCAGTACTTATTCTCCAAAGACATAGCAAGTATTCGCTACTTCGTCTTCTACGTAACATCTACAATTAATGCTTCCAAAGAGAGTGAGTCTCCATAACTGTTAATCTTATTGCCTTCCAATGACCTTAGGATATTCGCACTATCTTCTTAAATTGTCCACTCTCTTCTTATAAGCAGCAAACCGCTAAGAAGCAAATGTTCTTTCAATACATCTTAATATTTTTATTTGTTTGTCCGGGCATCAAATGACAATGGATAGAGTACAACCTGGTGTAAACGCTCATCTAATCTATACGTTTCTTTCATAAGGTTCTGCTACTTAGATTTTGGTATAATAGTTTTAAAACCATCCATCACATTCAAATTAAATTTTATTCGTTGGAAACGTATGCCCCGATAATTTCCAAGGTATGGTTCTTGGAGTATATTTTCGAAGGAATTTCGTACAAACATGTTTACACTTCTTCGAAATAGATGAAGTTTTATTTTTATAAATTATACTTTTCGTTTCATAACTTATATTAAGAGCAATCCTCCGAGTTCAAAATATATAAAATTAGTGTTCTTGAGTCATTAGGTTTTAAGAAGCAAGATCTATTAATAGTGGGCAGTGCCCTTCCCGGTATTCAAACTCCGGATCCTGTTTGCTAACCGAATATGTTTCAACTGCACAACGAAAATAAGCGGCAAGAAGGAATAAAATATTCTCTAACGTTTGAAAAGTGACGTTTCCTAAATGATACTATATGCCGCTGATATGTGGTATCAATTAAGTTAATTTTGTCTGCCTAGTGCTTAGATTTCGATAGTTCACTTGATTTAAAAATGTACACTGTGCAAAACAAAAGGGGGACAGTTCTATATCTCCCGTTCTACTGGGACGATTGACGAAATTCAAAATGCATTTATCATGGCTCGTAAGCGTGACTTTAGATATATATTAGATTTATATAATAGCATCATTCTAACATAGGTATTTTGACACAAAAATCGTGCTTTTTCTGAAATAATATAGCAATTTTTTTCCATATTTCGATTCTATCACTCAAATTATGCATAAATATTAAATTTTGCAAAATTTGGGGCGAAATTTACGGAGAAATTCATAAATTTAACTTAGCGAACTTTTTCAGTTTGAGCCAAAAATGATTCACTTAGCGAACTTCTTAATACTTGGCAACCTATTTTCCTCCCCTTCCATTTTGCAGCGGTAAAAAGAAAAAAAGTCACATCGTTCCTGCCTTTTTACATTACAGGTAAGAGGAAAAAAAGTCGCATCCTTCTACTTCAAACAATTTTAACAAAGTGAGTAAAACACATTTTCGTTATGATCGCTTTCAACAAATATGCCAAATTTCAAAACGCGCCAGTATGTAAATCGGAAATTTTGAATAAAAAGCTCTAATTTTTTGCAGGTGTGCATCTACTTTTAGAGGAGTAAAAATTTTATAGGTTATAATTCAAAATGTTTTTCGAAAAATTTGTAAAATTATTTAAAAATACAAATTTTAAAAATAAATCATAAAAAATGGGCGAATTTTGTTTGGAATGAACCTAAATTTCTAACTGTATAGGAAGGTTATCAAATAAGTAGAATAACAAAAGGGATATTAAGAAATAGTGCATCCGAAATTGAATTAACATTTAGGAGGTAAAGTTTTGAGAGCCAATTTTTAAGCCAATTTTTAATTTTTAATTTTTTTAAATTTTTTTTTACTAGTGCGACTTTACAAAATTTGGTAGTTTGGCATAATTTTGAGTCGTAGATTCGAAATATGGGAAGAAAAATGACATGTCATTTCAGAAAAAGTCCGATTTTGTGTCAAAATACCTGTATTTGAACAATGCTATATATAAATGTAATACATATCCTAAGTCGCGCTTTCGAGACATGAAAAACGCAATTTGAATTTCGTCAATCGGCCCAGTAGAACAGGAGATATAGAACTGTCGTTTTTATTTTTCGCAGTGTACATTTATTTCATTCACTTTTGATCTATCCAGTAATTTTTTGAATAACTATAATGTTTATTTCACACAATTCATATGAAGAATTTTGCGTTATTCAACAGCACATCACTTTTGTATTGGATAACATTATGCTCAAACTGAGTGAAAAATTTTTAAATTTATTCTATTACTTAATTACTGGATTCTACAAAGCCTACAATTTGTTCCCTTTGAATCTGAATGTTAAATTATACTTTTCGCAGCGGTTTGTAAATTATTACAAAATATGAATTATATTAGTCTATGACAACCTCTTTAAAAATGCAGGTGTGGCGTTCATCATTTCTTCCCTTAAAAAGCCTTTTTCAGGCTAATTACTATTAATATTGCGAAATCGCAGAAATCCCATGTCATTATGCAAGCAGACATTGCCTCGGAACAAACGTGTTGTTGTTTGAGAAAATCTTTTTCTTCCTCGTGGCTTCATTTAAATAATGTTGAAGATGTTTACATATTAAAAACATGCAAATTCTGCTCATGGGTATGTTTGTTAATATCCATTATGTATTGTGTAATTTGTATGAGCATTGCTTTGTCGATCACTCGCGTGTTACCTCTTTGTTATAATACCATACTAATTTCTTTCTTATCGTTATGTCTTTTAATAAGCTTAGTTTAAATATAAAATTTATATTCTCTATCCTTAAAACCTGTGGGCTAATTCTTAAATTTGTAGATTCATTGTAATTGTTTAGCTTAAAACTGTTTCAGTGTTGAACTGAAATTAATATCCAGATTTATTAGAAGTCAGATTTATTTTTAAACGCATGATCTTTACAGTTATCAGTTTCTTAATATATTTCCTTAATGTTTTAAAATTTTAATATAATTTTGTGGGAATGTTAAACTGCAATGTAAAGTTTTGAGACTTCAACGACTTCAAATTGCATTTTTTTTAAAGCACTATAAGTGTTATCGCTGTGTATTATTTTGAAAGAAACAGTAAAATGAATACCAAAAAATGTGTGTCAACACAAATAAAACGACATTTTACCAACATTTTACCGATTCTATAAATATGCTGTTTTTAAATATTTTGTGATTGCTATTGAACTTTATGTGACAAAAGTGAGAAGAAAACGATGTGTGATAAATAAAGTTTAAAAGACAAAATGTGAATAATAAAAGGATAAAAAAACGTTGTGTAAGTTACCTTATTAAGAAAACTGAACATTGGTATCATGAGCTGATAAAGACTGAAACAAATAGAAAAATGTATGACAACACTTAGCACTGTCCGTCGGGAATTCTAAACATATGCTGCTTTTGAAAGTATTGTGGCTTTAATGTCGGATTTTATAGGATCTAAATGGGAAGAAAGCGATGTTGCATAATAAAATTAAAAAAACAGAAATCGCTGTATTAGCGGGACTGAGTCCAAGAGTATAATGGTAAACAGAGAGCTTCGTGAGAGCATAAAAATTCTTAACCTTCTGATGCCATGTTGACATTTGAAATCTTTTAGATCTTTTTTTAATTTTACTCCACTAATGAAGAACTTTGAAATCATAACTCATAGTTATTTATTAATCCAAAGGGGCTTTGTCCCTGAGGGACTATTGTTTTCGTTTTGCGATTTTGCGTCGAATCACTCTGAATGTCCGTTTCACTTTTCAAATTGTTGCTACCAAATGCTATCGCCCTGCATTATATTTGAAGAAATTAAATAATGAGGAATCTGCATAAATGTATATATGTTTCTCGTATTGTGATAAAACAACGGTACATAGAGCCATCCAATTTTGAATGACGTAATCCTACTGCGAATATGGGCATCTGGAAGCCAAAATTTGAAATTTGGAATTAGTTTTATTATCGATTTCATATTTTGTAAAATGTTAACAAATTTTTGATTAACAAACTCAAGGATTTCAAAACGAACAATTCAAATTATTTTTATCTCCAGCGCGTGAGACTGTGTATCAGAATTTCTAAAGATATGCTCAATTTAAAATTATTTTGCGATATTGCTTTTGTACCGAATTTTATGGTTTAAGTGCGAAGACCATGATATTTAATAAATAAAGGTAACACACAAAATGTTAAAAAACGGCCCTTTGGACATAATTTAAAATCTGATAGCCTTCAGATTTTCTTTTTTTTCCCCTATTGTTGTATACAATTGCGAATTTCTCTTTAGGTACATTTTTGTTGTTGTCATTGTTAAGAACGAAAACAATCAAATAGTCAGTGATAATTATTTGACTGTAAAAGAGGATAAATAAAGAATTAAGGAGTTTTAATAAGGACCAATAAATATTAAGTATTTTAAATGTTAGTTATGCTGTAAAGCATTATACTAAAAATGTTTTCTAATTATTTTAATTATTGTTTTAACACACAGGAAATATAGAATGTTCCGTTAAGAAGCTATTTATATTTTAAACACACTTTTTTAAAGAATTTGTAAGGCTGACCTATTTCTTATTATTTTATAAGTGATTTACTACGAAATCAACTGATCATTGGCACAGCGCCAGTTTAGTGAATGTATAATATTCTATCAAGAGAAGCTTTTAATGCGTGTTTTTTTATTTCCTGTATATCAGTCTGTTATTTAAGCTCAGTAATGTTTAGAATAGGAATTCACAAAATTCTTCTCTAATGAAAATTTGTAATAGCACATCTGCAGTTTTCTTTGTAGGATAAATTTGACTTAGTGGTTCTGTTATCTGATATCCGCGGGGCATAACATTGTCTGCTTTGTAGAAACAAATGTCCCAGATAACTAATTTGAGTGACCTAATTCAAGCTGTTTTTTTCCTGCAAAATATGCATAATACAAGCACACTACATACACTAAATGTATCACGAGTTTATTAACAAAGTCTTCGTATCTAAAAGCAATATACATTAAATTGTTGTCTTTTTGGAAAATAAACGTTTAAGTTAATTATCTGAAACAAATCTTTTTTTCATAATTTATATGTATTTATGTTATTCTATGCATTTAATTCTTGAATCCGTTTCATTAAAATATGCTACATACTATAATTTTAAAAATTTAGAAAAACTATTTGGGTTTCGGAGCCGAAAACGCAAAAAATCTCCAGGTTAGATTATTCGAATATGGCAAAGCTATGAGAGCTGTCTGCAAGAGGAAGGGGACCTTCATCGAGAATTTTCTGAGGGAAATTGGCTCATATCCACGTTGCACATGGGGGTAACCACGAAAGTTATCCATGCAGTTAGCCCTTTCGTTTATCTAGAAACGAACCCAAACCAGGTCGAACTACCGGTATTTAACGCTCTTAACCGCCCCTCCACTGGTGGGGCTCGAATTGAAGAGTATATTTTTATGCAATTAACTAATAAACAACAAAAGAGCTTCAAATAAAAAATTAACTCAAAGACGCAAAAAATTAAACAATTATCGTTGACTACAACTCGCTGACTATCGCTGACTACTATACATCGTTACTCCAGTTTTACTGAAACGGTGTTACTTCGGTGAACAAGACGGAAATTATAGTGCTGCAGGAGAAAATCTAGGACTTTAATGAAGGAAAAAAGATAGGACTCAGAACTGGTTTTTACATTCCATCGAAGGAGAAGAGCATAATCTCAGTCAGTAATGAGATTTCCCTGCGCAAAGATTTGAAAGCTTCTACGAAATCCGAGATTACAGGCCAATAAATATGAGTAATAATTTTTCACCTCCGGAAGACGAAAGTTATTGTGTCATTCATCCCGAAAACTAGGCCTTATCTAAATATTTCAAACACTACATGTTTGTCTAAAATTTGTTAGTAAAATAAAATTCCCAGAGCTGTACAATGCATGTTAACGGAGTTTCATTCATGGAAAATTTTTAAAAAAATTTGTCGTGAATGAGACTTTGTGTATATACAAGGAACTCGGTTATCTTTAAAATTCTGGATTAAAAAATCATATTCTTTGTCAAAAACAAGGAGTTCCTTAGTTGCATCTCATTATTGGCAGAACAACGTAACTATCATTTTAAGGGGCCAAAATTGCTATCCCTCCCAATTTGATTTTTTAGAAGCTTCACAAATTTCCATTCGTAATAGTTTTGTTAATGACTGTTAATGACTTCCTATCGGAGGCTTCGCCAGGGCCCCCCTCTTGACCCCCCTATAAGAAAGGAAAGAAAGAAAGTCTCATATGATTCAGATTTTAACCTCATATCAGAGGGTTTATTAAGGTTTTTATGTTGTCGCTAAATGCTAAGAATCTGCTCTTGGATTTATTCCTTCTCAAACTTTTTTCTTTTGTATTTTTAATTTTATTATTAAGCATCGCTGTCTTTGCACTTACGCCACATGCAATTTAACAGTAAACCGGCAAAATTTTTGAAAGCATGTGCTTAGAATTCCTGAGGCACTGTTAAGTATTGGCATAAATACATTTTTTTCTGTGTTTTCTCAGTTTTGATATCAATATGCAGCTTCCTTACTAAGAGGACCTACAAAACACTTTTTGGTCTTTTTTTTTTGTCTTTATATTTTACTTTTTGTGTGTTTAAATTTATATATTAAATATCACGTTCTTCGAATTTACGCCACAAAACACTCAAGCGCGAATTCACAAAATATTTAAAAACAGCATATCTTTAGAATTCCTGATACAGTGTTAGTGGACACGATATACGGTCGCTATATTATATCTTTAAAATCCAGTAGCTCACGTGGTCAGTTATCTCCAAGAGTTATCAAAAAACGAAAAAACGTATGTAATGATTTTAATGATTCAAGTTAGCGTAATTTAGTAAAATTATTTAATATTTCTGATTAAATATCTCATGAATTGAATGCATTTTTGAAAGATCTTAACAAACCTTTGCTGAATGATAAAAGTATCCCGAGCTTCAAGATAAAGATATTCTGTATTTGCCGCTTCTTGTTTTCCAGTCGCTGAGTTTATTAATCAAGGATTCATTAAATTTCTACAAAATGTTAAATAAATAAAAAGTATATTCGAAATTTAAAATTCGGCTTCGAAATGCGTATGTCCGAGAGGAGGAGTACGTGTATTTAAAATTTGGTGTCTCTAGGTGCTATCGTTTTCTTCATAATGAGAGAAACATACATACGTACATACAGATTGTTCATTACTGAATTTTTTTTAAAAAACACATGACGATAATAGTTCGTGGCAACACTTTAAAAAGTGTTTCGGACTGAAATTTGATACGAAAAATATCTGATGTCCACATGATTAATTTCACGTGATTAATTTCACGTGATTAATTTCCTTGTATGGCCTGTTAAATCATACAAACTTTTTACTGCATTTCATTGCCGCCCAACCGGTATAGTGGTTAACGTCGCTAACTGCCGTGCCGAAGGGTTCGGGTTCGAATCCTGGAGAAGGCATGGATGTTTGTAAATGTATAGCTTCGGTGCGGCATGGCGGCACTTTAAATATGCGGCGAACCGAAAGTCCTCTCGTGTGGATTGGTGGGAGAGGAGAGGGGTGGGAGGCCCCTGGATTCCCCCCAGGGTGCTCTCCCTCAAAATTGGGGGGTGGAAAATAGAAGTCCAACCTCTCTTCGGAGTAGGCTCTGGCAATCATTCTTCCATGTGATAATGGACACGACAACAACAGCAACAACTGCATTTCATTGAACTTCTTTCATCGAATTTCATTAAAGATAGATTTCTCATTTCAATTAATTCAGTTCTCATTCGAGACAGAGCAAAAATACAAAAAAACTCAAAACATCTGCGTTAATACAGAAAACGATAAAAACATAAACATAAAATACAGATAAAAACAATGAAAAAAACAATTTTTATAATTAAAATTAAAGTTTCTAAACAGAAACAAGCAATTCGTCCAGAGGGCAAGAAGGCAGATTTTTTGTGCAAAACTAAAATTTTACTTTTTGCTCCCACTTGGCAAAAAGACGCTGAAGGTGCAAACACTGACTTAATTCACTAACCTATTAAGATTTAAATGTAAACAAATGGATGCTCCATTAGGCTTAGCCTCACTTAAGCAAATTTTAAATTGCTGGCAATTCTACAACTATTGCATGCAGGTAATTAGAGGCAAAAAAGTTTAACAGGAACGAAAGAACATTATTCAATCACTTTTAAAGCAAAAAATGCACAATTTACAAAAATATAAGAATAACAAAACTGAGCTCACCGAACCGAGTAACAGAGTGGTATATACATATATAAATATATATACATATATTTATATACTTTTGGTGTGACCTATTGCAAACAAAAGAGCAGGTGCACAACTACATGTTATGCCAGTCTCATACACAAAATTTTAACGTTCTGAGGCTATTCATTTTTGAGTATTGTAGACGGATAGATAGGCACGTACGTACGTACAGACGTTACAAAAAAAGCTCTTCTGACTACATTTTAAATCCATTTTTACAATCCGCTTGGGAAAAAAAGAGTCCTTTATTTTGTCTTTACGTACAGACGTCGCATAGTTAAATTGCATTCGATAGCGATCAAAATGGTTATTTTCGTTGAAAAATGATTCTCGAAAAGTTTCCCGATTACAATACTACCTTTACTTCGTGCAATTAAGTACAAATGTGAGTTTTGAGATTATAGCACTTTTGGTTCTAGATAAAGAAAAAACTATTCAAAGTCTCAATCTTTTCTACTAGGAATAAATCCCAAAATCTTCGTTTTGCTTTTGAATGTGTTAACTATTGCCCGAGGAGAAATTCCTTACAAATGTAGTATATTTAAGTACATTTACTATAACGCTTCGTTAATTAAATTATATTAGAAAGTTTAAAAATATTATATATCTTGGATTAAATGAATTATAAGTAACGATGGTATTAAACATTCTCTCAAATTTATATCTGTCTTTGGTTTTATTATTCTACCAAGTTGATATATGTCTAATTAAATCGCAGTCCAGCAAAACTTGCAGATATATAATGAAATAACTCAATCCACCTCTTCTGCCAGCTCACTTCGTCTTCTACTAAATCATGAAAGATGCGTTAAAAGATGCGAGGTTTCTGGAAGCATAATTACCTTGCTCATTCATTTTCGCATTAGTTGAGGTTTATGATGTTCAACAGATATAAATTCAAACAAAGTTCTCTCATTTTAGTTGCAACAGTTTTCCCGCCTTTAACATGTTAATAATAATTTTAGGATTTTATGTAAGTAAGACTTGAGATATAAATTAAGTTTGTGAAATTTCGTCTTCCTTCAGAAATTTGGTAGAACCTATTAGCGCGAATTAATTGGACTTGGCCATTCTTGGAGAGCGGTTGTTTTGGTGCAAATGGTATATTATGCATATAGTTCTCGACAATAATGTCATCTTTGAATGTATTTTTTCAAAATAGATTTGTGTTTTTCCTTTAAGTTATTAAAATTACATAAATGAGAAAAATACGCATCTGTAATTACAAATATGTTCTTAAATTAACATAAACAGTTACAGTTTATATGGTTATAGTTTTAAACTTTTCAGTAAATGTCCCTTGGGTACAGTTTAAAAAACGAACGAAACTTGATACTGCTGCAGATTAAAATGCGTATTTACAGTACAAAAAACACATTTATCAAAACCTCCCCTTGTTAGGTGGCTTAAAAATCCTTAATTTTTCAGTTTAAAAACTTTCTTTTGGAATATTGCCGTTATCAAAACCAAGTGATAAAGTATACTTAATTAAACATACGATCTCAAAAAAGATTTTAATGTATAAAAATCGTTTTTACTTTCTTGTACGAGGTAAAAAGGAAGTATAGTAATCGCCAAAAATTTCGGGTATCATATTTCAACGAAAATATCCATTTTGACAGCTATCGAATGCAATTTAACGATGTTTTGGGGTAACATCTGAACGTAAAGACAGAATAAAAGACTCTTTTTCCCTCAAAAAATTATAAAACTGATTTAAATGGATTCTGACGAGATTTTTTCGTAGAGTCTGTGCGTACGTACGTATGTATGTATGAATCTCGCCGCATACCTCAAAAAACGAGTATCCTCAGAACGTTGAAATTTTGCATATAGGACTGCTATAACATGTAGATGTGCACCTCCTATTTTGGTTGCAATCGGCAGCACCAAAAGTATATAGATTATATGTATATATCTGTATATATATGTATATATTCACTCTGTATATATATATGTATATATTCACTCTGTATATATATATGTATATATTCACTCTGTATATATATGTATATTTTCTCTCTGTATATATATGTATATATTCACTCTGTTACTTAGCTCAGTGAGCTTACATTCTTTATTCTTACATGTTTGTAAATTGTGCATTTTTTGCTTTAGAAATGATTGAATTTTGTTGTTCTTGTCTTCCGGTCAAGGGTTTTTATGGCTTTAGTTAACCTGCATAGTACAATTGCAGAAATATCAACAATTTAAAAGTTGTTAAGTGCAGCTATGCCTAATTATTTTGAACATAGAGGCCATATTTGTTTGCATTTGAAACTTAGCAAAGTAGTGGATTCGTTGCCAATCTAGAGAAACGAAGCTTCGCAACAACAAAGATAATGCCATTTTTGTTATTGCGAATTAAATCATGCTTAATCGGTTCGGGAATTTATTCGAGGAAATAAGTGTTTAAGATTTACTTCCTAATTTTTAATATAGATATTTTGAGTTTTTATGAATTTTTGCCTTGTCGCGAAGGGAGATCTTAGTTGATTGAATGAGAAAACTGAATCGTCTGTGAAAAACTGTTCCTTTTTTTCTTCGTTTGTTTAATTTCTTTAATACGTCGTTTTAGATTTATCATAGTATTTGAATAGAACATGTGGTAACGATTAGATAATTTTTCAGATGATATACATGATTTTTATGCATTCTGAGTTATAAAACGAATGAGATGTAACTCTGTTAAGTGAACCTAGCGCCAGAGTGTCGGTAAGGTAAACAAATATAGTGCATTTTAAAGAGTGCGTATATTCTATTGTAGTTTATGCCCTATCGACGAAGTAGATTTAATTCAATTCTATAAGTTTAAAAGAAATGCAAAATGCGTATACTTTAACATTCCATATAAGGAAGTCATGTGATGTATGCATCAGAATTTTTAATTTTTATTTGTAGATAAAACTTACAGAATTAGTAACATAAAAATATAAAATACTAAGTCTAACCAGAGTAAAATCCTAATGCACTTCTTTAACGGAAATATTTAACTAGTAAAATATAAATACTAATAAAATATTTAGATATGAATGCAAAATTACCTTTGTTTTCAAAATTCGCCGTTTTTTTCTTGAAAGGTTTGTGATTTAATTTCCTTAGTTACTTTTTATTTAAATTTTATATAGAATGTATTAAAAAATAATGAGTACAGATGTTGTCTCTTCAAATATTGAATATATGCCTCAAATTACAATTTTTCTTGAAATAAGGATATAATATTTATGAAAACGATTTCAGTACAGTGAATGAGAAAGCAATATTATTATGTTTTCGAAAGCTCGTGAGGCATTTTCTCCCACCTTCTCGCATGTCTTTTGTGTTACCACTTTTACTTGTCCTACGTTGGTTAGTACAAGGTTATAATTTATTTTCTCCCTCTTTCAAGTATGGGTACCTGGTATAACGGTTAGCACACTCGGCGCGTGTTCGAAAGGTCCAGGTTCGATCCCGACATTTACTTTTTTTCACATCTGCTTCAAAAACTGTAATGACTCTATAGTGGCAACCAAACTAAAAGGCGGTGGATCATGGTTCTTCACCACCAGAATTTGGGCGATTGGGTCCCCGAATCCCCAGTCGTCTTTTAAAAGGGGAAGTATGTAAGGCATTTTCTCGCTCTTTCTGCATACCTTCGTGGTGTAACGGTAGCACATTTGGAGCACGTTCGAGAGGTCCAGATTCGAGTCCCCGCGAGGGTATTGCAGATTTTGCACGTCTCCTTATTCAAAAACCCTAATGACTCTACAAGGTTACAACATTCATCGTGGCAAGGAGTTAGATGCGTCTGTTATTTAACGACTGATAGGACAAATTTAGTTAAAGCCTGGTTTGCTAATAAATTTAGTTACACCTACGAACATATTAACCTCTCATTTCTGTGCACCTTTTGCAAAGATATGTAACCTTTAGTGTTAAACGCATTGAAATGCTGTGAATACTTTATTAGACGCATTTTTGCTCTACCAAAATCCTATTAGTATTTACTTTTAATATTTACACAGTTCTTCCACCTGCAATATAGAAATTCGTTTCGTAAAATTTTCAACATTTTTCCTAAAAGTGTTAATCGGAAGTACGTACAGAGAATAAATATTTAAAGAAATGCAGCTTATAGCTACTTTTATTTCCTTCATAATTTTCATCATATTTATTTCCATTTGAATAAAAAACACCCCTTAACTACATTGAGTGTCTCCAACGGAACAGTTGAGAAAAATAGTAGAAAATTGAGAAATCGTCGTAAACGAAACAGTTCAGAAAAATGTACTTAATTTATGAGCCCTAAAACTAGTCGTATATCCTTCTTTAACTCGACTTCTTCCGTTTCATAATTATTTTGGCGTTTATACGTAAATTGTCGTAAAAACATGTGAAATCACTGCAATATAGATTAAAAATAACATAATCTGGAAACTTCAGATTACCATTTTATTCCCCCGAAGAGTTTTTTCATTAAAATTTCGAAAATTTCTAAAACTGTTTCAAAAACATAAATATTACAAGGTTGAGAAGAAATTGCAAATTGATCTTGAATACAGATTTTAGTTTAAGACTTCAGATAACAGTTTTGTACTAAGCTGTTACGATAAGCCTGTTAATTTACAAAATAAACCAGCTGGAAAGTAAAGTTACAGAACATAAAATATCATATTTAGGATGTGCTTTTAAAATGGCAAGCCTGATGGTAGGAAAAAAATAACTATGGTATTATTTCATCGTAAACTGAGGACAGGTGAAGATATACCCATAAAGAAAATGTTTAATTATTCAAAAGAGAGTGTTACATCCATTTCATTGCATCTCTTGCGTAGCAGACATACAACAATATTTTGCTCATTTCTGGGTAGTATTGGTCTACCCTCTATTGTACAGCATAGGTAACATTCTTGGCAATAAGACGACTAAATGACAAATAGGTTAGGCCATTTATGATGAATGCTTGAAACTGGAGTGTAAAAAGAGTATGATTAACTGTAGAAAATAAAGTACTTTTCCGTTAAGCACCTGTCACGCCTTTTGGCATACGTCTGCTTAATGGAAAAGTACAGGGTGTGTGTGTGTTCGTATATATGTGCTTTGAGGAAAAATGCCATGTGTGGAAGTGTGTTATCTATAAACAATTCTTATAACTAGAAATTATTCACAATTTCAAAACCTGTTAAAATGCCTGTGTGGCAGATGCATAACGGATAGTACCAAAAATGGTTACGGGTTTCTGTTTTCTAAGACGCAAAAACAGTTATCAGCTGAAATAATAAACTTCTAAAAGATATTTTCTTCTAGGTGCTAAAAGGTAATCTCATAAATTTCTGTGATGAAGATGCTTTTTATGTGTACTGAATCTCAAATGTGTCTCTCCCCCCCAAAAAAAAATAAATAAAAAGAAAGAATAAACTAAAAATTATTCGTATTTTTAGTAGTGCAAGTGCACACCACGTCCACAAAATTCCTTGTCCAGCCTTTACTTTCGCAACCTTTGATCGTAAACATAAACTTCCAATTACAAAAATGTTTTAAATGACGCAAATATTCATGCTTTGACATTTTAAAAATTTAAAGATATGAATTCTTTAAAAATTACAAAATATAGCGGTTTATATGTTCCACCATTTTTTTATATTAAAAAAAAAGCATGTAACTTCCGTACGACAAAATTCGAACGAAATTCTGTCCAAATTTCGCGGTATTCGACGTCTTTTGATTAATAAATAAATGAGAATAATTCGAGGTAGATTATCCCTTTCAAATGCCATTTTATGATATTCTTTTATGATTTATTACAGTCTTTCGTTATAATTTTCTTATATTTTTTACACCGAAAGAGTTTTCACTGCAGTTATCTTTAAATTTTCGAAGTCTAAAATTGATAGTCTAATGAATTTTCATTACTTTCGAATCATAATCAGGTAATCGTAAAACAATAATTAAGTACAAATATAGTTCATTAATTTAATTCAAATAAAATTACGTATTGGATTCCTTCTAATACTCAATCTTCTTAATGTTTTCTATAAAACGAATTCCGTAATATTCTGTGAATAAGACTTCCATTTTGAAAAAGGAATTATATTGATTAATATTTTCCACAATAATCTGCACAGAATTCCTTTTAAGATCAGAACCTTTTTCAAAAAAATATTTCATTTTTAGTTATGTATAAGTGCGAACATTTCAATTTGTAAACCGTCCCTGAATACGATCGTCAACTTTAATATCAAATATCTCAGCCAGATTTCATTGCACGGAAGTCCAACGTTTTATGTTCTAATTTTTATAACAAGAGCAAAGTATTTCCAATATGTGTATGTGTAAATACCGGAGAAAAGTGGAAAACATTAGATTTTGTAAATTTTAGCCGAAAACGGACGTTAGTCCTAAATGGGATAGAGTCTCAAAATGACATTTTGCGCTGAAACACTTAATTGTCTTGAGTCACTTTACAAGTTGTCGCCACTAAATATTATGGCCCTCTATTATATTTACAGAAATTAAATAATAAAGAATCTGCATGAATGAATGTATGTTTCTCGCATTGCGAAAAAACAGCGGCCAAAAAACTCTGAATAACGTTGTCCTCCACCAAAATATGGGCACCTCGCAGCTCGAATTTCGAATTTATTAGCTATTTCATGTTTTGTAAAACTTTAAAGAATTTTTTATTTACAAACGCAACGTCTTCAAAGCGAGCTTTGATAACACTGAATGGAATAAAGCATTTTTTCCCAGTGCGCGAAACTGTCTATCAGAAATTCTTAAGTTATGCTGCTTTGTGATTTTGCTGTTGAATCGAATTTTATGTGGCGTAAGCATCAAGAAGAGGATATTTAATAAATTAGGTAAAAACGCAAAGAGTTAATAATAAAAAGGTAAAAAATATCTTGCAAAGCAATCTCTTATTAGGAAAACTGAACATTTCTATGATGAACTAAGACTGGAAAAGAACAGAATAAATTATGGAAACATTTAACGTTGCTTAGGGAATTTCAACCATACACTACTTTGCTGCTATTAAAATTTTTGTAATTTTACTGTCGAATTGTATGCGGAGTAAAGGCTAAAAAAATTATGCTTAGTAATAAAGCTAAAACGATAAAAGAATAGACTAGTAGAAGTGCAGACTACTAGATTGCGAGATCAGCGATACCGTAAAAACCTTAACAAACCCTTTTGGACGGCCGTTAAAATCTGAAACCTTTTAGATTTTCTTTTTATTACATAATTTCTGTCTTTGAATTTAATAATGTTAAAATATGTATGTTTGCGCCATTTAAAATATTTTTGTAACTGGAAACCTACATCTATGACCAACTGTTACGAAAACCAACGCCTGATATTGACTTATGTGGGCACGGTGTATATGAATGCATTGTAGTGTGCATTTTTGTGTAAACATACAGCTTCGCTTCATACATACGAATAAACAAGATTATAGTGTATTTCTGAAAGAAACTAAACTTTCAAGCAAGAATTTTTTGTAAATATTTGTTGAACAAATTATTCACATGACAGAATTATTGGATTTTGAATTCTGTGTGATATTTATCATTAAAATATATAACTAATGGCCCCAGAAAATACTTCCAAATTTCATTTTCGCTTCAGTTATTACTGTTACCACTTTCAAGTAAGAAAACTCCTAAAAAAGGCAACGTAGATAAAGAAAGTTCAGTATTGGACTTTACACAATGCCAAAAGTTTTTCAAGATTCATCAGCAAATCCAATACTTTTGATGCAACAAAAAACATAAAATCTGATACATAACATAAAAAACATTCCTCGAGTACCTGATCTTCTGAGGTTGTAAAACTAATCTATCGAACTGAATTCCAGACCCAGTCTTTGATATTGACTGACATCGGTCAGAGCGACCTCTAGTGTGCTTGCTACAAACACTTTTTCCGTTGCTTTTCAGAGGGGAAAGGCGGATCAGCTTCCTTTAATCCGTTAAGATCCCAATTTTCTATTTGGAGATGCTGCTTCCAAGATTGATTGGTTGGCCGTGCTTTCACCAGATAGCTGGCTTAAGCATTGATAAGGATGTATGAAAGTTGTGTTTACTTTTAAACGAGTCCTTCTAATCCCCTTCTGCGAATCGCAGTTCAGATGCTCAGTTTCCCATCCGTGAGAAACGGTTTGGATCAATTTTACTGGAGGTGTTTACTTTGCATCTTCTGTATATCAAGATTTGTTCTCAAAATATGGCAAACTTTAAACTTCCTATCGTTTA
Source organism: Stegodyphus mimosarum (assembly GCA_000611955.2). Lineage (NCBI taxonomy): Eukaryota > Metazoa > Arthropoda > Arachnida > Araneae > Eresidae > Stegodyphus > Stegodyphus mimosarum. The sequence goes on along the minus strand of KK120594.1, from coordinate 944 downwards.
ATTAGTTTTGTGATGTCAAAAAAAAAATCTGATGTGTACACCACATGACTTCCCTGTACAGAATATTAAATTATACGCATTTTGCATTTCATTTAAATTTATTGGATTGAACTAAATCTACTTCATCTATAGAGCATAAACCGCAATAGAATAAATGCTCTCTTTAAAATCCACTATATATATTTACCACAGCGACACTCTGGCGCTATCTTCAGTTAACAGCGTTACATCTCCTTTATTTTATAATTCATCAGGATGATCAAAAATTATGTATATCATCTGGAGAATTACCTAATCCATGTCACATGTTCTATTCAAATACTATAATAAATCTAAAACGATGTGTAAAAGAAATTAAACAAGCAAAAAAAAGAAGCAGTTTTTTACAGACAAATTTCTCATTCAATTAATTAATTCAGTTCTCACTTCGCGAAAAGGCAAAAATACGTAAAAACTCAAAATATCTATACTAAGAATTACGAAGTAAATCTTAAACACTTATTTCCTCGAATAAATTCAGTTAAACAGTGGGGTTAAGTATGATTTAATTCGTAATAATAAAAGGCGTTATCGTTGTTGTTGCGAAGCTTAGTTTCTCTAGATTGGCAACAAATCCACTATTCTGCTATGTTTCAAACGTAAACAAATATGGGTGCTATGGTAAAAATAATTAGACTTAGCCTCACTTAAACAACTTTTAAATTGTTGATAATTCTACAAATATTGCATGCGGATTTACAAAAGGCATAAAAACCTTAATCGAAGATATCAACAACATAATTAAATTATTTTTAAAGCCAAAAATGTGCAATTTACCAACACATAAGAATAAAAAATCTGAGCTCACTGAGCCGAATAACAGACTTATATATACTTATTCTAAAGAATATAGTAAAGTTAAATTAAATTTAAATAATTCTCTTGCGCCATTGCTGCAAGGAATG
>KK120593.1:712020-742466 GCA_000611955.2 Stegodyphus mimosarum | reverse complement strand
TCAAATATAATACAGGGCAATAATATTTGGTGACAACAATTTGAAAAGTGAAACGGACATTCACAGCGATTCGAAGCAAAATCGCAAAACGAAACCAACAGTCTTCCAAGGACAAAGCCCTTTAGACTAAAAATTGCACAAAGGATTTCTTAGTATAAATTGGGTTTTACGTTTTATCTCAAACCTTACCTATTTCTGTGTTTAACAAATTAAAACCTGTTAGAGAAACTTAAAGGAGTATGGGCATGGGTGGCAGTCTTAAGATTTTGCCCCATCTCAGAAAAATCAAAGATCCAGGGCTGAATTACTTGTACATTACCAAACCAACTCATAGATTATTTCATAATACAAATCCGCATTTTTAAATATTAAATACATACATTAATGTTATTTAAATGATTACTTTTTACACTTTTCGATTAGCATCCATATTGTTTTAAAAATTTCTTTTTCATTACTATTTTCCAATGTGTTGAAAATCTTTTGCAGAAATTTGATACTGCCGGCCTAATGTTAAACCTTCATCAAAAGTAATTTTTTCTTCCTCATTACCAGGCTCAGTACTTGAATCCTTCAAGTGAAACAATTTCATGGTCAGTAGCCTCATCTTTGGAAACCATACAATCTACAATATAAATTCAAGCAAATTTGAAGCTTCATACTTGTCACAAACAAAAGTAATTGTTTTTGTTATTGAACGAGACCAAAATTAAGATATGCAATTAACGTTCAATAAAGAATGTCAGTACCGTTTGCAACAAATTTTTTTTAAGAAATCGTGAACAAAATAATTCAGTTTTAACAGCCATGATCCCCCCCTCCCCAACATACGCATTTCACTAATGTGTGGAGATACGATGGTACAGTTTAAATCCAAAAGTAAAGTTAATGCGAGTACACAGATACGTATAGTTGCATGCAGTGCAACATTTCTATGTCTATGAGCTGCCACAAAAAGAATATTACTTCTTCCCAATAATCCAAGTCCTGCAACATATTTAATGGGAGCTTTGGATATTACCATACATTCTTGAACTGGTACCAAGTGATTTACACTTCTTCCTTGCTTTGAATGAATATATACTGATTAGGAAGATTTTGAAGTAATAAAAATGCTAAAATTATGCAATGCGCTAGGGCACTCAGAGCTAGCTAGCTCGAGGCTGCCTTAACACAGTTAAATGACCCAAACCCTAGAAGCGATCCAAGGAGGCATAACTCCCCGGTCAACTAAGGGGAACAATTTTTCTTTCACACAGTTCTTGGTTATAAACACTCAAGGTTGACGGCAACGCATCCACCATTAAGAGAACAAAGCCATAGTAAGACGACCACCGTCCCCCAGTGTTGACCGAGGGAAGGCAACCTTCGATATCTAACCCTGTAACATCACCAGTACCAAACGACAAGCAAGACAGTACCATATGGTCCTTGCCCAGCCTGAACCTACCACCGAATAAACTATGGTTCTAGTCACTGTGAAGACTGCTAATTTTTCCCCAGAAGTCAAGTTTGTCTAGATATTGACCTAGCAGAACGCCGAGATTGCTCCCAAGTTAAATTTTCAGAACATTACTTTTAATGAAAGAATATAAAAAAATTGTACATTTGCCCTATATACCGGTGTATAACGAGCATCTATAATTTGACTAAATTTGTTGATTTGGGTGTATGTTTATGGTACAACGTGCACCTTTATCTTTACGAAGAAACCTGAAACATGCGTGTTGCTCTTATCTTTTGAAAATTTTCCCCCAAGCTAATGATTAGTACATTGAATTGATAAGCGATAAGAGGAACAATACGTGTATGCCTGTGTGGGGGAGAATGGCAGTAGATAATTCCTCAAAGAGGGTGGGCTGTATTCAATGTACTTACACACATTAATGTTACGCTAGGGTTTCCAGAAAAGGGGACAATATTCGGGGTAAAAATGTACTTCCGATCCGAATGAATTCCCGGAATTAGGAGTCAGATGCTTCTTTTTCTGCAATCATTAGAAGGCGTGATTTTAAAGTGAACCTTGAATGCTTTAGTAAATCGCATTTTAGTTGAAATACAGTTAATGTACTGTTCCTTTAATAGAAAAACTGGCTCCTGCCAAACGAAATGAGAACAGTGCTGGTTTCAAATGCAAAGTCATTCAATTTGCGAAAAAACGGAAATCACGGTACAGTAAAGATATTTGGTGTTGGTGAAAGCTCCATATGTGAATGGAAGAAAATGAAATCGCAATAATTAAGACAAAGAATAAATGTGCTTTGGGTAAAGGAGTAATGAGATGCCCTATCCTAGAAGAAAATGTTGCAAACTAAAGTCCTAGAAAATCGCCAAAATGGATAATTCCAACAAAAAGCACAAGTTTATTTGCCTGAAAGTGGGCAAAAAAAGGAATGCAAATGAAAACTTTAAAAATTGTTACATGCTGGAAATATGGATGAAACTCGACTAAGGTTTGATATGATAGGAATTAAAATAATTGATGTAAAATGAACAAAAACAACAGTTCTCGAAAATTCTCACCTCACCGTAGTGCTTTCCTGCTTAGCGGACAGTGCAAAATAAAAGCCCATGGTTATTTTAAAACTAAAGATTATGCCGAAATATAATTTCCCACATGGTCTTTTCATTCATGTTCATAAGAAAAAATGAATCAACGAAAACGGTATGAAACTGTGGATAAGAAATGTTTGGCAAAAGTGTTCTGTTGCCTGAAAGAATGCAGTCTTAATTTGGGACATGTTCAGATCCAATCTAACGAATAACACAAAGAAATTGTTGAAAGTGTGTAATAAAGGAATGGCAGTTACTCCTGGAATGTATTGCGAAAATAAATGAAACTATCTGATTTTTCTTATATATATATATTTTATTAACAAAATACTGCCTGTTCAATTACACAATTGAAAATAACAACATTTTTGCCAATGCAGGAAGAGTTCAATTCTTAAAATTGCATCCGATGATTTTATTTACAATTAAGCACTGATAAAAATTCCCAAGATTTATAATGTACACATTCTGTTTTAGAATACACACGAAACAGCAAATTCAAAACTTATTTGCTGGCTAACTTTTCTTAAATTTGGTAAGATACCAAATTTGACAATTCTAAATATTATTATTTACAAATTTAACAGCTAAAGATTTTCTAACAAGACAATTTTCGGCAATGAATTAAAATGTAACAATACAATTAGTGCATATAACAAAAAAGATATTAACAATTTCAGACAAGTATGAAGCTACACAAATTTTATGAAATTCATTATATGTATGAAATGTTTATTGCAAGAACGATCACCAGTTGTGCTAAAACATTAGTAGGCAGCGAAATGTATAGCATACAGGAATCATTTGTTTCAGTGTTCCTAATGGAAGAAGTAGAACAAAAGAGAATATAAATTCATTTACAAATGAAAAATGACGAAACGCATAACAATGTTAAAAACACAAAATTCGAATTAAATACATGAAATATGCACATCATCTGTTTTTAAATACACAGAATATTAAAACTTCCACTTAAAAAAAAGGACTAGAATTCTTGCACTATGGAAAATAGCTAGCAAAATACATTAAAATTAAGCGAATAAACAAATATTTAACGAATATATAAATTTATTACAAGCAAACAGAATCCCACTTCGAAAATTTTTCAAATTTCAATTATTACAATATTTTGCACTTTATTCCACATCAGTATATTATTTTCATTTACAAAATTGAAGATTATTACAGACCAATTGCATAACTGACAGCTTAATTTAAAATTTTAGCCCTACCCACAAACAATCATGGAAATACACACAAAAAAACTTATGACGAAAGACACTATCAGCAAACGTATCAGAATTATACTGAACATACATGCTGACAGTTAATGCCACCAAGGTATTAGGCACAACGTGTGTGTGTGAACCTGAAATAAAAATTCAGCATTTCCCTTTCTTATACATGTACACCTACATTATATCAAATCTCGGAGGTGTAATGAATATATACTTTTGAAAGTACGTATGATATTTTCTAAATGCAATGTTTACATTACATTCCATATGTGATTCTGAAAATTAATCATTTATTTACGATTATTTCATACTTGCTAGCCAAATATACAGCTACACAAATGGAAATATTTTTAATTACATCAAATACTAATTTAAAAATAAAAATCAATCAAACTTTTATAATCCAAAAATGACTTGAGTGTGGAAACCTTGACAAATTTAAAACATAACATCCATAAAAAAATTAATACAACCTATTACAAATATATATAAAGCACGGAAATTAGTTCTGAGTTTTTTTAGTTATAACTATAAGGGCTTTGCTTTAAAAATACTTAAATAGATATTCATAAACACACACACAATATATATATATATGTGTTGAGCAACATAAAATATAGATATTTTCCCAGGAACTCAATTATGTACTATGCACACAATACAAATTAATAGCAAGCACAAACTCTTACTTTAATAAGAAAAACCTTGAATAATATAACTCTGTCTCACAGCAATTTCCACAATGATACAGTATATTTTTGGTTTAGCAACTATAAATGATATTGCTTTGGAGCTACTGTTAGAGCAGCCTATTTTTAACTTACAATAAAGTTTATAAAAAATGCAAATTTTTTACATTTATTCACTTTATAATCAAGAACCAAAAATCGAGAATATTTTAAGTACTTCTGTTTGAATAAACATGTCTTTCCATTCTCCCAAACTAATCTGCATGTTAATAAAATGGGGGGAGGAATATAAATTCACTTAAACAAGTTAGCTTTACTGAAATTACAGCTACTTTCAACTACTGCAATATTTATCTTTATTATCACAAAAATTATCATAGCTTCTTAGGAATAAATTTAACCGTTTCATTAAGGTTTTTCATATTATCACCATAACTACTGATTAACAGACATTTATTGAGAAAGCTAGAATAAAGTTTTTAAATCACAAGCTACTAAAATGATGTAATGCCTGAATTATCTTAAGTCTCAAAGCATAAAACGATAGCTTCAGGAGTGATTCATGCAAGGCAGTGAAAATAAAATGAGTCTGAGCAGCATTCAATTAAGTTACAGATCTGTTATGATTGACAAGTACTTTTATCCCCATTTTTAACCCTTAATTATAATTTCTCTCCATAAAAATACATTTTCTTTGAAAGTTCCTTCATGAACATATGTGTCAACACAAGGCAAGTATCACCAGAAAATTAAATGTTATTACTAGCAATTATTGTACAGACATTTAGATAAATAAATGAAATCTATAATGACTATATAGTTATGTCTTTAAAACATGCATGAAAATATTTACAAGAAGTTATAGCGTAGAAATAAAATTCTAAAATATTTGTCCTCTCAAAATAATTTAAGGCAATGATCACTACTATATCGATTAATACTATCATAAACTATACAATAAGCATTTGTTGAGCTCGATCAATGAAACCTATTTAAAACCATATAACTGTCATCAAAATATACAGAAATGATGGCAGGAAAAACAGCACTTTACTTCAAAATATAACTTTAATGCACAAATCTGTAAATAATTTATTAAATGAATAAATTATTTTTTAAATTTTATAAACCCAAAACGCATAAACATTCCAACACATAGATAATATCTGAAATTTAAAAAGTTGTGTAATTTTTTTTATGTTTATTAAATTTCCATACATGCCTTTGAAAACTTCCTCATACAGTCTTTACTTATATATTCAAATGTACAGTTACACAAAAAAGCTTTTTCTAGCAAATGGAAAGCTACAATCTAATCATCAATGATTTATACAAGCTACTGAAAAAATACAAAAAATAATCATTCTTAATATTTTACCCAATGTTACAATAAATACTTAGCTGTAATACATCTTAAAAACACAGAAAATGAAAGTATAAGACATTCCTTATTTTACCACATTCAACTGCACTAACATTCTTGCATTTTACGAGGGTCATTCTGAAGTTTTTGAGATACACACAGATTTTTTAAGTTACAAAATTTTAGGAGTATTCAAAGTAGTCACCTCCACCATCAATGCACTTCTGTAGGAGAATTTTCCAGATTAAATGCCCCAGGGCATTCGTTTCCCGGAATCAATAAAAATAATGCATTTATAGCCTCATTAATCTTATCTTCAGAATAAAAATAACGTCCATGTGAGTATTTTTTTTTACATTAAAAAAAAAAAATTCAAAAGTCACACATAACTAGATTGGTGGCTAAAGGAGAATATTTTGTCAGTATGATGAGTTTCTGCTCAAGAAATTAACTGTCAATCTTGCTGAATCAGAAGATGCATCATCTTGGTGGAGCACGAGTACTCTAGCAATTATACTTCTTGAAGAATTTCTGGAAGATACTTAGTGACTGTCTTTTGTCCTTCCAACTTGATAAGGCTTGTACTTCAGAGGAAAAAAAAAAAGGAATACATCACTTTTTTCACAGCATGTTGTCTTTTTACCATTATGGGCATCGAATCATCTTCAAACACACATACTTTACCTTCTCGACCTGTTGGAACTTCAAAAAAATATGTATGTTTCATCATGAGTTAAGATTTTAGAAATAATGTGGTGATGACCATTTTAAAGTAATTTAAGGGTTTCTTTATTGGTTCTGCCACGCTCCTCTTTTTGGCACTCAGTTAAATTATGGGAAACCAATGGCAAACTAGCTGTTCATGTTTCTGTTTTATATGCAATTCTTCATGAATAATTTTATGTATGGCGGTGGATACAATGTTAAGTTCCTTCTAGTAGGTGCAGCACTTATCATCAATAAATATTTTTGGCATGAGAGAGACATTATCCGGGATTACTGCTGACAATGGCCTTCTTGCGAGTTCTTCATCCTGAAAAGAGTTGTGGCCTCTGTGAAATTCTCTACATCTATCTGAGAACAGTAGGACAAGGTGGACCTTCATTTCCAAATGCCAATTGCGGATGTTGAACACATTTTCCCCGATTTAATCCCAATTTAAAAACATAGAAAATCATAGTATGAAAATGTTCTCATGGCATCTCCATTCTTCCCTCCGCCTAAAATTTATTCTATGCTTAGCTACTTGCAGGTGGCCAATAAAAATAATGAGTCTGCTAGATTTCCTATTTTCAAATCCAACAGTAAATTTTTTCTGCCACTTATCGCCTGTGGGTATCTAAAAAATTTCAGAGCAACCTCCATAATAAAAATTCTTTAATCCTTTAGCTTCCATTGCTGGCTGACATTAATAAGTTGTTACTTTACCAGCTTGACAAATGAACAGCTATGCACTGCCATAAAGAATTTTAATCCTTGAAAGATAACAATAAAAGGCATGCAGTGTTATAAGTGTCATGTAACTATTGGAAAGCTGAAAATGCAGCAATGGTTAATTTGTGATATTTAGGCTTAGATTATTATTAAACCAAATGATTAATGTAATATTCAAATACAAACACCTTGCAACAGCTGAGTTCTCAATATTTTATCATTAGTGCCATTACAGGAAGTGTAGCTAAAATTATCATCAGGGTAAAACAAAGACAATACAAATAAACTGACTAAGGCTGAAATTTAAATTTAAAAAAAAATGAAGAATATGAAGATTAGTAGGAAAAATTAAGTGCCCAATTTGCATCACTTTAAACACTGACTAGCAATGAGTTATTATTACTCCATAATCTGTCTAACTTCCACTGCAGTATTTGAACACAGCAGCTTTCAATAATAACTGAATTTATCTCATGACAACTTTTAATTACTTAATATCCAATATAGGAAAAACTCATTTTATCTCTACTTGCAGAGCTACGCGTTATTTAAAAAAATTCATACTACTATACCAACTTTTGAAGACCTGCACAATTTTTTCTCCATGACGTTAATGAATTCTACTAATTTTATAGATATACAACTAACCGCTTGAGTATCTTACAATTAATGATTACAAATACACCTATGACACATTTAAAATCTGGATATATTTTCAACTATTATTTTTCCGTTTTTCTCATATTTTCATACCTAAGCATTTCTACAGTATTGTTTTGAACAGTTTCCCTGACAAAGAATAATTTTAAGGTTATATATTCTGATGGTAATTTCAGACTAGTATGTTACAAATTTTGTATTTGATTTATTTGAGCCAAACATGATGTATTATAAGTATACATAAAATCAATTTAGAAATTCATGTTATTTCGGTTTTATCAACTTTTCACTGAACTGGTTAACAAATGCAAAAATTCAGGCCATGTGAATATATTTAAAAATGGTTAAATCTTTCAAAAATTGCAGCAATACTTCCTTTGAACTTTTGAAAAGAAAATCACAAAATAATTGAGTTTTTTAAACTGTGATTTAGCACAGCCAAACAAACACTGAAATTCGATTTTTTTAAATATTTAATTATTCAATATTTTTACATTTGGAATCCTTATCTAATTACTTCAACCTCTATTTATATTTCAATTCTCCCCACTTTGTTATGAGATTTTATACTGACTCATGCAGAGATCTGGACAATTCTGACTAACCTAGGTTTAACTTTAGTGATGAGAATTGGGCTTAAGTCAAAACCAAGTGAAATAATTCAAAATATTCTTATATGAAAGCAAAATTACACATTTACCAAATCATTCAGCACTTAATGTACAATACAGAAATAAAGCAGAACATTTGCCCTTTACTGGCTATACATACAAATGGGGGAGAGCAGGGATTCAGAAAATCTTGCTACACACCATTTGTTTTCACCTGAATTTACAAAATGCATAAATTTAATGATTTTTCCCTTCTTACATTGCCAAAACAAAAGTTTTTAATAACATAAAATCCAAGTTTCCACGTTGATCTATTGCTTATAGACAAGTAACCTGCAAGCATTTTCATGTAATTGCACACATCTTCAGGGCATTTACCCGTAACATATTCAGATCAGCTGCTAATTACCAAACTATGAGTTTATGGCAAAGTTTAACAAATGTTATTAAAAAGGCATAATAATATCCATTTTATACAAAATCACAATTCAAACACCGCACAAAAACACAGTATAATAAAATTACCTTTAGATTTTACACACACTAGTTGTTTTTGAATTATATTTAAACTTGAACATGTGCACAACAAATATTTTTCACAAAAACAAAATTAGAGACGAAAAATGGTTTCAACTGCTTTGCATTTTCAGTTAGCAAAGATTGCTATAGCTAATATTATTTATTGCAATCTAAATTTGTATCCCACCTTCACACCTCAGTATAGGTTGCCCCCCCCCCAATTCTTCACCACATGTACCTGTCATAAAAACGTATAAAAAACCCAGATGTACTTTGCAGATAATTATTTAACTTGCAGCAATTCCTTTATGAAATAACTAAAAAAGCAAACAGTTTATGCCTAGATTAATGGTATTCAAGCTCAATGTACATATACCAGTAAAATTAAGCTAAGGCACAACAGCCAAATTTTACACATGCATATTACATAATGAACCTTCATGACACAAATTCTCTGAGATTTTCTAAATTAAAGAACTGCATAAATACATTTCGCAATTACATGCATTAATTACATACAATATTTTCTTTACTGCATCTCAAATGAGAAATCTATCATTTTGTAAGTTTCTAAAACACTGCTTCAGCATTCAGTTGCAATTCAGGGACATGGAATGACACAAGGTAAGATAAGCCTGAGTTAATAATTCTTGACTTAAATCTCTACTATTAAATAATAAAGACGCTGCAAGTACATGTGCATTGTGGTAAAACAATGGTACACACTACTAAATTTTAAACACACATTATCCGAACATATGCACCTTGAAGCCCGCATTTCATGGAATTTTGATTAACAAGCTTAGAGATTCAAAAGCAGTGGACTGGCACTCAGCAAAGCATAACATATGTTTTTTTTTAAATTTAATCAACAAATCTAGTGGTTTAAGTAGTAAATTGCTTTTATCAGCCATGTGTCAGTGGGTGACATTTGGCAAAGCATAAGATAATTAACTGTCCTCTAAAATTTAATCCGTTTGTTATTAACAAAATTAAGTGATTTAAATGCAATAAACACTATTAATCTGCATTACTATAATTATGATACTTCCCTGGTAACAGGGCACCACTTTGTGCCAAATATAAACACTAGCGCAAAATCTTACCACAATGGTATATAATGATATATAAAGCTTCATTAAAAAAAGTTTACTCCTAATTAAAGCAACATATCACACGGTACAAAATCTGAGATCAAGTCTCGGCAGCACTTTGGCAATTCTAGATTATCAGTTTAAATCCAGTAAGGTAACACAGAATTTATTAAATTAAAATATGATATAGTTTTTTATGACATAAAGCACTTACGAATTCAAATTTACCAGAAGCTCTGCTTAGAATGCTATGACAAACTTCCTGTAGGTAATTGGCCCAACCTATACCTGTTTTGTCAGCAATCTGCAGCTGACCATATTATGTTCATTAACACATACCTTTTCTCATCGTAAGATCTCATAACTTTGAAAATAAACCACCGCTCTCTGTTCTGCAGAAGGTAGGTCCCAAACTTTAATCTTTTGTTTTTACAAAATTCATGAAAAATACTGCAACAGCTTATACCCTTGTTCATAAAAACAAAATGTGGCTTATTAAGAATCAGTCAGCTTTACAACAAACGAAAGCACAGATACTATAAGTGTGTTGTTACTTTACACTTATCCATTAACTGGTGGTAACTGTGCTGCTTGGTGACAGTATCACAGTCAATGGAATAAAATGCATGTACCAGAAAGGAAAAAGCTCAATATTTATTACTTTGCTTTATTTAAAATTTCTATCAATGCAACCTGTTTCGGTTTTGTGCTAATACTTTTTTTTAATTTTAGAAGCAATTTTTTACTCCAGTTACAAAGCCCTGCAACTGCTGTGTTCAGAATTCCTACTTAATTGTAAATAACCATTTTTTTCATTCTTAACAACCTCCATCACTTTCTTCACTATCCATACTGATAATTTCTGGTTTTAGAACCATACTACAGATTTCCCCATCTGTTAAATGATTGATTTTGGGAGCATGGCCGTCACAATGGAATATTTATGTTAAATCATATTCAATGATTATGATTTCTCCACATTTCATCACAAATTCCGTAAATCAGAAGATTCCACTTTTCATTTGCAACAACTAAAAACCTTCAAATTTGTGGCTAACATCATAAAGCTTAGCTAAAACTTGCTATACACTAATGGTGATGCATCACAAGATAAACGATTAAATACATGTCGCTCCACTACATTCTGCCTTGCTTCTTAAAAAAAACCACTCTTCATTCAAACAGGACTAAATAATCTTTCAGCTTTTAAATATCATTTACAAAATCTATTTTTTGCATATGAAAAAAAATTCCTGGCACGCTTCTCATGGACACACTTAACAGCACAGTTGGTTTGTCTGAAGTCTGTAATTGCCACCAACCATAATGTTAACATAAAAAGTTCCATGCTGTTTGGTATTCAATTACTAATATTAAAAAAAAGAAAGAAATTGTTTGACACCCCGGAATGAGTTGATAGTAATGTGGTGATAGAACCAAAAATAACGAACAATGATTGTCAGGTTGGTATCAGAATCATTAAGTTATTCAGTTAGATGTAAAATAGGTGATGAACTTTATATAATAAATTTTTGGTTTAATATATAGGCCAAACAAAATGACAGCTACAGAGCAAAATTACCGATCATACAGATTTATGCTAATATGTGATTGCATTTTCTTACCAAGGAGGTGTTTTCTTTAGTGCTGATGTGAAATCAAGAATTCTGGACTCTCCACATGCTTTGTTATGAAAACGTTTCTACTGCACATGCATGAAGCATAAAGGGAGATGCCACTCACTCTCAGAGTCCAATCATTTCTCTTTTTGCAAAAAAATTGGTGGTGGTCCAGAGGTCCAAAGATTTGATCATTCCAGATAGACATTTTACTGTTTATGCCGTGTTACATGCATATTCTCTCCTCACTATTTATTTACCCCTTTCTGAAGGTGTAAAAAAGTGAGCTTCCCCAAATTTTCAAATGGATTTTTCTACATAATGATTGCTTCCATGTAACTAACTGATTTGCTCATGCATTTTGGGTGAGTGGGTTCTGACTGATGAAACAGTTACAGTGAGGAGCTTAGAGAACAGAGATATTATCTCTAATGCTTCTGAAAACCACAGAATGAAGGCAAGACACACTGAATGCTGATGAAGATGACAAAGAAACAGTTTCAGCATCATTGAATGATCTGAGGCCCAGAGAGTAGCAAGCATAATTCAGGATACTGGGAAGGAGAAATGAAGATACTTACATATTGTAATGCTAATATTACAATGTATTCTTAATGGAATGTAGATTTCTTTTAACAGGGTTGCCACTTAAACAGCTGAATCAAATTCCCCGACTTCAGCAGGTGTGTTAAGAAAATTCCAGTCTATCCACATTGGCTGTGCTAAGAGGTAAATGAGTTACGGTACCACTTGGAAACACAAAAATTTGGCAACTGCATACGACTTATCCCCAAAGCATTACTATTATAACTATAATAGGAGTTGTTTTCTGTACGGAAGATTTTGATCAAAATCTGCCCAATCTGTATAAAAAAAAATTTTTTTTTGCAGACATTTTGCAGCTAAACGAAAGAAAGAAATATATTTAATGATATTTCTAAATTATGTGTTTTATATTTATTTAGCAGCACACATAAGCAAAAAATATGTGAATTAAATTTCGTCATAGTATGTCATCATACTGCTAGAATTTGTTTCAGGAGTATGCCAGAGAAAATTGCCTGAAATTTGAAAGTATTAGTAACTAATATTAAATGAATTTAGAAGGAAAAAGTTACATTGAATGAAACGAATAACATTAAAACAAAGTTAATCACTTAAAGATTAAAAATTGAATTGCAATAATCAACGATATTTTGGCAAATATAATTATATTAAATGATTACCCAAGATTACCGAGTATTTTTTTAAATTTTACCGTGAAATGACAAATAAGGCATTTATTAAAAAAAAAAAGGTTTAAAAGATTCTGTGGTAAACTTCTAGTATACAGTACGATTTTGAAAATTGTCACCAACACCAAAATTACCTGTTTACTGCTGATCATAATGTCACTAAATCCCATGTGTACCGTACATTAGGATTAAACCAATTCTGTTTCACATGAAAATTATTATTTTACGTATTCTGCCCTAAGGCACTACACAGAAGGGAGGGATGCCTTCATGGAGGCCTTTGTAAGGGAAACTGGCTCATATTAACACAATACACATGGTCAAAACCATGAAAACAGACAAGCAGCCAGCTCGTTCACAGGACTCGAATCTTGGACTGAACTACCACTGTTCATGGACTTCACCACTCGGACACTGATGGGAAGGTATTTTCTTTTGTTCAACATGCACTGCCCATGCGCATCTGAATCTCTTGATTCTTGAGGTTACTGGAAACTTGCTTTGCCTTTCTAAGACTTTCTCATTGAAGCTGCCCAAATGACGCTAACACAATACATAATTTGCCAAGAAAGTGATTGCTTCCAAAGTTTGCAGTAAAAATCGCATTTTGGGGGGATCACCACATGAAATTCCCCGACTTTCCCAGATTTTGGCTAAAATACTTAAAAAATTCCTAGATTTTATATTTGAATTCCCCGACTTTTCCTGGTTTCCCAGGTAGTGTGGCAACCCTGTTTTAAATAAATAAAACTGCAATCATTACGGGTAGTTTATCTTTAAATACATTTCATTTGTTTGTTCACAGTTACTTATAACTGAAGACTCACAAATTTGGCATCACACACATTAAACATTGTGTTCACTATGCAGTATAAACAGGCTACCATATTTCATGACATGCATCTGGTTAACAGAAAAGTACCTTAATTACTTTCTGGGCCCATCAAATGGTTCTACATGGGCTCATTAAAATTATTGTACATTTTTCTTTTTCATAACTGCTTAGGTGGGTGACAACAAGAGTGGCTAGTTTAACAACAGAAAGTAAAATAAATGTTAATTATCAGCAAATTTTTTAAAAAATGGAAATACATTTTGTTTACATTGTGTAAACACAGTTTCACTTTGTGTGCAACAGTTTTCTAAAACTTGGTAGATATGTTTAATACCAGGGATGGCACCAAGTGTAAAATACTAGACAATCTTTTGTTTCTTAATCAATCAAAAGGTACTTATACTTTTTAATACACACCTAAATATTAAAAGAGTGCTGGACCTTAATTCTGATGTGGAAAATGAAAGGAATCTAAAATTTTTATTCAATTATATAGTAAAATGTTTAGCATGAATTAAAAAAAAAACTTTTATGCTCTTATTTAAAGTAACTACTTTTCAACTATCACAATATGACTCATTTCATATGCATGTAACTGCAAAATATATATACTGAATTATGCATGTATGTACTTCATTGCATTTCCAAATACTTGACATTCACAGTTAACTAAAAACCAACTTCACAGCAAATACAGCAACATAAAAATTATAGAACCATAAGCACTGAATAAATACCATAAAATAATTAGTCAAACCTACTACACATACTCATAATGGTGGCATAGCATCCAAAATAAGAATCAGAATCACAATACTAAAATATTTCGAACTAGATACATATTCACATAAATGAAGCTACATGTATTTGAGCTCAATTTTTCAGACTTCATATCCGTAATAAGCTACAGCTAACATGGCTGCATACTGAAAATGTCAATTATGTAAACTTTCCCTAATACAATGCCATTTTCTATTTCCAAAATATTTAGCAATAATTCATAAGCTTATAAAAATGAAAATGTTGAATTTGTATAACTATATACTAAAAAATAGAAAAAAAAAGGCCATTATTATCTATTATTGATAAAAAATACAACTACCACAAAAAGTTCACTTGCTGCAACTTGCTAAAGAAACAGATTAACAAGAATCTCACTGTGGAACGAGTCAGAATCACTCATATTACACAGACAAACCACAATGGGCATGTTTACGTGCTCTATACGAGAACGACAGTCGTTTTATGTTGCTCACTTTGACTATCTTGTGACAAAAGCATTTAATTTAAAATATACAAATGAATACTAAAGTAGTATATCAGAATAGAATAATAATTGCCGAGGACCACTTGTAATTTATAAGTTTGTCCAAATTAACAGCAGTTAAATTAAATGCTTTGGGAAAGCAAGACAGCAAATAATGGATTTTAATTTGTTAGTTTCAGTAAAAATTAAGATGCTAGTAATGTGTTTCTTAATGATTATATTTTGCTATGTAAAAAGAAAATGTGACACCAGTGAAGTACTATTTTATTTTCATTAAACTACTGCCATTTGCTCTGAATTGTCTGGTTTGAGTCCCAGATGAAATGAAGTGACTGTATGGTTGGTTTTCATGAACTTCACCAAATGTGCCATGAATACAAGCCAGTTTCCCTTAGAAAGTAATGTATTAAAGACATCCCTATTATTAGGCAGATAGTCCCCACGTACTTTGCAATACTCAAATAATCTAATAGCCTGCTCGGTTTATTTTTTGATTTTAATAAAATGCTACAATTTACACTTATCTGATATTAATTACAAATATAATACGATGAATCCTAAAAACAATGAGGCTATTTTTTGGCATCTCCCCTAGCTGCAGTTATACTCAATGAAATTTAGCATTATTAAATTAATTTAAAAAGCTTTAATTGAAGCTTCTCCCAACACAAAGTATCACATGTTTCTCTTGGAAGCCAAAAAAATTATGTAAAAGGACACATACCCCACCATTAATCTAAATAATTATTATCTCAAAGCTATCGCTGTGAAGTCAGCTTAAAAACATACATTTCAAATTTTTAAATTAAAACTACAAAGACATCTTCTATCAATTTTTGATTGACTGCTGCAAATGTCAAGTATGTGAATGCTTTGCATAGAAATTAATTCGCTATACAACTAAAGCTAAGAGAGAAACACAGAATCTCCACATAGTGGCTTAAATTATTAACAAAACAGAATATCTCAAAAGAATTCAAAAGCAAAAATGCTTCAAATACATGCACTATTATAATGTCAATTGGAAGTATTGCAGTATTTGGAACAAGCTCAAAATATAATGCATATTATGCTGCATAGACAAATTAGTAATAAAACATGAATATGAGAATAAGGCACGTAGCCCTCCCTCCAAAAATGTATGCCAATAAAAATTAAGATGATAGAAAACAAGTATTTTTTCCAATGTATCCAACCTAGTCATCAAGAAAATTTGAAGTTATTGCTCAAAAGAACATTCCTTTTACATTCTCCTTGGTAAATAACAAAATGCTTCTAATAAACTTTACTTTTCCAACATCTTTTTAAACAGATTTAATCCTAAATTGAAAAATGCAGTTGTGCTTGAGTGCATGACGATATAAACATACAGAAAACTAAAATAACTACCATATAATGCATAGAAAATTCTCCTATATACTAATATACTAAAACAGCAACAGTTCCCACTTCCACATACTGATCCAGAAATTTATCTTCGACAACAATGAATATGACAACTGTATTAATGATATGGTATTCAATATAATTTCATACAAAATATGAGATTACATACTTCAGTTAGAGATCTGGAAAAATTGCATAACCCTGACACTTTGCATAAATGCACATTTAACTGCACTATAACTGGACTTTAAGTATCAGAACTAAAATTTTACTCCATTACTAATGTATTGTATTTCGTTATCTTCAACATTACTGATTGCATCATCCTTCAGCAGGTAGGAACACCAACAATGGAATGGTAAAAATCACTGAATTCATAATTCAATCTGATGTGTAACACAGATACAAGCCAATTCTCCTGAGAGAGAGGTCCTCCACAGAGGCATCCTTCCTCACAGGCAGAATGCCATTATATACTTTTTCTTAATCCAAATAATGTAATTCAACCCAGTCCTTCTGAGAGTTGTCAAGCATCAAGTCGCTGAACATCGGTAGTTTGACCCAAACAGCAAACACGCTGGCTGCATAGTTTTCCTGGTTTCTTCCCATGTGAATATGATCCAGTTTCAACTTAAAAGTATCCTGTTCATGAAGACATCTTTCCCCATAGGCAGATATCCTTCAAGTAGCACTACCTTAATCAATTAACAAAACCTTCAACAGATGAAACTGCTCTGCATAGTAAATTATCATCTGAAAGTGGTGGGAGGAGATAATACAATGGCTTTGTTTGTGCATGGTAAAAATAAAAGCTACAGGACAAGAGCATTTTTTGTGCTAATTAACTCTAAAAAATGTGATATAAGTACCGAAGGTGTTGTAACATATCATACAACAGTAGGATCTGTTGTAAAAAATCTAGCATGGCTCCTTGCAAACGAAACTACACCAAAACAGAACTCTTAACAGACAGGCAACTGGTCACTAAAAACAATCTGCACCACCTAAGGATTACAAGCAGCATTAACTCAAAACTGCATGGGATGTAAGTAGAAATGATATATGTAAGCTTCATGCTCATGCATGGCCCAAAGAAGCCACTACCCAAGTCAGATCTCAGTACCTACACAGCTAAAGAACATATGAAATGAATTACTGATTGATCCCAAATAGTAACTTTTTTCTGCGAGTCAAAATTTAACCTGAAGAGCCCAGACAGTTAACAGATGGTAATGACACAGGGGTAAGGAAAATTTTAGCCATAGATGCTTCAGGTCTACAGTCAGCCTACAGATAGTCTACAAGAGCTTTTCATGCAGAGAACTAGCTGACATGAAACGCGCTGTATTTTCTAGGACAATTCTGCTCCACTGCCAGAGTCAAATCAGTATGTAAGACATATCACCCCTTCCCATCCATAAAAATGGGCAACTACTCTTTGATTCTTTCTGACCATCACCTAGATAAGAATAATGGCTGCAGGCCAATAGGCATCTGTATGTTGATATGACCTGGCCCAGTCCGATAAAGTTCTATAAAACATCTTTGTGTTAAGATGGGTCATTAAGTCTTTAAAAAACACGCGGCACATTGATTCAGCTAGGCTTTATTCAACTTAGTTTTATAAACTACTTATTAAACAAATAAAAAATTCCATTTTATCCAAGTTATGACTGTGCAGTTGTCATCAAAACTCGATCAAATATTAATGCCATCAGATGCTACTGCAGTTTACATTTATTTTTTCCCCTGTGTAAATGCTTCTCCCACTTCAGTGGTTGCAAATGCTGAGAGTTCAAAATGGGTTCAATCCTAGGAAAATGATTTGGATGTATGATCGGTTTTTGTGGTTTCCCCTATGTGAACACGAACTAGTTTCCATAAGAAAGGTTCACCACAAAAACACTTTCCTAACGCAAACAGCATTCGTGTGCTTTACTATATTCAAACAACCCCTTGCTGAAGACATATTTCAACTGCTGTCATTTTCCCATCTCCCTCCTTTTTTACTTGTTAACAGCAGTTTTGAATAATTACTGCAATAAAAAAGTGTTACATTCTTATTTTTTTTTTCCGTTTAGAGGACTTCAGTGATTTTACAAAGCTTAATTTTATTTTTTGCAACAACCATCATATTATAGTGCTGTTGAGTGAAATTATAAATACACTCACTTCCAAAAGTTAACCATGGGAAGGAAAATGCTGATTTCCGGAAGCCAATCAGAATTGACGAGGACGCAATTCGCTGCAAAGGTAGATGGAAGTGCGCAAATATGTTAGGTAACAGCCATTCGTGCTTTCATGTCAAGAAATATGCAAAAAAGGCAGTCTTATAAGAAGCCAGCTTTATGAAGGGTTACAGAAGTTGATTGTAAGTGCTGATAGAAGGTGTTTAAAACTTTCGTACAATTTGTTTTCAAGACATACGTATTTCTATGACTTCCAGCAGAGGAATGGAAGATTCCGAGCGCTGGCGTGCTGTGGGGCGCATTGAAGCAGGACAGTGGATCACAGATGTTGCTCCTTTCTTCTGCATTCATTATTTTGTAATTTCGCGTTTATGGAAACAATTCCAAACTACACAGACAGTTGTCCGAAGGGCAGTAGTTGTTCGCCCTGCGGAAGATCGATATATCGCTATTCCAGCCAAGCGGAATCGCAGAGCGACCTCCACACGTGTGACATCTATGGTTACAGCATCCATTGGTAAGGCGATATCTGCAGCTACTGTATGCCGAAGATTACATATGAATGGACTGTACGCCCGGGTACCTCGAGTTTGTGTTCCTCTATCCGTCCAATCAAGAGGGGCACGATTACAATGGTGTCGGGAACATGTGAATTGGAATGACTGGGGCAATGTTATGTTTACTGATGAGTCAAGATTTGCTCTGGAGCCAGATGACAAGCATATAAGGATATGGCATGAACAACGAACACGCGATCATTCCCAAAACATCACCAAACATCTTGCATTCCGAGGTGGAAGCATCATGGTGTGGGCAAGGATTTCATTAGGATACCGCACCGACCTGCACATCTTTAAACGGGTATTTTTGACGGCTGTCCAATATCGAGATTATGTCCTAGAACCCATTGCGAGATTGCATGCTGCAGCAGTTGGCACTACTTTTGTTTAAATGGACGATAACGCACGTCCCCATGGAGCTGGCATTGTCGATAACTCCCTGGAAAGTGAAGGGATTGCGCGTATGGCATGGCCAGCATATTCGTTCCGACCTTAATCCCATTGAAAATCTTTGGGATGCTCTCGGTCGTGCTGTATCTTCACGTTTCCCACCTCCAACCACTCTTATTGAGCTGGAAACTGCTCTACAAGCAGAATGGCAATTGCTTAATTCTGCTGTGGTTGATTACCTAATTGAAAGCATGGTCACAAGGTGTAAACTTTGTATACAGATTGGGGGGATCACATACCCTACTAATGTCCTTTTTTTTTTCATTTTATGCTGCTTATTTTCACTTTATACATATTTCTGTTTAAGTCTCCAGTATGTCATTATCTGATAACTTATAAAAATTTAATATTGTTTTCATTTCTGTACATAATTATTGATTTTGTTTTATGCATAAATATATATGCTATTTTCCTGCCGAATGTTGTGTCAATCAAAGCAGTATTTGTTGATTGTTTTGCATTTTACATCTTCGTGCTTAACTTTTGGAAGTGAGTGTATTTCCATTACAAGGACACAAAATAGATTTCTAGATAAAGACTGATACAGGAATCAAAATTATAAAATGACTGGATATCTAAAGAAATTAGCACTAAAGACCAGTGTTGCCAGAAATATTTCAACTTACGTAGCAGAAGAATCGAAAAGTCACAAAATGTAGCACGACATTAGATATCACAAGATTTTGTGCCATCACAGCTGGGTACATTCACATGACCTCTGACATCATCGCAAGTTCAGGCTCCATTGGTTCTGTAAGTTATGAACTGTAACTTGATTCTTAGTCGTCATCATAATATATCTTTACTTTTGACAAAATTTCAAAATTAGATTATTAATTAGTCATTGTTTAAACAGCAGTTTTTCCTTTAATTAATCACTTAATTTAGGTTTTTATTTTTAAAATTATTCACATCCATTGTCAAGCCCACACATTTGGATTGTTGGTGCTTTTGCACTAATTTTTCTCGAGTTGACAGTTCCTACCTCTCTTTCATCATTTTTAATCCAAAAGGCTAATTTGTTAGTCTCGAAATATGATTTTACATTGTTTCAGTTGTTTTACTTTTCATATGAGTCTGCAGCCATTCAGAAATTTTTTTCTTAGTCATTAATTTACAAACTATTCAAAGAAATAGATGCAGTTCTTAAGAATTTCTTTTTCACTTTTTAATCATACCTACTCCAATAAAAATGAGTGTATCATGACATACATAATTAAAAAGAAATATTTTAAAAGAATTACATATTTTTTCACTTTTCACACACACAGTATATAACGTTTCTGCTGTTATCTTAATAAAGTCTAAACATAAATTCATCCAATATTTTATAAAATGTTTCACTATTCCACCTGGTTCAAATCTATGGATAATCCCTACTGATAAATCACATCAAACTTCAAAAGAGCCCTTTTGTGCTATCGTTAAAATCTAAACCCTTTCAGATTTTTTTTTTTTTGCTTTATTTTAATCATTATTACTTTCAGTGAATTTTCCATTCTACACAATTCACTTTATCAGATTCTCATTATGGGCCCGCCAGCAGCCAAGTTGCTGTGCACAGGTAGTTCGGTTCAAGCTGACTGCATGGGCAGTTTTTAGAGTTTCCCCGTGTGCAAGGTGTACATGAGCGAGCTTGCCTTAGGAAATCCTCCATGAAGGCACCTCTCCCTCTAGGCAAATAGCCTTCATGTGCTTTGCTGCAATAAAATAAATCAAAGCAGACCAGACCAGATTCTGATTACTAATAAAATTGCCATTCTTCTATTGCTAAATTTGTGTTGTAATTTAGAAAACTAAGTTTGCTGAGATTTTTTTAGGTTATCTTGATTGCTTAACCCTTAGGAATATTATAATCAGGATAACGAACTTAATTTCTTCCTCTGTGTGCCCAATATATGGCGTTCAGGCTACAAATCGCTTCTGTATCACCAATGAATTAGGGAAAACAAATGACTAAAAACAAATTTGTAAAGCAAATAAAATCAATATTAGTACTGAGGTGCATAACTCACATTCTTTTGCAGTATCTTCCCATTTATTGCTACTGTTTTTATAAATTACCTATCTATCAATAATGCAACACAAGCTTTGCTTTATGAATTCAAACATTTTTAAATTTCCCTTCAAAAGTTTTTTTTAACAATATTTTTAGTACTACTTTTACCTAAGCAGAATTTCTAACATGGAAAAGAGAAAAAAATTACTATCGCATATGTTAATAAATAAAAGTTGTCATTTGCATTACTTAATAATGAATTTTTTTACACAATTTTAATAAGGAAAAAAGTCTAGAGAATGAAGTCTTGGAATTTTATAGATATAATGAAATAATTGTTCCAATTATGAAGTTATTCATGTCTAAACTTCTTAAAGTTTCAACTCCATTTTACTTAGACAGTATCCATTAGTTCTAAAAATATTTCCTTTTAAAATTAATCTAACATTTGAAGTATAATATAGAACAAACGCAGTTAATACTCCATAAGACTTGTGATTCCAGATAGTTTTATCAGTGGAAGCAACCAGTTTATAGAGCTAATGTTAATTTATATTCTTATAACTACAGAACATTTTCAAAAATGGTTGCCTTAAAAGAATCTACTGTAGTCATATTCCACAGTACTGTGAAGATACCTTGTATCATTGAAAAATAAATTTTCATATCTAATTATTTCATTTGTTTGATTCGTAGAATTAATTCTAATAAAATTTTCCTTCATTTTAAAATAAATTGATTAGTCTGTAACATAAATACATATTACAGACAATATTATTATAACATATGTTAATAATTTAACAGGGCTTAAAAGACGAAAAAATCAGAAAAATGCCCATCTTCTATTTTATTTAAAAGAAATTTGAATTCAATATTTCATTTTCTTGGTCTCACTTCTTTCATGTTATCTCAGCTATATGTATGCAAGGGTGATGAAGATACAAAGAAAACACTGCAGATTTCTTTTCGTTCCAATGATACCTTCAATCTAAGTGTGGAAGCTAGGCATTCCAAACACATTTTCTTTCAACATTTGGTTTGGTAGAAGTGACGCTTGAAAATACTCTTTCTACAGTTGCATTGCTTATTGGCAAACTTCACAGCTTAAACAAACAAGGTCAATCAAATATGCGAAAACATACGCAACTGGTACTGAAAACTGTACCTACCCATGATCTCAGGATTGCCAGATGTCAGCCTCTATTTAAGCCCAAATAAACAGCTTTTAGTCGAAATTAATTTTAGTAAACACATTTTTTGAACATATAAGCATTTTGCAATATATAAAAAAAGTTTAAAGTCATAAAGAGTAGCATAAGGAAATGACAGAGTAGCAAAATCTCCCAAAATTGCAGACAAATTTTAGTCACACAGGTCTGTCAAAAGTAGCAAATCCACAAAACATTGCACGATCTGGCAACACTGCTAAGCACATGCAACAAAAATAGACTGATATACCTCTATTGAGGATTTTCCATGGAAATTACACATCAGGAATATTTAACCTCAGAACTTCTGTACTTGGGGGGGGGGGGATTTGCTGCATGGTGTTCCAAAAAAATGATCAGATAAATAACTATCTAGGCATAAAGCAACAATTAATTCAAGGAATAAATTATTTTGACACTGTAATTCTGTTTCAAAGTTCCCCTTACAAATGTGTTCAGGCATTCAGTAACTATTCATCCATTCCTTCAATAAAGAATTGCAGAAAACATTATCAAAGACAATAACTTAAAAGAACACACATAAAACTCAATTTATAAACATTCATTTTTAAATAAAATGCATACAAATATTTCTCGCTGCAAAAGAATATACAGAAAAAATTAGTGAAGCATAATTTGGAGAAAAAGGAATGATTTCTTAGCCTGACAAACAATTTTTATTTTCTTATTAACTTTGTAACCAGTGAATTCCTTTGAAATAAGAATTTCTCTCTCTTGGAATATTTGGAATCCCGACAGCTTGCATCTCCATAACACTTGCATAAATGAAAAGCTAAATAGAGCACGTGTATTTTGTTCACCAACAGGAAGCCTTGCCAATCTGACAATGAAACTTCAATCTGCATATGTCAAATAGCACTCACAAAACCTCTTCATTAAGGCCATTAAATTTCCTTATTGAAAACAAATAAGCTATTTTCTTAGAAAAACATAAAAAAAAATACAAATGACAAAACCACATCATTCATATGATACAGAATTGCAGTTTCTTCAGTGGAGCTGAAAACTAACAACAGTTCACTCATAAACTCTCGATTTCCATAAATTAGTTTCAGAATTTTTTAATAAATTTTAAAGTAATTTAAAATTTGCTGCACTTTTTACTTTATTTCACTGCAACCATTCATAATGCACTGCAGTCTATAAATAAAAATGACAAAAAGAACCAAAGTTGAAAGATATGTTTTACAAATGATGGAAATACTTTCCAAAATAAATCATATACTATACAAATAAAATGATACTTTATATGGTCATTACCTGAAACTAGTTATACAATTATAATTTGCAATATTAACTTGTTTTAATACAGTAATACTCTCATCTATACAATAAATTAAAAATTCACCTGTACAATTACATCACATGTATGGATGGAAAACAAGATTTAAAAATTTTTTACATGGCCTTTTTACATGCAAATTAACAGAACTTTTAAAATAAAGCAGGCAGATCAGTCATAACATTTCAAACCAAAACTAAAAACCTCTCACTAGAAGCCATTTCAAGTATAAATAGCCAAGCTTGCTTGCTTAATATAAATTCCAGCAGTGAAAATCTGTCAAAATTTTAAACAGCTTCATATATACATTTTCCTTATAAAAATATATTTAATTTATTAAACTTCTATACACAAAAATTGCAGTGACAAAAAGCCATCTGTACAAGATGTTATATCTTACGCAATGAGACCAGCTTACCATATTCTGATACAAAATAACTATGCACTTTCATACAAGTTGAAAATTCTTGAAAAATTCAATACTTCAGAATTTCATAAAATAAAATCACTCTACTAAACTCACTAAATCAAACACAAATAGCAATGTAAAACTATCCTTTCAATGAATTTTTCGAATGGCTATAATTTCAATATTAAAATTACATGGCACCTTTCATAAAAGTATGAAAAATGCTCCAAACACATGAAATTTAACATAGCATTTTGTATCACATTTGGTCCCTATAAATATTGAGTAGCTAGAATCATTGCATTTTTTCCCCCTCACTTATTCATGCTCCTTTTTTAAACCTCATAACGGGAATTCACTTCCCGGCTCTCTCCCCACAGTATTCAGTTCCTCAGTTACCATTATACACAGCATTGAATTTAGGACCCCTAGTAATAATCAAGTCTCCATAAGATGATTCTTGCTCTAGCTCTACAGCCTGTTGTTTCTTCAAAACCAAGAAAGTGTAGAACTTTTGAGCCACCTATAACACACACAAATATATATATCACTTGCTGCAATAATTATATATATATTAAAAATTTCATGGAAAATATGATAAAACTTACTTGTTTTCTTTTATTATTCCGTATGAGATCAGCAAAGCTTACACTTCGATCATTATCTAACCTTGTATGTATGATGTGCAACATGTGTGTAGTTCTTTTTGTCAATATTCTTTCTTCAAACTGTTCGTATGTTTCATCTGCCATCTGCTCTTCAGGAAGAGCCTAGAAATACAAGTTGCAAAACTATTTTTTAACTTCATGTAAAATAATCCTCAAGCTAAATTATTTGTTTGAAGGAAAAAGCTAACAACCTTTTTAAGCGATATAAAAATTGATACTATTTCTTTTATTATATTTCCGCGCTTCATAATAATAATGAAACAAAAATTATCAGCAGTTAACAGTTCATTATTTTCAAGGTATATATAAAAAAAGCACAATTTACATTGTATTAGAGATGAAATTGCACAGTGCAAAAAATATGCTGCTCAATCCTACACTTCAAAACTTTTATTTCCTGCACATTGCACCACAGATTGAAATACAAAAAAGGACATTAAATGCATAGGCATGAAAAATAATGGATATTACGCAGGAAAACTGGAAACTAGTTATTAATACAGGGGTACTTTATTTTACTGAATTCTAGATATAGTAATGGTCCATACATGTGGTTAAAATATTATGACTTCCTTTGAATATGTCAACCCACTGACACTTTAAACAGGTTGATTAAAAAGTATCTGATAAAAATGTGAAGGATGGTGGAGAAAGAAAGCATAAACAGACTTTCTAACTCAATGTATGTGCAGAATGGCACACTGAGGTGATACAAAGCACTACTGACTGATAAATAAAAGTGCTGATGGTGCAAATTATCATTTCCTGCATGATTTATGAGCAGTATGCATAATTACACAAACATGCATCTTATCTAAGGGACTGGAAATGGAGCACCTTCTCAAAGGGTCTACTTAGAATACCAATAACTACTACTTTACAGAAACGACAATTTAAGACAGCCTCAGGAGCACTACTACCTCAGTGCATCATTTCGAATAACACAAAAAGATCTGCTTATTTTGGCCCCCTCTACCTGCCTTTGCCAGATATTTTCAAATTACTCTGCATATAAATACAGACCAGACTGATAGATTTACACCCAGTACATCATCATAATACATCAAATAAAAAAATAATAAATTATTCTGTATTAACAATTCATGAAGTAAATAACCAATTGCTGTTTTCAGAGAGATTTTATTACTTCCTATCCATGAAATGATTCAGAATATTTAACAGCAATTAATAAATTAATACACCAGGAATGCATAGCCATTGCCTTTATTTACTGGTACATTAAGCAATTATGCAACTGAGAAAACACTTTCCTACTCACCTTTAAAAACAATAACTGAAATGTATGAAATGTATTCTTATGTTCTACAAGTTTTAAAAAAAGTCAGTGTAGGAAACTTATAACAAAGGTCTGCTATCAAAAGCAGTACACAATCTTTGGGAGAATGTATTCATTCAAGACAACTTATTTTAAATTGCAGTGTAAATGCCATAAAAGTATAAATTGCAGTGTAAATGTCATAAAAGTATCTTTATTAATATTTATCACATTTTAAGAAGTTTGCACATTCACTTATAATCTGGAGAGTTACTTCAGTAAAAAATTACAAAGCCCGCAAATGGTCAAGGTCATGTTCATAGCTTTTTTGATAGTTTGAGCACTGTCCACACTGAATTTGCATGCTGTCAATACTGCATACTACATACAAGTGCTTGTGTATTCATGCAGCAAAAGTTAGACTAAAACAACAACAGAATTGGACAACTTGATAGATTCTGCATCATGACAACACTCCTAGTAACAAGGCTAATTAGGAACTCGTTATATAGATTTTGGCATGCCATAAACCACCTTGCATGCTAGACTTCTCATACTGACTTTTAGTCGTCTCTCTCGTAAAAATTATCAGAATCACTATTTTCAGATAATTCATAGCCTTGGTTGTCATCCAAAATAATGCACTGATCAATAGACACCAAAACTGGTTCTCTCTCAACATTGCAAGGATTGACAGAAGCACTGGTGTAAATGAAGGCATTTTGACTGATGTTACTTCAAAGGTCAGCTGCCCAGCTGGTATAGTGGTTAGTGACCCTGACTACCATAGCGATGGGTCCAGGTTCAAATCCAGGAGGAATGGTTGTAACTGTCCATCCCTTCATAAGAGGCAATAGCAGCCACTTATAAGGTCTTTCATAATGATATGGTTATCACTTCAGGCCTTGGTAGTGGCACAAGGCTAATGTGTATTAAATAAAGTGCTCAGCCATTTAAAAAAAACTTTCAGATGACACAGCAATTTTTTGTTTCAAATAAGATGCCTTATAAGCATTTTTCATAAACTTATAAAGAATGTGGATATGAACACTGATTCACTTATAAATTATTTCATTTTAAACCAAAAGGGATTCAAAATGATCCACACAGAAGCTTTACATATCAGCCTTTTCAGTCATTCTAATGTTGCAAAAGACAAAATCTTACACAGAAGCTGAATGGAAGCAGACTTGCATGACAGAACATTTCAATTGAAGCTTTTCAAAAAATTATCTTTCCAATCTTTGTTCATCCACTTCACTTTGCAAATGCGATTTTGATACTAGTTTATGCAGTTTTAATTTCAGATAAACCGAAAGTACCTATACTTTCACAATTTACAAATTTAAAGAAGCTTCTTTTTCCTTATTTACTTAATTTTTTCAACTATTTTAATAAAAATTAATCAACTGGTGGAAATTTATACTATTACTGAATTTGTTTCCATAGCTCCATCAAATAATTTCAGGCAGAGAATCAGAGAATACGAACATCTTTTTTGGCAGACTGCATCTAAACTATTTATTAATTACAGTAAATTCCCTCATAACCCCCGTCAATTAACTGGCACAATCAAAATAAAGACACTTCTGAGAGTCTAAAATTAAAAGAAA
Organism: Stegodyphus mimosarum; assembly: GCA_000611955.2. NCBI lineage: Eukaryota > Metazoa > Arthropoda > Arachnida > Araneae > Eresidae > Stegodyphus > Stegodyphus mimosarum. Next base: position 714,288 of record KK120593.1, on the reverse strand, counting down.
TTTGGGCCTAAGTAATTAAAAAATATGTGGAATGGGCTAACATTCTTAATACTTAAATGTGGCTATGTTTCTGCTATTCAACATACTAAGCCTCATCTAATCAATGAACTATCCAGAATATATTCAACAATCAATCCTTTTTTATGATTCGATGTATGAATCGTAAAAAGGGCTTGAGAAACAATTCACATTGAAAAATAAAATATTTACTTATGCCCATGCCTGGAAAGATACAAAAAATACGTTTACATCATTCATTGCTGTAAATTATAGCTATGATCACATTCGTAAAAACTTTGTGCTAGTGAAAAGCTGCAAGCTTGGATGGATGCAGAAAACAAAATAATGGGCCATATATTGGGAAAGGAGAAATATAAAGAGGAGGCTAAGATAAAGACAACACGCCGAGCAAGAAAGTTACGCAGGCAGACGCTCACAAGGAACTCCAGACCGTCTATACAATTTGCTAAGAAATGCTTATCTATGTTAGTATATGATGCTATGAAAATTCATAGCATACACAGCTAACATCTAAAATTATGGCGTTATTCTAGAAGACATTCGAAGTTTTACATCGTAATATCAAGACATTTGTAACTTTCATGTCATAATAAATATGGTAATTTTAAAATGTTGTTTAATTTTTTTTAATATACAATCGTTACGTGTTTTAATTTTAAATGACCTGCACAGTCTGATTTTATTTATTTAACTCTGGCCAAAAGATCAAAAACATGGCGAACAGATTTCACATCCTGCAGTTTCTATAGATGGCACGAACAAATAATTCTACAAATATGCATTTAATCATCTGGAAAAATTCTAACTGGTCCTGTTGCTGCTGGTTAACCCCTTTGCGATGGCATGTTGAACTAAAAACCCTCTACAGACAGGTGTGTCATGTATATATCAGTCCCAAATGTCACTAGTAGCAGGGAGCAGTTTATTTAAACATACACATTGTTGACCTTTTGTCCGTGAAGTACTTTCCGATTCCAGTGATTTGTTTAAGATGTACGAACAGATGATATAAGGTAAACAAAACCCAGATGATATGCTTCGTGTGATACAAACATTGAACAGTTTCTGATGCTTCAAATTAGTTTTTGCCTATGGTAAGATTGGCAGAACTCCAGTTTGTACTTTTTTTTAGATAGCAGACGTAAGTTTTTTGAGATGCAAAAATAGTAATAGTGTTAAACTAGTAGTGCAATGTCTAAGACAAAGAAGTTTTTAACGGAAGAAGGCACATATTCGAACTGTGAGTGATATTTTGACACCAAAAACTCTAGATTTAAGTGATAATAGCGATTTTGATACCGAAATTTTCTCAGACTGAATTTGAAGTTTTTTTTTTTTTTCTTTTACCTCACAATCGAACAGAACAGCGGCTACTCAGTCATGAATTGATCTGCTAACTGAAGCCTTATGAAGTTACAGGAATTGCACAAGTAAACTTAATTCAAAGTTATGTGAAGCAAATTGATTTTTGACCATTTTGTTTTGATAATCTAATGAACATAATAGTTGAAATAACTCATAATTTCTATGAACAAAAGATGAGTGAAAATCCACCTTCATCCAAAATCAACCTACTCCTCTAGATAAGCCTAAAATGAGGAGATTCCTAGGATTAATTATTCTGCCGGGATGGAATTCAAAAAGTTCGACCTGAAAATGATAGTGTCTAGATTATCACACACTGTCTCATTTCTGAATCATTTATGCTAGAATCCCATCTTGTGAGACTGTACTACAACAACGACACACCAATTTCAAGGTGACTTGCAATAAACGGCATGCCGTTATACATAAGAAGAGTAACTGCTGATTCATATAATGATACACCTGTTTTGAAGGGGTTAAAAGGGATTCATTGTACGTATAACAAGTTTCTAACAGTCTAAATTTACAGTGGCAAAACCATCAAAATTGGTAAAATTATTTGAACCATACAGGTAAAACTGAAAGCACAGACTAGACACAGTCCATATATGAAAGATATGAAATAACAGACTGTAAAGGACACCAAAATGTTTTCGCTTAATGAGTCAACTTCAGCTATAACACTTAACAAAAATGTTTAGATTTTCTTAAATGTAAAGTGGAATTGTTATCTGTTGAAGAGCTTTAGGTTTTCAGACACGACTGATGCATTTAACTCAAATCGAATTTCACTTTTTCATCAACCATTATGACAGCCTGAGAAAAAAAAGGAACAAGTCCACACACACACACAAAAAAAAAAAAAAAAAAAAAACGAAGAAA
>KK120593.1:680555-712005 GCA_000611955.2 Stegodyphus mimosarum | reverse complement strand
ACAAAAAAAAAAAAAAAAAAAAAAAAAAAGAGAGAATACGTTTTAAAAACTATAAAATAGATCACACTGAGGAATAAAGTAAAACTGCTTTCTCACTCTATTTTGAATTAAAGACAAACAGGGTTCATACACATTTCTGCACATCAAAATTAAGTACTATTAAGGACTTTTAAGGACCACTAAAGAAAAAAATTAAGGACCTATCAGCAAATTGGAACTGCATAAATTCAATTAAAGCCCATGCCTGAACTTCACTTTCGTTATACCAACCTAATAAAAAATAGATCCGTAAGTAGGATGCACTATTATTAAGCATATTTATAAAATAAATTCGAGAATAAAATCATCTTTGTAAAATTTGTCAAATAAGTATTAACCATTTTTATGCTTATAAGAAACAGTTGGACATATTTTCAAGAAGATTGGTGACATTTTATTTACGTTTTACTTAATGGTTAGCTTTATGTTGATTTTTTTTCTTTTATGTCTCCTTCCATTAAATACATGCTCAGTCTAGAGATTTTTTAAATAGCAGGCCGATTTGATATAAAACGGCATACGTTAAAATGAGAAGTAAAATCTATAACAGAAGACTGGCTGTTGTCACTGCTGTTGCTCGCCTACAGAGAGACTTGCCGATCCGAACAGACCTGAATGCCTGATGCTGGCAGGGTTTTTGAAAGTTATGCTCTGTCTGTCTGACGCAGTTAGTGTCCTAGCTTCGTGCAGAGTTCCTGGAGTTGTAATACAGTTAACATACTGTTACGTACGTACGGGTTCGTTATATATTGAATGCACAAGTCGTAAAAAGTTAACAAAAATTTATTCTTTCCACAAGAAATAAATTAAAATGCTGAAATATTTCGTTACAGATATTCGCACAATATCTCAAACGTTTAGCAAAAACTCAGTTCAAAACAGATAAAATAATTCTCAAACGTTTAGCAAAAACTCAGTTCAAAACAGATAAAATAATTCTATCTCACAGCGCAATCGCTACAATCAATACAGCATTAAGTAAACAAACAGCAGTTCGCTTTTTACAGCTACAAGTATAACAGCAACAACAACTGAGATGAGGTCCGAAATACGATTTACTCCACCTCGTCTTGCCAAACGCCTGATTGCTGGCTTGGTGATAACCTGAATATTATCTCTTAGGACTTTGCGATGCCTTTAGGCACCCGCTTTACCAAGACCTTTTTGGTGGCAGCGGTGGGATAGAATTTAATTTGCTGAAAGTCACTTTTTGCAATTATTGTTATTATAAAGTAATGTTAATTATAGCACTGAGGCCTTAGTTGTAAGTTTGGCTTCCTGTCCAAGGATTGTACTGCCCGGGACGTGCAGTCCTTGGGGGGGCGGGGGCAATGTTATGAATTTCACATTTATTTGGCTATTTATTTAGAATTGTAATTAAAATTCCTTTTTATTTCCCCGTGCAATGCAGACAATTTTTGAAGAAAAAGCTACGTCAAAAAAATAAATAAAAAAAAACAAAACAAAAATAAATTTTTAAAATAATCCCACTTCTGGTCAGAAGTGGATGTGTCAAAAGTGGGATTTTTTTTATTTTTAACGTAGTTTTCTCTTCAAAAATCGTCTGCGTTGCACGGGGAAATGAAAAGGAATTTTAATTACAATTCTAAATAAATAGCCAAATAAATGTGAAATTCGTAACAATACTTTAAGGTTCCAATAAGCCACTAAAGCACCAGAGGTGATAAGCTGTTTTGTATTAATTTAAGTCTTACTAGCTATAAGGAATATGTTTTATAGTAAGTTTTACATTTTTGTGTCGTATCTTGTGACTATATGAAAGGCTCGATGTAGAGATAACTTTTAAAGGTAAGCAATTAGCTACCAATAATTGAATTAGGTAGTTAGATACCCTTAGATAGCAGATATTATAGATTTACCTGGCCACTATTAAATTTTATTTATTTTTTTAAAAATATTTGATGAAAATCACAGTCTAATAACATTTCAGAGTTTAAAATACATGTAATTTATGACACTGATTCTTAAACGACATCAGGATAATAATGCATTAAAAGCTACAACACGTTTGTGTTGTTGAGTATCTTTAAATAAATCCAATAGCAACAATACTCAAAAAAATACTTATGTGTCTTTAATTAGCCCTCCCAGACATTATGGCTAATTTATATAAATTTCCTTCTCTTTAAGCACCTTTTCTAACAATGAGAAATTTGATTCAATAAGCAAATCAATGTTCACATTAGTTTCTGCTTCGTCTCCTAACTTGTCAATGTCTCGACATTATACCTATGAGGTTTTATATGATCTGATAAAAGTTAAATAATCCAAAACTCTAGATATACATGAAACTTATTAAATTTTATTTATTTTTTAAAAATATTTGATGAAAATCACAGTCTAATAACATTTCACAGTTTAAAATACATGTAATTTATGACACTGATTCTTAAACGACATCAGGATAATAATACATTAAAAGCTACAACACGTTTGTGTTTTGCAGCAACAATACTCAACAAAATACTTATGCGTCTTTTTAATCAGAAGCCCTCAAAGATGTTATGGCTAATTTATATCAATTTCCTTCTCTCTAAGCACCTTTTCTAACAATGAGAAATTTGTTTCAATAAGCAAATCAATGTTGGCATTAGTTTCTGCTTCATCTTCTAGCTTGTCAATGTCTCGACATATACCTGTGAGGTTTTATATGATTTGGTAAAAGTTAAATAGTCCAAAACTCTAGACATACATGAAGCAAATTATCGTAACTATAAAGTCAGATAAAAATTAGAGTAAACCTCTTTATTTAAACAGAACTTAGAATATAAGTGCATGTTCTTATGCTAGCAGAATGAACTACAACAGCTCATGGCGATGTAACTAAACAGGAAGAGTCAAATTCAAATTCAAATTGTGGACTAGCACTCAAAGACAACGCAATTTAATTTTAATCTAAGCTGACTCAGTAAATCATAATCGTAACAGATTCAAATATTGGTAACGTTCAAATATCGGTAACGATAACACAAAGCTGAATAATTAATTACAAATTATCACAGCTGGCAGAAATTAATGCAACGTGCGAGCAGAAGCCCAAAACATGAGCAGAAGCCAGAAACACTCTCTGTCTTACAATACAAAAACCTCAGTTTAAATACCATCTAAAATGGTTTGCATTCTGGTGAGAAAAAGAAGGGAGGAGCTATAGTACAGATTGAAATTATAAGCAAATGGCTAATTTATGTAATACTAACTGTACATATATTTAAAGAATAATTTTCTTTCTCTTTATGCAATCAGTTTCTTTTTTCAATAAGTTTCCTCTGCATTTCAGAATTTTTGGATTTGTTTAAAGATTTCTGTCATTCTAAAAACCACATGTATTTAAAATATATACTGCTAATTTTATTCCTCAAATAATATGAACACTGAGAGTAAATATGTAATGATACATAGTCAGAGGCGGTGTGGCAGAATTTTTAGAATTTTAGTGATGCACAGAGCAATAAAATATAAAAAAAGCAAAAACTTTTAGAATTTTGGAAAGGCACTGGGGGCAGAATTTAAAACCCACACAGACTTCATCAAGTACAAAAATGCCTAACGCCAGCCCTGTGTGTCATGCATCGAGATATATAAAATACATAGGATAATCTTTCTAATTTTTAGTTTTCAATTCTTTTTTAAAAGAAAATTTCTTTCTGTAGATACGTGTCCATGTGCCAACATTAGAAGCATTACTAACATTTTCCATACTTAGGGAAAAGAAAAAAAAAGGGGGGAGGAATAATCATGTTAAGAAAAAAATTTCTAGGATCAGAAGTAAAACATTCAAATATTAGGTTTTCATTGTTCTCCCAAAAATTCTTCAAAGATTAAGCAATTCATCACAGACATTCTGTAAAATACATTCATTACGAGTTAATTGAACATTAAAACATTTTTCATTTTGTCACATTTTTCTGGAATCTTCTAGAATCTTAGGTCTATATATCTTGCCTTTAAATTCTTCTAAACTTTCCAAAGTGCAATGTCTAAAATCCGAAAGAAAGATTACCACTACCAATTCTGCGGCAGCGAAAAGCCAGAAGTATTTGAAAAAAAAATTCACACACACACAAAAAAAAAATTTAATTTTATAGAGGAAACGGATGCACATTCTAAAACTTCTGAATATTCTGAGACAATTACATGAGGAAAAACTCTCATTTAAAAAATAAAAAAGAAGACATTTTAAAATAATTACACAGCTATTTTGCTTTCGCTAAGAACTGTTTTGTAAATTATGCTTTTCAGCATTTATTAGCGTGTTTATTTTCGGATTTAAAATGTTGTAATAATAAGTTGCCAAAATGAAAAGAAATATCACTTTATATTTTAACAGGAAAAAAAATGTTTTACTTCAATGTTATTTCTTAAATATAGTTTCAATATATTACCATTATTTTAACGAAATTTATTAATGCTTATAGTGTTGAAAAATTCACAGATCTCCGAATTAAACATTTTCTACAGAAATTAATCTTAATATCGCCAAAATGTTGATAAGTAGCCAGATTTAGAACCATTTAATAAAAGAATTCAAATCGCCAAAAAGGAAAGGTTGTTTAAGAGCTCTTCATTAGAAAAAAGAAACAATTTCAAAATGCCTATGTTTCATTTCTTGCCTGGGAACTCAAGTATCGCACCATTTATATTAGAAGTAGGAACAAATTCAAACAATAACCATATTTGTCAGTGAATCACTACAAATATTCCTCGAAAATGCTAATTTGCACTTGAAATGGCAGTCGTAAAAATGGACCGAAATTTTAGATAATTAAAATTAAGGACCTTTTACTGATTTTGAGTGAAATTAAGGACTTTTAAGGACCAAAAATCGATTCTAAAAAACCTAAGGACTTTTAAGGACCGTACGAACCCTGACAAAGCAGCATTTAAAAAAATATAGGAGAGTAATGCAGACGTATGAAACGAAAGTATTCAATTAAAGATTCACGAAATTTTTGTAATTATCGGATGCATTCTGAATGAATAACTGAAAGAGGAGTCATCCCAGGAAGTAAACCATTTTGATCACCAGATGCAAAGAACTGACCATTTTTTAACTTAGAGGTAGAAAGGGAAATGTCACGATAACTGATATATCACTGTTTCAAGAAGCAAGTATTGTGCAAAGTCATGAACAGGAAGGGAATAATAAAACTCTGGTCCACTCCCCAATCGATGACTCCACTGGCCATTCTAGGGATATAGGCACATATTAAGTTAAATATTTCTGGTTTTCTCAAGTCATAGACATCACTATTTCATTAAAAGTCACAGAAAGAAAACAACTGAAATGAACAATTAGGAAAGATTTGAGTTTTTTTTTTTTTACATGTGCAGAGTCAAAAGCACTCCGTCAGGCATTCTAGTGTTAAATCTTTGCAATTTCATGGTGTCCATAGAGAAAGAGAGACGGAGAACACGTTTAGGCTTCATTTTAATATTTGTAAAGAGAATTTTAATCTATGATTTAAAATTTTGGAAAATATAAATTTACCCAAAATTTTTTTGAGGGCAGTTTTAAATATTTACAAAGAATTCTACATCAATTCCCTTTCACAAGCAGATTTCTTCTAAAACCATCATTATATCTAAGACTTTTGCTTGAAGTTAATAGAGATAGATGTGCATATTCTACATAATAAATTTTATAATTTATTATAAAACAATTAATATTTCATATTTTATTAACAATACAGACATACTAGATATTTATATTTAGAATGTAGTAAACCTGTTTCCATATTTCTTCCTGTGATCAAAATGATTTACAAGAAATATTTTCAAAGAAAATTAAGGAAACTTTTTATGGTAAATTTTTTATAAAGTATGCTCTTATGTAATTTTTTTTATTTAAAGTGTGAAATAAATAAAAAGTCATGCATGAAACAAAATAAATTCATGAGAAATAATTTCGAAGTGCAATAATTCAATCATAATATGAAATATTAGAGAAAAGTACAATTTATTCATAAACAATCACCTCAAATGTCTAATTTATGTGCTGTTGACTGAGAAACATTGGTTAGCAAATTAAACCGGTTACTCCAATAATTTTTCTTAATAAATTTTTTTATGGCCCTTCAGTGGTGGAGCAATAAAGAGGCTGAACACTGGTAGCTTGCTTGGGTTCAAATCTCAGCAAATGGGCTGGATTAACGGGCGTTTTCATTGTTTTTGCAATGCATAATGTGGATACAAGCCAGCATCCATCCCCTTAAGAGCTGATAGCGTTTGCATGCTTTGCCGTGATCCAATCCTAATCCTTATTACATTTAATAATGAGTTGGAATATATCTTATTACAAAAAAAATTGTTTCACAAGAAAATAGCGAAGTTATATTAAATTTAAAAAAATTCTCTTGCACCATTGCTGCAAGGAATGAAATTTGAATTTAACAAATATTCTCTATTTGTAAAAAGCAAATATAAATTTTAAATTAATTATAATTGCAAAAAATGAAATTAATCATTGCTGTAGACCATTTACAATATCATTTAAATTCTAAGAGCATAGTTAAATTAAGTGTATGTATTTAAAACCAGGAGAAAAATAAATAAAAATTATAAAAATACATAATCCTAAAAACTGATCTAAAAAATGTTTTAAATCTAAGACAATCAGCATAAGTGAATAATTGTTGAGCAGGCAGGAGACAGACTTATCAAGGGAAAGTTGCCTCCAAACCTAACTCTTCAATTACTCAATTCATGTTTCGTCATCCAAATAGGCAAGGGTAAAAATTCAAAACCAAAAGTAAAATCAAATGCTGTGAAATACTCAAAAAATTAAAATGAAATTAAACTAGTTAGAATTTTGAGAATTTAAGCAAGTAAAAAGACTAGGAATACTGATTAAAGGTCAACAGTTAGAAAACCAAATCATTTAAAAGCAAAACAAAAGTAATTTAGAACCTTTATTTTTAAGTAAACAAAAATTAAACTCTTGCCTATCAAAATTTTTTTACGAATTATGCATGTAAACCTAATAACTATAAACCTAAAACCTATACACAATATATAAAAATACTAAAAAGCCAGTAAATTGCAAGTTCTAATTTAACTTGCCTATTCTTTTTTTAAAGAAATTTTTTTTATTAATCAACTTATACGAATCCCTATTCTTGGACAACATACAAGTTTCAGTAAATCAAAACTGCCCGAAATTTTATGCACGTTTAGTCACATTTTGATTCAATTTAGGAGTTATATAAGCCCTTAGTGATATCTAAATACTTTTGGGGATATGTACTTTGTAAAGGGTCTTTAAAAATATTAAATCTGGTAATCTTGAACAGTGTGAAAAATTGCTGAAGTTTTAATCATAGCATAAATATCTATGTTTATGCAGCAAATGTTATTAGCCAGACAAAAAATTTTAGTTCACTGTAACAATGCAATGCTTGTTGTTTATTTGACTTTGACAATGGAGGCTAGGGTTGCCTCAAAATACGAATGTCTTCATGGATGGACCCACTGAGGGGAAAGTGGAGAGATCACTGAACACTGGTAGTTCAACCCTGGTTAAAGTCCAGATGAACATGAGAGATTTCGCGTCTTTCTGTGTACCGTGAATATCAGCCAGTTTCCTTCAGGAAGTCTGCCGCGATGGCATCTCTTCCCACCAGATAGACCTCGAGTTCCTTTGTCTTAATAGAATTGATGTAACCTTAACTTTCATGGAGGACTTTCAGAGAGAAATGATTTATAATCATGTGACACCAAAGGGAGAAGCCTATTAAGTCTGTTCATTCGCTTGTACTGGAATCTAGATCAATCTATCTATTACCTAACGAGACTGTCAATGGTCTAAATGCATAACAACTGACTGTTATGATGCAATTAAACACAATATTTACTGGCCTGAGGGAAGAAGCTTAATGTCAGTTGGATTATTTGATTAAGGCAAAGTGCAATAAGGTTTTTGATAAAGAGAGTGATGCTTTTATAAAGGACTCGGAAAAACTGGCTCACATTCACATTATTAATGGAGAAAGCCACAAAAAAGAGTATACAGATAGCTCATTCACCAAGGTGATTCAACATAAAAAATTCCAACGTTACGTATTTCTTTACACTAGGATCTACTGAACGTAGTTTCCTTTTAGTTTTTCCCCAGTGATCTCAACTCTGTCATGCTCATTAGGTTGTCTCTATTCAATTAAATTAGTCACGTTGGTTTCCATTATCAACTTTTTTTTTTTACTCCTATAAAAAGACTGATTAAAACATAGTCTATCTGTATCTGCATCTGAATAGTCAGAATCAGTATCATCAAAATTTTCCTTTTCTAAAACTCCCAGTAACTTGTTAATTTTGTCCTGATTGAGACCTTTGGAATGAGATGCCATTATAAGAATTGAATAGAGCACGGAAAAAAGCACTCTAAAACTATCAGACAGTGCTATAATTTTTTAGAAAGAGTCAGGTTCAATATTTGTTTTTCAAGTATACTAGCATGAAACGAAACTTGCAACTTTCACCAAAATGTAGCCAAACTGACAAGAAACGGGAAACAATGTGTAGCCAGCAGGTACTCTGAACAGCGGCGGTGGACTAAACAGAGACCTAAAGATATGCGATTAACCTAAAGTGGGGAAGGAAATGCTGGTACAACAGTTGTATCTAGCCAGCGTTAAAAGGAATAATTTTCAAGGTACAACAGTTGTACTGCCGGCTTTAAAAAGTTAATGGACGGCAGTGCTCTTCCACATAAGGCTCAGCTAGTCAACAATTACCATGAAAGAAGATATTCACCACATGGTTTTGCTAACCAGATATCCTGACTTTACCCCTACAGAACATGTCTGTCCTACAGCTCTTGGGAGGTCATCTCGCCATCCTCCTCACAGGACCATCCTGGAGTTGAAAACTGCCTTGCTGCTGGAATGGGATCGACTGCCACAGAGACTCCTCAACTGCCTCTTGTCCGGTACGTCATCACGCTGGGCGACCTGCCTGGCTGTGAGGGGTTCATACCCCATACCCATTTTCAGCTTGATATCACAATGTGGATTTTGGACTTCCCTGCATTATGAGCTTTACTGATTAGCATACATACATAAAATGACTTTTGAAAGGTATATCTGTTTCTGTGTTATAAATGTATACGCATATCAAATTTCATTAATATGCGTACATTAGGCTTTCAGAAATTTAACATAATATGCAAATTCTCTCCTCTTACTTATACTTAGATTTGGGAAAGTTTTATACTCGTTACGAAAAATAATATTATAAGAAGTTTGACTTCCACACAACAAAAAGTGACAAGGATATTTAATTTGAAAATTTGCAATTTTTGATGCCATTTTCAACTTGCTTTGCTCAGTTAAGTCAGAATAATTTGAGGAAATAAGTTTAAATGAAGGGCAGCAAAAAATGTGTATAATTTAAAAGGCCGTTCCAGAAAGATGTGGTGTCAACATCAGATTTTTTAATACATATTTGAATATCTTACCACATGATCATTTTGATATGCATTAGTGAATAGTTCTGTGCTAAGAAATCATAGTATTTTTTATATAAACAAACATCAATACATGTTAACGGTGTAATTTTTTCAAATATGTGTTGAAAACGAATGTGTGTTGAATACTGCAGATGAAGGTTGTTATAACCTTCATCTTCAGTCATCTGCTTTTCTTTCATAACATAGTGAAAATTCGCTACTTCATCTTTGAACAAGAAGACTCTACAATGCATGAGCATGCGTGTGTATATCACAACCTATGCCCATACCAAATTTTATTAAAATTTGCCCCCTTAGTTCTGGAAATAATCGAACAAATATCAAAATTCTCTTAACACACTGCATGTGGGAAACATACTTTTATGATTTTTGCAGTCTATCACTAGAGTGAGAGTCTTGTAAAAATATGTATTTAGTAGATTTGTGCTGGACAGTAGGTATAGTATAAAGACAAGCGTGCAACTGGCATTGCAAACGTGCCTGGTGTTTGTGTGTATAATTTATTGCCATTTTACTGAATGACTAAACTCCTAAGAAATTCACTAAGAAACGCCTGTTTGTAAGTGCATGCTGAAATATACCTGCATGCAATGTGTAAATTCTGAACATCAATATAAACATTCTTTGACATGCAGGATTTGAGGTTCATTATCAACTCACATTGATGTCAATGTGCGTGCCATTTTTAAGATAAGATACATAGTAGCAGTATGCTAAAGCAGGTGACATACACAGAATGGAATCTGAACCCCACTGCTTACTTCATAAAACTCATTAGGATAAAAACCAATCCATATTAAGATGAAAACCAAAGATGCACTACACAGAGAAAACTTTCATAAGGATCTAAAATGTGTATTTTCTCGAGGCATTACAATTTCCATGCAAATGCTTTGCAATACATTTTCCCAGCATTTTGTAAAATTAAGAGTTATAATAAAAATTCCTTGCAAATATGAGTCATATATACGTGTTAAAAATTCAATGACCCAGCTGCCATGGGAGGACTTAATCTGAAACAATATTATGCCATGAATTTAAGACTTTTTTCTTTGGCAAACCTAAAAAGTTCATAATTTTGCTGACACGGCACTGCACTGTTGTACATACTTTAAATGCTATTTAATGGAAGAAAGCCTACATAATTTGCAATGCAATAGCTTGAAGTACTTCACCTGAAGCGGATCCATACAAGAAATCGCACTCTGCAAGCATATGATGACATCAAAAATGCACTGAGCAACATCTGGGTCTGTAGCACAAAATTTGCAGCAGGTAGCCCTTTTATTTTTATTACAGATGATTGGCCACTAATACATAACGATTTCATAGTTTCAATTAAATACTGATGACATCATCAAAGAATAGATATCAAAGATGCTATGTGGTAAAACACGGACAACTAATTAATAGTTTGTGTAAATGCCCTTACAAGAAACTGCTTCATAGGGACTGCTACATGATTATTTCAAATAAATCGGAGTCTAAGATTTGATTCCTTGAAACATGATGCCATGTCCTGGTATAACATTTTCAGGTAGCACTGTCCTATTAAAAATAGACTTTCAAATTAACTGTTACACAGAAGTTTTAAAGAATAGACTAGACTCCCCTGAGTATATGAAAGATAACAGTTTTTTACCCCAGATTTAAGAATTTCAGTTATTAATATTTCAATGCAATGAAAAATATATGCTGCTAAGCAAGTTATTCACAACTATTATTCCTTTGCCGTATTGCACCCCTTTAACTAATGCTAGAACACCTCCCCTTCCAAAACTCAAAAAATTAAATTAAAAAAGAAAAATAGTTTTTTAAAAAAATTCATAAACGAGAACCAAATACTTAACAGCTAAATAAAAGGCTAATGACATCCCCCATAAAATATGAAATTCCCCGAGGGCAGAATTACCCCCTGGTTGGGAATTAACTTGTCTAAAGGAATTTCAGAAAACAAATTCTAAATGACATAAGTAAGGATCTTTTTCGCTAAATGTCATCCAAACAGTAGAATGTAATGCAGAACCAACAACTGGCTAAGTTATGAACTTTGAGAGAGGGGATTGAAAAAACTAAATTCACGATGAATTTTGGCAAAACCATATACTCTTATGATAACTCATTTTTTACTAATTCCTAAACACTTTAGTGACTGCATACCCACCTCCCAAATGGTACCTGCTCATAAAGCTTTGTTACAGATAGTCAAACCCATCTGTCATTACGTCATCTCATCACTGAGAATGCTGGCTAGGACGCACCACATGTAGCAACTGATATTACACGCATGGAACTCAATACAATACAGTTACAGCCAAGTTATACATAGGAATCAAATGCATGCCTCTGGTTTTTGATTGGCACTCCATCTCTACTAACCAAGTTTTGATCTAGAGAAGCCTTTAATATACTTACTGGACCAACACTTGATGGTGCGCCATAATCATCCTCATCATCAGATAGGGGAAACTCATGATTTTTCTGCTGTAACACATTCTCATTAATTTGGTTTTCATGGATGTGAGGCTGGATCTCTCCATTATTTAATGAATCAAACAAAAGATTTGATTCAGACTGTTGATCAGACTGCTGGTTCACCTCATCATTTGGTAAACAGTTCGGCACAGAAGGTTGGTTTATCTGCTCATTAACACAAGCTGTATTTGGATGATCATTGTGAGGCAGGACAGCAGGCATTGTGGAAGTTAATGAATTTGCATCTCTGTCAACATGTGGTTCTACATAATGTTCACCTAAACATGGTTGTGTAACATCATCATCTACTGAAGTTTGCAACATTTGACCATCCATATGAGGCTGCATTAATTGCTGTCCATCAGGACAAGGATGCAAATCATTTTCCACACACGGAAGGTGATCAACTGGAGTCTGTGACAACTGATCTTGAAGAGCCTGTTGATTTATTTGATCATCCAATGATGAATGGCTTGGTAGCTGTTTATCGATGGATGGCTGCATATGTTCTTGCAAAGAAGGTATACTATCTGGCAGTAAATGCTGTGAGACTGGTTCAATAACTGAATGATGGACACCTTGATTATATGCTTCTGAGACAACAGGAGAAGGAACACTGTGTATACTTGGAGTTATAGAATGAAGTGGTGGCCCTTGATCAACCTATTAAACAAACAGGAAATCAACAATAGTATACACTGGCACAAATAAATCAGCAGTTGCAATTAAAACATAAAAATGTTATAATTAAAATGCTATGATTATAACAAAAATGTTATTAATTTACTATTATACTTTATGATCATAAAAGGAGAAAAATGGTATGATACAAAGGAAGATTCACAACTTTAATCTCATGCATCAAGTACATCAATTCAATCATTCCTGTAAAATATAATTTTTGCCATCTAAAAAAACAAAAGCTATTAGGCCATCAGGTTTTTACATCCAGAAAAAAGTGACACAATTTAGAATTCATCACTAAAGTGTGATACATGAAATTGATATGATTTTGATACTGCAGGTAATTTTTCTTCCAAAGGTCTAAAAATACAATTCAACTTTACTTACAAATTTCTTCCATGAGAGAAATATTCAATTGACTTTTCACTGAAGTGTGACTAAAACTTCTCTCTTTCGGCAACAAATAAAAATAATTTATTACTATAATACATATTTATGTATAATTATATTTTTCTTGATATTTCAACAACATACAATGTACTTGCATGATTAAAATATTTATATGAAAGGATGCCAATTAAGTGATTAAGAAAAATTAAGCAAAGGATACATGACCACAGGGAAACATCTTTATTGAGGTGCATTCTCAGGTTATACATGGGGGGAACCATAAGTAATTCACATTAAAAGCCTATTCATCAGGTAAAAATATTAATGCTCAATCAACAGAAGTACTAATAGGTAAATAGTTTCTTCACCAACGCTGAATTTCTCATCACACTGTACACAGCTGCATTTCTTGAAATATACACAAAACAAAATTACATATTCCGCTATATAATTTAAATCTAAAGATACTCATTACTACTAAATGCCTATAACAATGTTTTTCTTATATAAGGAAGAAAACTGCAATATAAATTTAGTGCCTGTAATACCCTACTGCAGTTAGCTAATACAGCTAAAACCACAGACACAAAAATAATAACAGTGATAATGGATATCCAACATTTACTTTTTTTTTCCTTCAAACAGGCAGTAAAATTTACATTTCCAAACAGCATAAATTTTATTATCTCATTTTTAACAATGCATCCTGGTTTAATCTAAAAAAATGCTGTTTTCACACACCATGTCCACTCTGCTTCTACTTGCATTGCCAATGGGAGTGTAATATGAATACGATATGAAGGAAATAGCGATTTCTCTATTTATTTCAATCAAAAAACAGTCACAATTCAAAAAGCCAATACACAAGGGAAACAATGGAATTATATTTCCTCTTTGTAAATTAATACTGAAAAATGTGAAATCAATTACATGTATTGTGAAACTGTAATTTGTCCAATAAAATATCTGTAAAGCATGGATTTTAAAATAATTTATAAGCTTTGTGAATGTACAGAAATTTCCATCTTCTAATTCCACTTTCCTGATGAATTACCTGAGCTAAATGTTCTCTATTTTCCCCTTGACTGAAAACAGACATTTTCGTTAATTTCTACCATGCATGAATAACAGTATTCATAAGATGATAAATGAAGCTTAAAACATAAAGCTGCTGATTTTGCAAATATCAGCATTAACTATACCAATATTAAACTTTTGTTTGGAATTAATAATCAATTATTCTTTGAAACAGAATGTGATTTCCATAAATCAAGCAAAATTAAATTAAAAGCTTAACTTTTCTGAATATGTGCATTATTTTACATGTTATGCAATATTTAATAATACATTAATACACAAATACTATATAGCCAACTTTCGAATACATTAATTCAAACTTCCATTCATTGCAATAATTTCCAAACGAAGTGTTGCATGTTTACATACTTAAAACTTAAGTGGGTGTGCTACTTCTATGCAGTGCTTAAAACCAATGTTACGTTAAGATGTCACTGTAAATAATCTGGATCACCCTGCTGCTGCCACCACACTGAAGATCAGCCAGTTGCTTTCTGAGAACTTTATTGGGTTTATATTTTTTACCTTTAACAGACCTATGGCCTTATTCACCCTAAACAAGTTCTCAAAACAATTACACTCTTCCTTCACTTAAATCAGTTTGAATAGCTTCTGTTCTCTTGATGAGCTTCGTACACATTTCCGCACATGGAAATTAAGTACTCTTAAAGACCATCAATGAAAAAAATTAAGGACCTATCAAGCAAATGGAAACTCAATAAACTAAATTATCTAAACCACTTTTCACTTTTGCTATTTGTAAAAATTATATTTAAAAAAAACTTAAGTAAGCTGCATTATTAATATACAGAACCTAGCACTTAATTATAAAACAAATTGAAGAATGAATTAACTTCATAATTTTTTTCAAGTAATTAGTATTAAATTGTAAAAAAAAATTTCTTGAAACATTTATATTTTACACTTATAATAATCCCACACATTTTAAACAAAATTAGTGGCTTTTATTAAAACTTAACTGACAGAGCTTTACATTGATTCTTTTTTTTTTATGCCTCAACCTCATTTAGTCATGTACTCCACTCAGTCCAAAAGTTTATGCAAATTTTATGTCAAGTGCTATATCCATAATAAGAAAGACATTAATTCCCTTAACATGTAGAGATAATTTCTAAGGGTGAGCAGTTGGTTATCAATAATTAAATTATGCAATTATTAAGTCATAATAGGTTTACAAGATTACTAAGATACCCTAGTCATAATAGATTTTAAAAGATTACTAAGATACCCTTAGTCATAATACATTTACATGGTTATATACTCTTTTGCAAAAAAATCGAAGCAGTGGTTGTTTTTGATGAAATTGAATATGTGTATAGATCATACACAGATAATAAAATGATTAAAAAATCAAGGTCATAGGTATCACGGCTCATAATCAACCACTGAGTGTTCAAATTATTAGTTGGTAGAACCGCCCCGGCCATAATGCATGCTTGAATTTCATCCGAGGCAAGAAGTGGTAGAGGTTCCTAATGTCATCCTGCGACACATTCTCCCAGGCATCTGTTTTCTTCAAACATCGAGAACGCCCGTATACATGAGTTTTTGTTGAAATAGTTTTCCTCCCCCCGTCTTGTAGGCTGCTACAGCATTAACAATAACCTACGTAAGTTAATTGATTACTATCTCTTGAAGGGGTTTTAGGCTGTTTCACCCATTATGTGCAGTTTTCTTTTAGGACAGGATTGCAAATGCGAGCATCAATAGCTCTCTATATTTCTCCTCTGTATTTGCGTTGAAGCTAAACAAAGTGGAGCCAACCTTCATTCAAATAAAAAAGCTACTTCAGTCGCTTCAAAAGAGATGATTGACATGTCATTTAACAGTTTGCGAAACCAATGAAGCATATACTCCGGGATGGGGGAAAGCATTAAGTAGAAGACGAATGAGGCGGTCGGGCGACCTGCCGATGTCTGAATGGCCGGGCGTCTTCGACGCGAAAGAGTTAAAATTCTTATTAAATAACTCTTAAAAAAAAATAGTAGAACTTAAGAACTCTTTGTAAAATAATTCAGCAGACGACTGAATGAACTTTTTTTTTGGCAACTTGTAAGAAATAATCTGATCATTTTTAAGAGAAATTCAGAGAATAAGACTTTTTTAACTGAAGTCTAGAAAAGCTATAAGAAGAAACATTGTCTCCATAAATATATACAAATATGTCACCTTCCACCATGCATGCTACAGTGGTGCAACTGGTAGCATGTCCACTTAGCCTTTGAAAGATGTATGGTTTAAATTTGGTTTTTCACGTTTCCTTACTTTGGAAAACTTAAAGACCTTATAGTGGCACCCAAACTCAAACGCAGTCGATGATAATTTGTCATTACCTGGATTAGGAGATTCGGTTTCATGCTCACTCTAGTTGCACTTTGAGTGGGGGAAACATATGGAATTATATCATCCCTTACATGTTCTCAGGATGTAATTGGCAACACACCCCACCTACCAGTCAGATCTCAAGTTCGAATATTGGCAAGGACATACAGCATGGATTGGAATAATATCCCCTAACATTTCAACAACATCTTATTACTGCTCATAAAAAAATGCAAGGAAATAATATGCTAGCACAAGCAGCAAAGCTTTAAAGATGTATGCACTGTTCTTTCAATCAATAAAAAAAATTCAACAATGTAAAAAATTATCCTTTCCATACTGCTGGATGTACACAGAGGCTGCTAGACTTATTTCAATACTTATGTCACCCAACTAGAATAGCAGTTAACAACATTCACCACCGTACATAAGGGCCCGGGCTGAAATCCCGGAGAAGGCATGGATGTTTGTACATGTGCGGCATAGGGGCACTCTAAATATGTGACGAGCCTAAAGACTTCGAGAGGTTGTAAGCAGGGGAAGACGGGAGGAGACTCCTTAACTTCGTCCCCTCGGAGCGCTCTCCATCAAAATTGGCAGTGGAACTAAGCCAATTCGTACTGTCACCTGCATGGTGCTGAAGACTCTTGCAATGACAGGTGCAATCTCACACTCCTTGCCATAACAAATTTCCTCGTCCTGTTCTGATGTTACTGTCAGACAAGGGAGGTTAAACAAATACTGATTGAAAAAGTCTGCATATTAAAAAAAACTATATAAAACATCCACCTGTTTATTGCATATACACTGAGAGGATGGACATAAAAGGGCTCAAATTGGAGATTATAAAAAAAAGTCCTGCAGTGTTACCAACTTCTCAAGCCTGTGAGAACAAACTACAATAAATACATGACAATATCCGTTTCCATAAAATTTTGTCTTTCGTAAAGTTTTAGGTAATTTACAATCTGCAATTCTCAATGTAATAATATTTTTGTTTAAAAACCAAACTTTAGATTACACTTATATCCATGATCTCTTTAAATGGCACACAATTATTCAAATATCAAAACTTACCATTGATGAGTGCATCATCTGCGGTAAATGTGACAGCTGGTTTACATCTGACTGCAACATCTGCTGTATCATGTGGGCAGGTGGAGGATGTGGCATGACAGAAGACATAACATTAGACATCAATTGTTGTTGCGACTGATCTGACATTGGCTGGGCAGATATAGGAGGAAACATGTGATGTTGTGGCTGCAAGAAATTTGAAACTTCAAGGGAAGGATGAGACAATCCATGATCATTTGGATATGATGGCCTTGAACTATCCAAATGCAATGAATCGAGATGAGACAGATCTTGTGATAATACTGGTTCCATCTCCCGTCTCCGTTTACGAGCTATTGAAACCATTTTTAAATATGTAAAATAAATGACAAAACAATTGAAATACAGTATAATTTTATATTTTGATAAATTATGAATTATGCAGGATGCTCACCTAAAATTTAACTTCCATGATCACGTGCATAAATTTCAACGACGGGTAAGAAATAAGTAAATAAAAAATTTTAAACATTTCCAATGAAATAAAAAGCATTAATAAAGAAAATTACAAAAATTTATTTTGCTTATCACTGTGAAACAAAAAATATGAACGCTTTGCATATGAATTTATTTTTCTGTTTTACACAGTTATCTTTAAGAATGAAAATGCAGTCTATGTGATAACAGCAATATGTGGACAAGTTCAATACTGCATTTGTTTGCTTTCTACACACTGGTACACTTTCCACCAAACTTATTAGCAAATTGCCTACAGTCCATTAATTAAATTCTACTGAACTGTCTTGAGTTGCTTATTTCACACCACAGAAGTGCAGCTAAGAAATTCCCTGAACATATGATTTAGACTTCATATTATTCTATTGGTATTCTTAAAAATTCTCCACTGTGCAGTACCGAATCGGACTGTGAATCTTGTTTAGCATTTCCCTCGTTTAACAGTTACATATTTATGCTCTGCTGTGACACTTGCATACTCTGAGCATAGCACCAGCACAATCGCGAAGTACTGCAAAAATGTTTTGCATTATCATGGCAGTTGTTAAAAAACAAAGGAAAATGGATGTTAGGCTGCTTTACTTTTGTGTTTATGTTTTGACAAAAAGTTGTCATCCCTGTCATGAATATAATACCATGGTTTGAAACATTTTGAGATTATAAAAAAAAGAAGAAAAAAGAAAATTTATGCTTGGACTTATAGCATGTAAAGTTTATCCCCAACAAAAAATAATATTCTTGAGGATTTTCCAAGAAGTTGGGCATACACTCAGGGTACGGGCAGGGAATTGCATTTTAAAATATGGATGCAGCAACGAGCTTAGATTAGTAATCAATATACAGACAAGACATGCCTAAAATAATATGACACTTCTTTTAAAATTTTAAATTATTATTAAGTGTTTTTAAGAAACCTAAATTTAACTTGCAAAATATTGTTTTAAAGAAATAAGGCATTACGAGTGATGCATAATTATATTAGTCACTAGCATAAAAAACTTTGAGTTCAAGATTATTTCACAAGCAAAATATTTTATTTATAAATTAAATGCCATATAGAACACTCAGGTAATATCTATTCTTCCTCCTATTGTATGGCCTCCCCAGTTTGCAAGTGATTAAGATCTCTGAATACACAATGTCTTGTCAACAGTATAAGCCTTGAAAATTTATCAAAGGGGCTCCACATTTTTATTATTCATGACATAAATTCGCACATGAATTTTATAAAGAGAATTATTTGATACCTTATTCCCATTAAATTGTATGATAAATTATTTTAAGAATGATAGTTCCCTTTCTCTATGCATTAACTTTCTAATTGGTAATTAATTTCTCGCTTTGTCAGAATCAGTGTAAGGCCCTTATCGTAAAACATCAAGAAAAGTTTCTTCCTGCACTACTGAGTGTCATTACCCATTGTCCTCAGAGATGCTAGGACACTTGTCTCCTTAGGCATTTGGGAGTAAAGACAAAATCCAGGCAAAAATCTGGGTTCATGGTGCATCTTTTCATTCTAACGAAATTGCAGGCAGGCCTATATTTGAGTGTATATTTAAATTAACAATTTTTTATAACCCATTAAGCAGACTCAATAAAAAAGTGGGACAAACTGCTTAAAGGTTAAAAATGTCAAGGTTGTTGAACATCTTTATCCTTTCATAACATTTTCGATTCAAACACCGATATCAAAAGGAGAATGCACCTCAATATACAAGATGTCCATAAAAGTCCTTTTTATAATCAAGGTCCATACAGTGATATTTAACATAAGTCTATGCTCAGCCCCCCCCAAAAAGAAGCTGACTCATACCTGACAGAAATTCGCCAAGATATTTCATTTTAAAGCCAGAGATCATGTTTCCTGAAAATTCATGTCATATCGAAAAAAGAAAATTTTGAATTTCTTAACAAAAATGAAGTATCGGTTCAGAAAAGTTTTAAAGAATTAAGTGACAAACTCTGTTATGCAAGCTGTTTTGGAAAATAATGAATATCACTTTTTTTCTCCGAAAAAGACACCTTATTTACAGAATCTTGTACAGTGCAGAGTTCAGAATTCCAATAACTGGAACGATCCATTATTCAGACTACCCAAGAAAAAGTAAGAGTGCCACAAATAAATTCTTCCTATTGGTTAAGATTTCTTTTGCTGAGAAACATTATCCTCAAAAGTTTTGAATCACCCTGCATTTTTCGCTTTAACACCTGCATGCAATAAGTGCAACCAAAGTATTTGGTTGTAGTGGAAATGTTACATATACTGACCTTCCTTAACTGTCATAGTAAAGAGGAAAGATTCAATTAATCAGCATTCTGAATTGGGGTAATTAATTTGATGCAGCTTATTTTGTTCACTATTTTTACTGTTAATCTCATCAAAATTTAAATTTTAGTAAACAATTCTCTTCTTCAACCAATCGACATAAGGATTTTCCACACACACAATATAAAGAAATGCAAACAAAGTACACATTTTAAAATCCATGGAGACCATCTAAGCATTTTTGAAATATTTTAATATAAAATAAGCTGTACAAAGCATTGCAAAGTCAAGCAGAAGAAAAGTCAGCAATTTTTAAAAAAAAATTGCCATAAATTGTAGCTAGCTATAAAATTTCATGATGGTGATTAAAAACAAGTAAGGAAAAGTAAGTACAAGTAAAGGAAAATTTTCTGATTAATGGAACATGCAGAGAAAAAATAAAGGTGACACAATTCAAATTTTCCACCACAACGGTAATGACAGAATCATCAATCAACAGTAGGGTAATATCTAACATTCTAATCAGAGTTGCCACTCAAACAGGAGAAAAATTCCCCGACTTTTCCAGGTGTGTTTTAAGGAAATTCCAGTCTCCGAAAAAGACACCTTATTTACTGCATACTGCGCACTGGCTCTGCTGAGACGTAAATTAATTACGGCACCACTTGAAAGCACAATTACATACGACTTACACACACACACACACATATATATATATACTGGTTATCATAAATTAAGAAAAAATAACAAAAATAGGAATAACTCCCTCAAAAAATAAGCCAAACAGTGCAAAATTTGAATATGTTGCCAAGTAAGACTGCAATATGCCAATTAGTGGCGCTGCACTCGGAATACGTCATCTGCGAGGAGCATAAAAGTCCATGTTTGAGAGCAAGCCCACATTTTCACTGTTATAGTGACATCAGAAATCTGAGATAGCCAATTCGTAACAATGACCTCCAGGCATCATTTGCTGCAGAACTATGACGGACAGTTATTAGGAGACAAGAGGAAGGACATAGTCAAACAGAAGTGGCCAGATGGCTAAATGTGAGTCTTTCTGTGGTTCATAAACTTTGGTGGCAATTTCAAACCATAGATTTGGCATCTAGGAGGTTCAGCCAAAGATGGCCAGCTGCTATGACTAGTGCCAACGACCGATATTTGACATTATGTGCACGCAGAAATAGAACCGCTACTCCGACTCTTCTTAGATCCTCCTGTGCTGCAGCCACCAGAAGGTTGGTGTCAACGTCAATTGTGTGTAGAAGGCTTCACGAAGATGGTCTATATGTGAGGCGACCAACTATTTGAGTGCCATTGCGTGCCACCCATGCCACGCCATAGGAGGGACCATTTGCAGTGAGCAAGACAACATGTCCACTGGACGCCTGATCAATGGAGGGCTGTTGTCTTTACGGATGAGTCCATGTTTAGTATAGAAAGCGATAGTAGGCGCTATTTGATATGGAAAGAGCCTGGAACCCGTTATCATTCGTGAAACATCCGTGAAAGAGATACATACGGAAAATGCAGTATCTGTGTTTGGGGTGGCATCTCTTTGGGTGGATGTACAGACCTCCATGTCTTTCCAAGGGGAACTGTGAATGCTCAGGTTTATAGAGATGACATCCTTGATGCTTATGTGCACCCATATACCGGGCCAATAAGTGATGCTTTCCTGTTATAGGATAACACAAGACAACACAGGGCTCGCATCATAGATGATTATCTTCAACAGGAAACAATTATGCGCATGGAGTAGCTAGCACGGACTTGAATCCTATCAAACACGTTTTGGATGTCTTAGGGAGACGTCTTAACTGCTCTCAATCTGCCTCCTCATATCCTTGCAACGCATTGCAAGAGCAATGGCTCTCGCTTCCTATGGAACTGATAAGACTGCATAATTGAAAGCATCACACATTGCTGTATGTGCTGCATTGTTTTCTACAGGCGATCATATTCCATATTGAAGGTCTTTTTCCTATAATAGCAAACTGATACCTTCGATTTGTTCATTTTATACATGTGCTAATTTCCATACTACCATAATTGTCTGGTTATTTCTTTTTACGTTATTTAATACCTTACTATGTGTTCGTACATTGTGCATAAGTTTCATAAAATTCTACATGTAACTTTTTCAGGAATCGTAATTTTTGTGATTTTTCCTTAATTTATGATAACCAGTGTATATATATATATATATATACAATCCCCAAAGCATTACTATTTAACTATAAGAGGAGTTGTTTTCCCCACCAGACTGAAATTACAGTCTGTCGAATCAAGACTGAAATGCCTTTTTTTGGCAGATATTTTTCCATGAAATTGAAAAAAAAAAAAAAAAAAAAAAATTTTTTTTAAAAAAAAAAAAAAATCTATTTAATGATATTTTAAAATAAATTCAGGTATTTTATATTTATTTAGCAGCATACATATGCAAAAAATTTGTGCATTAAATTCCGTGATAGTATGTCATCATATTGCTAGATTTAGTTTCAGGGTTATGCTATAAAAAACTGCTTGAAATCTGAAAGAATTGTTAACTAGTAATAAATTTAGAGGGAAGAAGCCACATTAAATGGTACCAATCACATTACAGTAAATTTAATTACTTAAAAATTGAATTACAATAATCAATGACATTTTGACAAATGCAGTTATGTTAAATGATTATCCTAGATGACCGATTACTAATTTTTTAATTTTACTGCAAGTCTCCAAATTAAGGCATTTACTTAAGATTTTGCGGTAAAAGTCTAGTATATGCTACAGGCGTCGAACAATTTTGAAAATTCTTGCCAACAAAATGACTCACTTACTGCTCAGCATAATATTACCAAATCTTGTGTGTACCGTATACTAACTGATTTTGTTAATCAATTCGATGTTTTTAAACAGATTTGTTTTATACTAGAACCAGAAGGTATTTTCTTTAGTTCAACATGCACGGCGCATGCAAGCCTCTCAATTCTCGAGGCTACTGGAAAACAAAGTTGCTGGAAACTTGCTTTGACTTTCTGAAAGACAATTTGATTGGAGCTGCAAAAATTGGCTCTATGACAGCTGCCCAAATGAAACTAACGCGATACATAATTCACCAAGAAAGTTATCACTTTCAACGTTGGAGCAAAACTCGCTTTTTGGGGGATTGCCCTATGACTTTTCCAGATTTTCACTAAAATATTTAAATTCTCTGACTTTTACCCCGACTTTTTTTTGGTTAATTTTCGAATTCCGATTTTTCTGGTTGCATGGCACCCCTGTCTAATTTCAGGAGGTGGTAATTCAAAGCCTATCTTTTTCCATGTATGCTGAATACCTCTTTCTTCAAGAAAGAAGGTAACTGCTTGTTCCATCTCTTGGAAGGTACTAAATCGGAAAAATCAGTGTTGGTGAAAATGTCCAATTATAATGAAATGAAAGAAGTGTTTTTTCAGGAACGAAGATAAAGATGAAGCAAACTGGTGATGACCAGAATGAAGGAAGTGCATCAAAATAAAAGTGTGAGATATGGTTTCAGTGGTAAAGAATCGAAAAATGTTTTGATTAATGGAATACATAAAAAAAGGTGTTAAATGAAAATAATGTAAATTAAGTCAGTCAATTAATGGCTGGCAAAACCTATACTATGTTTTAAATCAAAAAAATATGGCCACCAACAGTGACGAGAAAGACGAACAGGTTGTCAAAAATTAGAAGATTTCATTTCACTATTAAGTGGAAATTCTAAGTGCAGCAGTTACAAAACTTTTTAACTAAACTAAAAGTTACATCTGTTTATAAAATTTAAGTATCCACACAAAAATGAAAATGTAACATTCAGCACTTTTTTGTAAGTTTTGGTTCCCCTAAAAGTCATAAATACTATAATATTTCAAAAGAACCATTTCATATTTTTAGTTTTATAATACTGAAATCCCGAATTAGACTAAAATACAAAATTCCAAAAGCCCCAATTCCACAAACTGAAGAATTTGTGGTCCAGTAGACAGTGGCCAGTTTTAGTAACTGTTTGTTACCTAGTGTCCATACTTCAATCACGGTGTAACAAAATTAAATTGAAACATAACTTTATGAAGTAACTGGAAATAATTTATATCAACATAATCTTTAGTTCATGGAATTTCATTTCTTCTGGTTTTGGGGAATGGCAATGGAACTTTTTTTAACAGACAAAATGGCATCATGCATTGAAAAAGCAATACCATTTACTCTGGTTACAGGAAATGAAATCTCCAAAAAAACAGTTCAAAGGTGATTCTGACATGAATTTAATGAACTGCAACCAAGAAAACAATCATGTAAAAATGGTTAAAACAGTTTTGACAAACAAGACAAGTTTTATGTACAGGAGGTGCAAGTAGACTAAGCATCAGTGATGACAATGTTTCTACCATCTGAGATGTTTTGATGCACACCCCAGTTAATCCATTTGCAATGCCAGCAAGCAAACAGGAAATCAAGTCTACTGTTCAAAAAGCATTTTTTAAATGGTTGAAACTAACAGTGCATAAATTGCAGATTTGTCAACAAATCACACATAATGACAGTCATTCATAAGGAATTTTCTGTAAACTTTTCCGCCTACATCAGCTCCCAGTAGGATGAGGTCTTGTCACTGGGCTACAAATGTGCATGATTTCCTTGATGAAAAATTTCCAGATTGTTCGATTCGTAGCAGTGGAGCAATTTCATGGTCACCCCATTCTTTGGACGTGACACCACATTACTTCTTTTTCTAGACAAACCAGAAGAATTGAGTTCATGCTACAGATTCGCGGCACCAAAAAATTCAAAAATCACCACAGAAAAAGGTATTGAGACTCTGCACATGCTCAATAATTTCTGGAGAGAAATTGAGAACAAAGCAACTGTTCTCCTTGCAGCTAATGGTACCCATGTTGAAGTCATTTAATACAATATTCTTTGAAGTGCTAAATAAAATTCAGTCAGTTTTTTTCCCTATTCCTTATTATGTATCATTTAAAATATATCTCTAACCAGTGAATAAATTATGAACACCCTGCATATCTTACTGATTAACAATCTAAATCTTACTCTTTCGGTTGCTAATGTTTACTTAATTAGATATAACACACAATTTCATAAAACTTTTAGAGATGCAACTCCACTATAAACAAAGAACAGAAACTCAAATATTTGTTACACTAACAAGATTTCTAGCACCTCCAGATTAGTTACCATATTTATGTGATGCATGTTCATTGTATAGTTAGTCACCTGCATAAAATATGGAACACTCGGCCATTAAATAAACATGAAACAGTATGGCTAAAGCATAAACTTCAAGAACAACAACAAGTAAATAAATAAGCGTTTCTAACCTATGATATCACTTTCATCTCTTCCTTGTTCCAGAATGTCTGCATCTAAATCAATACGATCTTCTTCAACTCCAAAATCTTCATTATCGACTGAACGGGTAGTTAGATGTCTCTGGTAGGCCTGGGGGAGGGAGAAAAAATTTAACTATCTTCTGCATAGCACATAAGAAAGTTAACACACAAAAAGACTGAAACTATGATTACAAAAAGGAACGGTTAGAGCAGTACTCAAATAATACACATATGAAAATATACAATTCAATTACAGTTTTATAAAAGATAAAAAAAAATTCCTTCAATCTCTCACATAAATATAATGCCTATATTGTAGAATACAACGACAAAGTTAACTGCAGGTACAGGTAGCAGAGGGGATAACCAGAATTTCACCAACAGTTGCAACAAGTACAGTCGTAATAATCTTATTATACTAAAGATGTGCAGCTAAGCAATAATTTTTGTGGATAGCAACCTTGGAGTGGACCCACTGGTCATCCCCTCTTCTGTCACCAAATCAATCATGAGGACTTTAGATTCACGAATACAGTGTTTTTCTTAAGGAAATAAAATACATCCACTAAAATGGTATTTAAAAGAACGAAGCTTTTGCTGCGTTCAAATTTATAAAATGACATGGGCAACCGACAATGAATAATTCTTTCTCAGTGGTTCTCAGGAAAGTTACCACACTTTTATTACCAGTCAAAGTAGGTCATATCTATACAAAAAATACTTTTAAAAATCCGATCCAGGAATATTTAACATAATTTATTAATAATCATAATTGAAAGATTGTGATCAGTAGTACAACCAATAAAATTAGGAAGACAAAAAAAAAGCCAACTTTTAAATCAATAAAGTAAGATGCAGGGAATGGATACAAATTGCAATAAAATTCACTGTTTCCATCAATAGACAAGACAGCAGGTTTCTGAAGTTACTAATGTTCTTTTGGTGAAATTTGGCCATTTCTCTACGAATGGCAGCTTTTGTTTTCACATTCCTTTACAATGTCTAAATCAGGCGTTTTACTAGAGAAGATCCACATGGTTTGCAGTATTTCCAGGCAATATTGTGTTCTATCAACAAACGAACACTCCTTGAAAAACATTTTCAAAAGACAACCTTATGATTTTTATCCAAATTTTAAGTTTTTACTTTAATTATTTCAGATATCTCACAATAACATGTTTTCACAATCAAATATAAAATTGCATTCACATGCTGCAAATGTGTACAAGTACAGGGTGTTTATAAATAAATGGCGCAGTGCATGTCCACCGTGACAGTCTGCAGTGCATGCTTTATCCAACCTCCTCGAGGAACACAGGCACTGGCAGTACATCAAACTTGGCTTTAACAAACCCTGAAAGAAATTTATGGTGTTAAATCCAGCAGATTGAGTAGCCAGGGGAGAAGTTTTTGTCTCCAGTTGCAGCATGCTCAAACCAGTATTGGTGAAGAATGATTAAGAAGCTCATATATTCCAGTGAAAATGGGTGAAGCAATGGCCAGTTGAAAAATGTAATCATCATGACTGGTATTCAGCTTGGGTAACAACCAGGTTTCCAGCTTATCTAGAAATAAGACACTGATCAGTTTCTTCAATGAAAAAAGAGCTATGCACTTTCCCGTGGGACACCACACAGAAAATGTGCATGAAAATCACTCTGCACTGAAACTACAGATCTGGAAACTTCAAAACGGAGCAGACAGAATGCCTTTTCATATTGCAGCACAATCTTGGAAACTGATGATGCGGCTGCAAAGTATGCATAACAAGCAAAGAGTAGGTAGAACATGAGCAATTTGGACAGTTGCCAATACTTATGGTGTAGGTTTTACACAGGTAAGGTCAAACATTGATTTATTATCAATTTTTAAAACTGCATTCATTTATACACAACCTGTATTTCCCTTGCATGATTCTTTAATACAAGGAAACTCATTGCAGCCAGGTTAAAATAATAGTAATATTGTTTCTTAATCAAGTATTTTCAAATATTTTATGAACGCTGAACTTACAAGCAAGCGATGCACACAGTAAGAATGCAGCTATAATGAAATCTTCTACCATTTCTATCCTCTTCCTGGAAAAAAGTGGATTTGTCAGATCATAATGGTAACCCTAAGGTTGAAGACTGGTTTTATTTTTCTTTACTGCGTAATTTGATTGTAACCCCAAAGTCTATGCCAAAAATAGATATGAATGCTATATCACGATAATGGAAAATTTTTTATCATCTTAACAAAAATAAAGTGCCGCGCATAAAATCATAAATATCAGTTTTCATAAAAATTATAATTCATATAAGTTGGTACCTATGTAATGTAAAACAAAATTAAATACAAATATTAGCCGATTGAACACCTATTCAATGCAAAAAAAAAAAAAACCTTTAACTGAAAAACACAAACTATAAGGTGACTATGTGTGATTTATTTATATAGCACTCCTGAAATGATTTTATATCTCTGTTACTTAAGTTTCAAATTTTTATTCAGCTTGCTTAGTATCTCAACTTAAAATATGTTTCTGCCAAATTCATACACTGCCCTAAGATCAATGAAAGGAAATAGAATATTTAGCCCTGAATACAGCTACATCCAAACAACTATTTCTAAAGCCTCATTACTGTAAGTTACGGTCTGAGAAACATGATTGAAAAGATACTATTAGAGACAACAAGAACAAAAAGTAACCTGAAATACGTAAAATATTAGTATTTTTTTAAATGAAATTATGTGAATTAAGCAAATCTATATTAAAGCATAAATAAGAAAATCTGAGGTTTGAAGATCTTCATGCAATAAACATCTATGAACAATACTTGAAAGCTATATATAACACCAATGAATAGAGAACCAAAATTTTAATAATAAAATGACATTTATTATTAAATTTTACTGTTATTTCTTTATCCACATTTAGTATCATTTGAGGATTATTCCATGAATAAAGTGGACAACACAATGAAAGGAAGAACATAACCTTCAGGAACACGCTTAATATAACAATCTGCATTTGCTTCACAAAAGTTTTTATGTGAAGCACCTATGAAAAAAAAAATACTTATGTTAATTTACCTGCTTCTCTACTTTCCATTTAAGAGAATAAATACTTACTCTAGAAAGCGTTCTTGACAGAATTGGATGACCAGGAAGAGCAAACAGTTTTTCAACTCCACCAGTTTCCTTCCAATGCATTAAACGTTTTGTTGGTGGGGCTAAATCAAGTGTAGTTACTATATCAGTAGTATCAGATAGCTGGGATTTCATTTCCTCCCCAGATATATTTTTCACTTCATCAACAATTAATTTCCTTTTTCGTTTTGCTTTAACAGTTCTTTCTGATCCTAGATTTTCAGAAAAAAAAATAAATTAGCGAAGCTGAAATATTTTTTAATCAGGCATTCTAATTTTTAAAAAAAATCCTGCATTATTAAACTATGATTTAAAATTCCTAAAGCCACTAAAGTCCACTACATCAGATATTGTTTAAAAGGCAGCATCACATTACCAAAACATAAAACGTTTATTAAAAATACAGACCTTTACAATTCCATAACTAGGACCAAAAACCTTGAAAGTTATTTCATATATTTTAGACATAATCGACCAATGAAATAAAGCATAACAGAGCAACACAGTGGATTCAGAAAGTAAGTTTTAACTGTTGCCAAAGACTGGCAAAATTCTGCAGTAAATGTGGTACACACACAGAACAGAATTCATGTCCCATTCTTACTATGCAGACAAATTTTATTACGGTATGAAGGCACATTAACTGCAAACTCAACCTTCAACTCTACGTTTAAGGCAGGAATTTTGAAGGTAAAACATCACACACATACCTACATTTTTCAGATTACAGTAGTGTATGCACTAAACACAAAATCTAGTCCAACCATTATCAAACGATGGCAGCAGTTCAAATGCAGCTGCTTTTACTGATGTTAACTGACACAGCCATCATTATCAATCAAAGAACACTGTGCTGCATTTGCTAAAATGATATTCAGCACGTGCAAAACTTCTGTCATATGAAAACTGACCATGCAGTTTAATGCTTAAAAACACATTTACCTTACCCTGTTAGTGAGTTATCAACCTTAACAACCACCTAACGATTAACACCAACATAACTTAAAATCAATTATTTATTTATTAACCCACTTCTGTTAAGTTGGTAACAAACTAATATGATTGAATTTGCATTACATGACCATTAAAAAAGGTAACTTGGCCTGGTTGTAAAAAATATTTACAAGACAAATATACTTGCAAATCGTCGTCAAATATTTAAAAGATCCTAAATACAAAAGTACAGCATTTGGTTAGCTATGCTAGCTCTTAATTCATAAAACCCCCACCACAGGACACTAATTAACTACTTTAGCCTTTCTTGTACACAATAGGAGACACAATTAAGTCAGACACAGATACAACATGGCAAAAGTTACAACAGACTTATCGTTGAAATTTTTACCAAGTTTAACATATACAGTACAAAGTCCGAGATCTGGACGTCCAATAGCCGGGATGATCTAAAATCCGGACCATAAAACCACAAACATTTTTTGTTGTCGTTGTATGCTTTACGCATGTGCATTTGAGTTTTTCCTAGTATAATAAAACATGTGGAGAGCCCTGATTTTTAATTTCACTTAAGCACTAAATAAAATACCTCATTCTTGAAGAGAATGATGAATTTAGCATAAATTTGTGAGATCAATAATTTGGCTCCATAGCGGCATATCTGCCGGCATACATCTCAAACCGAAACATTCTACATAGACACATCATTGATTTTACACCGACTGGTATTTTATACCTCTGACGACAACCTGGCGAATTATTACTTATTATATTTTGCTGCCATCACCGCATATTTATTAACATATGAACACTTGAGTAATCACTTATGAGGCCATGTCTAAACATTTTTTCCCCTATTAGCAATTTAATAACAGAGTATGGAAACCTTTAATGCTAACATTACACTTGGCGATGACTACAGATTTAAGTTAAATGCGCTATAAAATGCTGATGAGGAAAATTTTAACAATAAATCATAAAAAAAAGAAACATCTTCATCTCAAAATAGGACAAAACATTTCATTGTTTGAGGATTTTAGATAAAAATGTCTCTAGAAATAATAATCATGTACATGCGTATTTCAAAATTTCTTTTGGAGTTGTATCAATTCCAACTGTATCCTATACTATCTCTAAATGAAAAGAAAATTTTCATTTAGAAACAATTTTCAAAAGAGTAATAGACAACAACAAAGAATTCATTGATATTTATTGGTAAAGAATTCGTATCTCTCCAGCTTCTGAATTTAAAAACAGAAAGGTACACTTTATAACCTGAAACACTATTTTTCCAAAATGACTGCAATACCAGTCTTCATAGCCTAACATTACTCATATACTGTCTGCACCATGGGTCAAAGAGTTCTAGAGAAACTCAATTTTCCTTCGAAATTGTAATAAATAGTTACCTTATAGAATTTCCTTCCAAAATAATAAAGCAAATACTCAATATCTAAATTCTCAGCATTAAAAAAGTGAACATAATTAGGAACAGTTTTGCATCAGTATTAACTCAAGTGCATAGAAAGGCAGAAAAGAGTTAATCCAATGCAATCAATAACTGAAGATTTTTTTCTGCAATCATTTTGTTACTAACTACAGCCATTTATTTTCTTTCACATAAATATTTCTTATTGATTTTGCTATACGGAAATATTTTCTAAATAA
>KK120593.1:594815-680528 GCA_000611955.2 Stegodyphus mimosarum | reverse complement strand
TGGCAAAAAAGAAGACTCTCCATTAACAATCTTGGTCTTCTATTTGTATTGTTATGTATGCATGTTACTTTTCTCAAGCCTTTCCACAAAGCAAAATCAATAAATTACAACGACAAACGATACGTACTGCAAATGCATATTTTCTTGATTGAATCATACATACATTTACTCATTTGCACAGCAGCAAAGATTGACAAATGTTTTCTATTTAAAAAAAATGGTAATCATAAGAAAAAAGGAAACAACTTCGAAAACTGGATATCGAGTTTTGGGTGAAAATTACAAAATTTTAAGCCACACTAATAAAATTCATAAGAAATTTTAAAAATGAGAGAAAATTAAGAGATGTATATTATGTTCGAAATTATATATTATAGTTGCGCTGGCATTGAGTCGAAAATTGAAAGTTGGAAATTCTGTTATATTAAGACAGAGTTCTCTTCTACAGCAAATAATAAAAAATATCACATACCTTTTAAATAATAAAAAAAGGGCTGCTCAACTTAACCCTTTGCACTCAAAATTCAACTGTTAACACAATGAAATAAATGCATTTAATGGCCAGGCAGAGTTGCCTCAGGAAAGCAAAAGCTGACAAATTCAGAATAATTACATTTGCAATACACAATAAATACATGCAAAATACAATAACACTTTCAATGAAATGTGAAAGGTAACTTGGCACATCCACATATCAATAAACACATTCACATATTATCTCAATAAACATTTTCTCCGCATTATTATAAGCAAAATTACCTTGAACAATAGTTGCATCTAGAGGTGCAAGAGCAAAGCTTTCTTCTTCATTATTTATTAAAGTCGTATGATCCAAAGATGGAAGGGAGGGTACTGGTGGTGGAGGCATATCGTTAACTGCCAGATCTGATGGATCAGATCCAGAAGGAAGACCTCTAATGTCTAATCCATTAGCTGCAGTACCGTGTCCAAGACCGTCTGATTCAGAAACATTAGCACCTGCATTCAAAGGAGGCCCAGGAGACTCTGGAGATGACGGCGGAGATGGTGCACCCATAGAACCAGGTCCCATGTCTAAAGATACAATTTTAAAAACTAAGTAATTTTTACTTTTAAAAAAAATCTGTTTGTTAGGTTTACTTTGCGAGTGAATATCAAACAGCATCACATTTGGGAGTCTATAACCAATTCCGGACGGGCATCCTATTTACGCATTCCCTAAGAACGTCTTGCACAGCTGGGTGTCCCCACCCATGCCTCACTTATGGATGCATGGGTTATGTAGGGTATGGGACGGGTTATGTAGATATGCATTTTAAGCTGCAACAATTTTCAAAGACTACTAGATGGCATTCTGTGTCCAATACTTTTGAACTGAACAGTTTTAGGATCCTGAACTTCAGTTTGATCCATTCTGCATAATGTGGGGAAGGGAGAGGAAGCATAATGTAAACAAACACAGCTCAAGCTCTTTAACATGCAAATGATAAACATTTGCATTTTTGATATCCCTTCAAATCCTTTTTTAGCTACTGGTCTTTTAGGGTTAATATGTGGAGCTCTATTACACTTTGCATTGCTCTTATCACTTATATTTACGCATTCCCTCGCATTTGTGTAACTCTTTATTTCAGAAAGCCTCGACTTCAGTTCATTATGGTGAGCAAGCATTATCAAAGGAAAGATATACTTGCATGGTAAATGAGCCAATTAGTGATATGGATGAGAGTGATGATTCATTTTCTAAAGAGTCAGAGAACGATGTTTCTAGAGATTCTCGTATGCTAACTTTGCAGAGACTGAACTCACTGAAACCTTTCACGGGGAGTCTGCCTTCCACTTCCCGTGGAAGGTTTTGTTACTGATTGTAAATAGTCTTTTTCTGAAATTTTTTTATTAATTTTAAAGTTTATTGACCTATTTTGTCAATCAAAATTTTCCAGTAATTTTATTAGTGCTTCCAAAAATTACTTCTCAAGGTCAGCAATTCATATTTTCATGCACAGGA
Organism: Stegodyphus mimosarum; assembly: GCA_000611955.2. Lineage (NCBI taxonomy): Eukaryota > Metazoa > Arthropoda > Arachnida > Araneae > Eresidae > Stegodyphus > Stegodyphus mimosarum. Next base: position 678,541 of record KK120593.1, on the reverse strand, counting down.
AAGATTATTAAATGTTAATTTTAACATATATGATAGCTTATGTAACAATCTATAATACCAAAAATTATGTTAGGACTTAAAACATTTTGTGATTTTTTTTTTTCTGAAGTCTGGCTTAGTGACACAAAACCCCTATCCTGTGGGATAAATCCTCTACTCCCATCCGCCCCCAGGGAATGTATTAAACAAAGGCGTTCCGTCTTGAAAGGGTTGGGGGGGACTTATATTTCAGATTTTTAAATACAGTCAAAGACTGCTATAGTGAACCACACATATAATGAGCCCTGGACATAATACATGTTTTGAGTCATGTCCAACATCCAGCAGACCTAGATGTTACTTTTCATGGTAATGGTGAACTTCCAAATGTATGAAAATTGGATTAAATTTTTTTTTTTCTGGATATCTTAGACCAAAACTATTTTGCATTTTTCAAACTACTTTTCCAGAATTTCTTTCCAAGTGAAAAATTACCTTTGTTAAATTCATCCTGTTTAGGGTATTATAATAACAACAACAAAAAAGGACCTTTAGGTTATTGTTCTTTAATCTTGCTCCAAACTTCGTGTTCTAATAAAAAATTAATCAAGGCAGGAAAAAAAACGACTCTTGGAAAACCAGGGCAAATAATAAACATACCTTAGGAGATCCTACAGAGTCATGCATTGAGACAAAGAGCTTAAATCACTTCGGATTCCATTTGAGTTCCTGAACTGAGCTGTCAGACAGCACTCTGTACTAGGCTGATGTTCATACATAATTGTAAATGCGTACTTTAGATGTAGTTGTGTGCTTGGAATGACAGGTCTAAACCATGATAAAATTAATAACTTAAGGTGACACAGAAAAACAACGAAAAAATTCAGCAACTGCACATAATAAAAAAAAATCTGAAATGTTTCAGATTTTAAATTAGGTCCAAAGGAGCTTTTTCTAACGTTTTGTGTTTTACCTTTATTTATTAAATACCATGTTCTTTGCACTTAAATCATAAAATTTAGTTCAATAGCAATATTGCAAAATAATTTTAAAATGAGCATATTTTTAGAATATCCAATAGACAGTACCACGCGCTGCAGATAAGAAGTCCCCCTTCCCAATAGGGTGTTGCCATTGATCGCTTTTGAATTGTTGAGTTTGTTCATCAAAAATTCGTTTAAGTTTTACTTTTTGTTTTTCACTTTGGGCTCCCAGATGCGCATATTCGGGTGGAAACATACATTATTCAAAACAGGATGGCTTTAGGTACCGTTGTTTTAACACATCTGGAGAAATATACATATATTTATGCAGGTTCTTCATTATTTAATTTCTTTAAATATAATACAGAACAATAATATTTGGTGGCAACAACTTGAAAAGTGAATCAAATACTTATAGTGAATCAACGCAAAATCGCAAAAAGAAAACAATAGTTCTTCAGGGATAAAAGCCCCTTTGGACTAATAATCATAACTTAACATTTTTAAATTACAGTTACTATTAACTGCTTCAGTAAAACGTGACAATGCTAATCAATCAATTTTTACACTATTTTGTCTGTTGATTTTTTTTCCTTATTAAATTAGGTATAATGAAATACATTTTCAGTCCCTTGAAGTTTGTTTCAGTATTTTTTATTTACGTTTCAATTAACCTACTAAAATACATAGTGATTAAAAAACTATTACTTGATTGCAGATGGCACAATCATGAGCAGATATGCATGCATGACTTGGGGCAGACTTCAGAAACAAGATGGATAAATGCAGTAAGGACACTTTTTTTAAACTACATTTTCCAAAGGCTTTCATGATACAGGACATAAGGCAGCTGTAATTATACATATTCATAACTGGAAGACTAGTAGCAAAGGCAATTGCTGTCAAAAGCTAATTCTAACATTTTGTATGTCGCTAGGTATTTCACGCATATTTTTGTTAGTTGGCATGCCTCTATGAGGGGTTAAAAATAAACTAAATGCTTCAGCTTCATTTTTATTGTTTGCAATTTAAAAAATTTTCCCAAATTATATGCATGGGCTAAATTTCACCACACAATTTAGAGAATTATATGCTGTTAGTTATGAAAAACTATGAACATAATTACTGTTGTTGCTTATTAAATATTCATACACAGAAGTGTCTATGAGAACCATATATTCTGACCACATGGAATTATATCTTGCTTCACTTCATTTTAAAAGCACAAATAGAAATCCCAGTTGAAAACATTATAGAATTATTTAAAAAATGAAATGCAAAACGCAGATGACAACATGCTATGGATGAATGATGATGAGGAAAAACATTAACTGAATGACTGGAATCCTTCAAACGGAATGGTAAACAACAAGGACACGATTTAAATTTCAGAGGCAGATCACCACTTTTAAAGCTAACACTCTCCTGTTACAAAATTACATTGGCAACTATAAGAAAGCATAAGTAACTGTTAATCATTTGTCTATGTTCTTATTCTTCATGTGTACATACCGACTTATAAATGAATGTATACAATAAACATTCTAAAAGATGAAGACTAGTTTAGCTGTATATTGTTGAAATAATTTCCATTTTAATATCCGAATATCCTACAAAATCTTCTGATTTAGTTGCAACGAACTACTGATGATGTGTCGTTAATTTGCTACAACTAAAGACGAGTAGCAATAAATTTAAATTTAAGCAACCCCCCCCCAATATATACATATCACAATTCATTGACCATTGTATAAAATTATACAAAACGTTTCACCGTTACTGTAACATTTCCATCATTTCTGCCTGAAGTGTTCCTACTTGCAATTTTTTTTTTAATGTAGCTTGCATAACATACTTTTCTCTTCTATACCATACTCAATAATATATTACTCAAATCACATTCCAACATAGGTCAAGTGTTCTAATCTGTTATTTTACAAGCGTCAAGTGCCTATCCCATCATAAAATATTTGGCATGGTACTTTTCTCAATCTGGATGATACTAACTTGAGGATGGCTGGGTTTCATGAGAGGCAAAGGAATTTCAAACAATTTATTAACTTCATAATTTGACTTATTTAAATTTAACCCAGTTTAAAAAGATATTTTCTAGTCAAATAATGCAAGGCATTGGTATACTCTTAAGATTCCACAAAGAGACTTGCATGTTATTGCATGAACATTATTGCATCTATGCTTGTTAAAAATAATCTGCACTATGAGAATTTTATGCTACTACCAGATCTAGACCTAAGGATTACTTCCAAAAAGGGGAAAAACTTTTTTGATATTTTTTTGGGGGGGACAAAGTCTAGGAATGAAGAATAAAGTACTTGACAAAATAGCAAGTATGCTATGAAACACTTTTCTCCCACTTAACAGATTCCTTAATGTTACTTTTATGCACCTGCCGGCTAGGCTGGATTTTTCTAAATAAAACTGCAGTGTTATCAAAGGCATTCAGCGGCAGTTTGTGCTCACATTTTAATACCTAGCAGTGCTATACTCAAATCTGTAAAATCTCCTTCCTGATTGGGGACACAAAGTAAACTACACTCAATTTCTGAAATTCCAGCATTAAAAAAGTAACAATTGGATTTAGTTCTACATCAGCATTATAGCTTCCAACTACAGAAAGGTAAAAAGCAGCGATTTTAATGCAGTCAACAACTGGAGCTTTAAGTGTTCATACCCATTTCTTTAACAGCTGCACTCATTTTTGTCGTCGTATTCAAGTACTTTTTAATGATTTCATAAATGGAAAACATTTTTTAAAATACAATCGCAGCTTCATCAGAGGCATACAACTGCAGGTTCTGCTTTAGTAAGTATGCCTATTTAACAGTACGGCAGAATATAAGACATTCTATATTAATAATTTCTGGTCCTTTTTATCTCACGGAAAAATTTTATTTTTATTTTTGATGCAACTATATATGCATCAAAAATTGAATTTAATAAAATTCTATTCGTAAAAAGAAATTTAAAGTAAAAAATTAATTATAGAAATAAGTTTAAAAGAAATTATAAATAATTTATATTGTTGCGAACTAATCTACACCAGTACATATCACAAACATAACATTTTGTTAATGAAAGAATTCAAAGAAAGTCATCTGCATGCTTTCTTTGAAAAGTACATGAATATTCTTTTTTTCAGTCACAACTCAGATAAAAGATTACACATCCCTAAACTTTTTTAACAAGTACATGAAATTCACAACAATCTTAATTACTTAATAGTATTTACATTAATCTTAATTACATTAGAAATATACATCACATCAATCTTAATTACACTAGAGATTCAAACAACTGCTTTGATATTGCCTTGCGCTAATTAGCAGACGTGTGTAGGATGACCTGCAGCTGGCTGCATATAATGGTTATTGGAAAACTAGACCATGATGCTTTCAGATGCATTTAATCTTGCACTCATAGTGGCAGATGAAATTTCTTTTAAAAAAAAACAGGTGGTCAAAAAAAAAAAACCAGATAATCTCAGAGTTCATCCAAAACCAGAAACTGTTTTCAGTTAAACAAAACTATAAAAACATTAGAAATAAGTGAGGAAAAATGTATTATAAATCGGGCTGACATGACTGCAGAATGAAATCGGGAGAGTCAGCATTTCTATTTCAAGGTTATACACTCCAAGCGACAATCTCCCGAATGGATAAGGGGCTAATGCTATTCAAATGGTTCAAAGGTTATTAACAATTCTTACAGATGGAATTTTACGCTTAAATCTTCTACACACCTTGCTTCCTGGCATCATTTCTCTATACTTAAAGTATTTAATTTTATCAAGTAACATGAACATACCATACATATCATCATCACTATCATCATCCCGATGTTGCTCTGCTGTCTTTTCAATTGCCTGTTCCTGGCCATCAACATGGTCTGCAGCACTGTTTTCTAAAGCAACATGTCCGAGAGGTGCATCATCAAATAACCCAGCCGGTTCAAATAGACCACCAGTCTCACCATCTACAAAGGAGACATACACATAAAAAATACTCCTTACTTTAAAATTAAGAAAAAGACAGTATATGTTAAGGTTAAAATACAGTTACAAAGCAATACAGTCTCTAAACCCTTACTCAAATTTTAATCACTTGCTTAAGTGTAACTTTAAAAAAGATTGCAATATTTGTTATAAGTATGCATGAATATATGTATGTATCGATATTATCTGCAGAGTATTTCATATTAAGAAATATGGAGCACTATATATTAAAAAGTATGAAAATTATCAAGAACATTTTTCAAATAAAGGCTTCGTGACAGCCAATTTGGATCTGAAGTGAGAAAGTTGGCATTTAATATAGAAGTTGTGAAAGAAAATGCTGTTTGGAAAATTCCCCCCTCCTCAATGTTGAAGATGCAGCCCTGGTGACGAGACACATTGGAACATTCTCGAACTACTTGTTCAGATTACATAAAGAGCAAATTTTCTCCTGGTTAATCGGAAACCTTAATGGCATACACTTCTGCACCAGATCTTCAATCCACTGATACACCAGATTTCTCCATCTCTAAAACTGGATCCAGGCTTTCCTTAGTAATGATTCTGCCCTTCAACATTAGTGCAGCCTTCATGTTTTAAAAAATGTGAACTTTTTCCTTTATAATTCAGTGTCAAAACTGGTTGATTTACAGCCCAAAGCTATTGCTGATATAAATTGTCCATTTACATATAAATTATATTTTCAATTTCTAATGTAATTGCTTAAAAAAGAAAGATTTATTAGCAGTACACCGATTTTGCATTTCAAACACACATTAATGGTGGTAACAAAGTGACTAATCACAGGAATATTGTTTGATTGCAAGAAACACTGCGGTTCAGGAAATGACAAAATCGTTTTGCAGAGTCCTTGCTTTCCGCTGGCAGATTTTTCAATCTGAATGTTGTAACTATTAAGCCCCTGTATAAATGCGAATTTATGTAAACAGCATGTTACTCAAGTCAGAGGATCACTAAGCACATTCTGGAATTAAAAATGCAAGTCATGCTTTACTCCAACTAGGAATATTCAAATAAATAAACCTTCAAAATGAAGTACATTTTATGCAAGACAAATTAAGCTTTCCTCAAACATAAACTATAGAACTGTCAGTATTTAGATACAGTTACACGCAAGCAGAACACCAGAATTTCACTATTGGTTGTACAAGTATGGTCCCCTGGGGCACCCTGGGGGCAGTCTGAGAGTCTTTCACCTCTCTTTCACAAATACCAACCTCTTGAGAGGACTGTCAGCTTACCATGTATTTTGCACGCCCCCTTGCCATAGAGACATATTTACGCGAAACCATAAGTATGGCAATCAACATAACGAAGCACTACCTTGGCGGGATGGCTATTTATGTTACAGCAAAGTGTCAACTTTATTTGAACCTCTAAGGACTACTCTAGCTTTGATAACTGCACAAACAACATCCAATATGTTTTGACTGGCACCATACAATACCAAGACCACAAAGAACAACAGTCTTTCACACAGTCCAAATATACATTTTTGAAATTGTACACACATAATATATCATTAATATTACATAAAGTTATTCTTTCAACATAATTCTCATTAGCACTGTATCTAATACGCTTTTCTCCAAATTTATTTAACATCAGAAATTTAAATGTTAACACCTGTAGACAGCTGATGCATATCCACATAGGATGTGAAAGAACGTTATAAAGAAAATTGGAAATGTTCAGTAAAGAAATTTCATCCCAGTAGATGGCTGCCCAGAATGAGTGAATCTGAAAGGGAAAGTTTATATTTCAATCATAATTACTCCATAACCACTTGTAATTTTCCATTTCCTAAACTACAAAAACTAGTTTTTGATGAGAACCATGAACAGGTACATAACTTTGAAATTCAATTGAAAAAACTCTTTTTTATAGTTGCAGTGTTAACTTCGAATCTGGTAAAAGGGTTGGCATTTTCTATACTATGCTTTAGATTTTTATTTCATGTTGCCCTTTTCCATGCTGTCTGTCCTAAAACATCACATCACAAATCAAGGATCCATCACATTGAAAGTTCCATTTGATTACAGCAGAGCATCAAAGGCTACCTGGCTGAGAGAAGGAAAGCCTTTCTAGAGGACTTTTTAAGGGAAACTAGCTCATATCCACGTTACACATAAGAAATACCATACCAGACTGTAAGATGACTATGAAAGCAACTGCAGTACTAAAAACTAAACTGATGTGGTCACCACATAATTTCCCTGTCCGGCCTAATTATACATACTTTTTTCTGCACTTCATTTAAACTTTGTTTGTTTGAATTATTCTAATTTCTCTTTGCATTCCACGAAGAATAACTTCTGCTATATTTAATTCAATAAATTAAAAATTTATGAGAGATCTTTCCTGAAATTAATTTTAATATACTCTTTAAAATTTTGACGATTTCCCATAAATTTGTTTTTTATTTTTTGTAGTTTCTAAAGCTATTAATTTCCTAATATTTTTCGAAACGTGCCCCTTCCTTTTGACATATCTTAAAATGCATTTTTATAGCTTTCATTATACTATTTATTCTATACTATATTTCATTATACATTATACTATTATATACTAAGTGCATTCTAAAGAAAAGTTTTATCTTCAAGAGCCCATCAAGTTTTCACTGAACATTTTATGCTTTTGAAACACTAAGCAAAGCTTATGTTAACAAGCCACACAATTAATTATTAAAGCCAATTATGCTGTAATATTCAGCATAAAGCAACTGAGCAACACAAAATAGATCCAAAATCCCATTTGTTTCTGCATCTATACAGTACATACTTGCCAACCTGCGACACTCAAAAATCGGGAGAATTTTTTTAGAAATCGGGAGACTTATTTTCAACTTCAAAACAAATTTTAAATGATAAAAATGTATTTTTTAATAATGAATTAGCTTCAAATCGTTACTAATCAATGTCTGAAAGTTCAGTTATTAATTCTTAAATGCAAACAGAACATTCTGCATTAATAACTTTTTGATCCTTTGTTTCCACAGAAAAAGTAACTTTTTTTTTTTTCCCAATAGAACTCATGTTGTCCTTGTGTACGAACATGTTCGAGAATATCGGCCTTTCCACCGTGCAAAATCGGAAAATCGCAATAACAAACGGTACACATTGCAAATGCATTACATTTCCTTGAGTAAATATTAGAAGAAAAGTCATCTGTGTCCGATTTTTGAAAAGTACCTGAGTATTTTACCTTTTTCGCAGACATAATATGAAATGTAGTTTTTTAAACTATTTTTCGAAAGCAAGTACGTTTGCACAGGTTAGCGACAAGATGAACGAAATAACAGTCTTGATCTTGCTTTGTGCTCATTGGCTAATATGTGCCAGATGACACACAATGGCACTCGATGCTCATAGGAGAAATGGAACAATGTTTTTGGACACGTGTACTCACTCACAGAGCAGAAACAAGCCATAATTTCTCACTTATGAAACTAATTTGATTTTCTATATAGTCTAGACAAAAACCAGGTGCTTTCAGACACCTCAAATTACTTTTTGGGGGTTGCAAATAACGAAGTATTAAGTCAAGCTACACAAAAATCATGAGAATTTTTTTTAAGAATAAAGTTTGGAAGAATTGATTTGTAAAACTATCAGGTGTTAATGAAAGTGTCACGTCACCACAAATATTGTCTGCACAAACAGTTCGCGTTGCCGTGTTTAATTATATTTTGTCAAACGATTTTTGGCATTTGAAAGAAGGTGAATTGCTTCAGAATTATGTGTTGTGAAATCTATAAAAACATAATAAAGTACAAGGTGTCCGAGATGAAATTATCACACTACCATATTAGAACCATCATTTACTTCCAGTTCTGTTGCAAAATGTCACCAAATCATGCGTACAGCTTTAGGTATTAATGTATCATAGGACACTGTGAAGGTTTGGTACCGAAAGTTGAAAAACAAAGACTGTGACATTCGAGAAGCAGAACGCTTTGGCTGGTCTACTGATGTCGATGAAGTCCAACTGCGAGAACTTGCGGATGATCAGTATGCAATCACTTGAGAGCCTGCTAAGGAGTTAAGCATTAGTGCCATGTCCATTAGCCACGCTATGCATCACATAAACTTGACATACTTTTTGACTAACAAAATGATCATACTTTGTATCTGGTGAGATTGCTATGGTATTATCCACAAAGAATATCTGGAAAAAAGTAAAACACTCAGGTGTACAGGCTAGTGTGTGTTGACATTGCCATCATGGAAAAACGTCAAACTGAGTTCCAGTGTAAAATGGTAATGTTCCGTCAAGATTATGCAAGAACACATGTGTCTGCATTCACCGGTTGGGCTGCATGGACTCAAATGGGATCTTTTGCCACACCTACTATATAGCCCCGACATCTTCAGACTTCTACTTTCTTTCACACCTGGCAGTTTGCCACACCTACTATATAGCCCCGACATCTTCTTCAGACTTCTACTTTCTTTCACACCTGGCAGCTACATCTTGCTAGTGCTATCTTCCATCCTTCACAAGACATCCAAAATGAAGTTCATCTGTTTTTGAACTCGCAGCCACCAAGTTTCTGGGCCAAAGGCATTGAAAAATTAACAAAACATTAGTAGAAAATCAGATTTGGGTGATAATTACTACGTGCACTAAAAGTACTGCTTTCATGCTTTTCTTCTGATATTATTACGAATGCTTTTTGGCAGAAACCTTTCATTGCAACCAGATAAATCTCTTGTGAATAAGACTAAGGCCTGAAAACATGGATGCAGTCTACAGAATGTTATGCTTTCAAATTGTCAAAGTAAACACATTCATTTAGGAAAAAAAGTTACTTTGTTTTATAACATAACACCCATTTCAGGACATATTCACATGTCACATAATTTTCCAGATTCGGGTTTCACTAATATGCTTTATATTTTAATAGAAACACATTTTAAAGCAAAATTTGACACACTTTCAAAGTAAAAATAAATTTCTAGTTATATATGAAAATAAACTGTCACTAAATTGCTTTAAAATTTAAATTTTAGTGTAATGTGCCACATACTGCAATAAGAACAGTAGATATAAGCTCATAAACACCATAAAAATGCACAAAATCATTATCAGAAAGAGATTTGATTTCTCTTTAATTTTAAATATTCCTTATGCATTTCTCATGAGCCATCTTGCACAGTTGCTATCTAAAACTGCTGAGAAAACATTTTTTTTAAGTATATTGTTACCTTTTCAAGCTTGCTGCATATTGCATTCCTTTCCATATTTGCTTTTCATATTAACATGCTTAAGAAGCATTCTATACTGCACACACAGATTTAATTTAAATGAAAAATTTTGCTCTAATCTGTTGCTTTTCAGTTATTCTGGGAATTATAGTACAAGATGATAATGCAGCAGTTTTTATAGCAAGACAGATAACTGCATTTAATTAGACAACAATATGACAGCTGTAAAATGCAATGCTTTCAATGTTCTGGAATTTCGGAAATCAAACATATACATACTCATATTTAACATTTCTACAGAACCAAAAAAAAAAAAAAATTCATTCAAAAACTATGAACAAATAGTGGTATATCCAAATACGGTCTAAGAAATGATATCATGGAGTAAATTTGATTATTTGGTGAATTTTTTATAACTGAAACATATAAAACTATTTTTAGTGCTTAAACTAATTCAATCCCCAAAAGGATTTTTTCTCAGCATTGCTAGGTTATTAATTTACTTTATTTGCAAGACTTTTTTAAATAATTAAATAGTTCAATTTAAAATGCAACATATTAACTCCAAAATCTCTAGCTGATTCTTTCATAAAAGCTAATAACTGTACATTCAGCTCTAGTCTCTTACAACAGTAGTCTCAAACTGGCAGCCCCCCCTGAAGCAATTTAATGTATCTCTTAATATATTTCCCATAAATTAATTAGCAATGCTGTGACATTAATTATGGCAATTTGAAGAAAGGTTTAAGATTTTAATGATTCTGAATCTAGTTTTACATTACTCTATTCATTAACAATGACGTGTGTAATGCGGTTGCAATACTCTAGAAGCATGAAAACACCCCTGAAAATCTACAAATGGGGCTAATTAATTTGCACTGAGATATACATATATATATAAATCTTATTCAAAGATTTTAAGGTTCACATTTGATTACCCTTTATCCATACTTGCCTAAAGATAAATACCCTCAGTTACAAATTTCTGCAATGAGAATAATTGTTTCATTTGGGAACACACTACATATGAACAGCTTCCCCCTCCATAGCTGTAAATAATAATAATGAACCACTGACACAATGAGTATCTAAAATTCACGATAAAGATATTTACGTACAAAAATATTTTCTATATGCACTGAAGAAAAAGTAATAAATTAAAAAAAAAAGATAATAAGTTATATATCCTGAAGTTTCGTCCACTTGGAGAGTTAATGTTACTTGTTTACTTTTAGTTTAAGTTATTTAGTGATTAATCCACATTAGAATTATTTGAAATTAATGTTAGTCTGAAAACTTAATAGTTAGCTATCAGTACATTTAAATCACAAAATGTAACCATCAGAAATTTTTTGCAGATCTCAACCTTTACACTTGTCAGAAAATATAAACTGGATTTTTTCTCCTTTTGCTTATTATAATTGTTCATGTACATTTTGATAAAGACTAAATAAATAAAACTTAGCTTAAAAAAATTGTCAAAAATATTGTCTTAGATTACGACAGCTGTAAAATGTAACATATTACAAGAAATTTATTTTAACATGCATTTTTGATCCCATCTCTGAACACACTGAAATGAAATTAACATATGGCAACAAACCACTCAGAATATATATATTTTTTGAAAAACTAAACTCTAATTTAACTTCAAATTAAATAAAATTTAACTTTAAAAACTGAAGAGAAAAATAATAAACTATAGAAAATTAGTGTTTTCTATTCCATTAATAAGTTTCCTTTATTAATTCCATTAATAAAAGAAATTTCGCAACATTAGTAGACAGCAATCCATATTTCACCTATTTGTTTTGTTTGTTGACAAATAAAAAGCCATCCATCATTATAAAAAAGAAATTTAACTCCAACATCATTTCTATCAGAATACATATACGGAACTTTTTGAACTGAATTCCCAGTACTAGAAGTAAAACACGTTAAATACATAAGAATCTACCAATGGTAACCAAAATCAAGGCAAAAAATTTTATACACACACCTAAAAGTCCTTCTCCAACAGCACCTCCAAAGCCATCATCTTTAAGTGGTGCACCTAAAGATACATTTGCTTTATTGACTATATTTGCATTACTAGTGCTCTGAACAGTTTCTTCTGGCCTTTCCTTTGACTGCTCTTCACACAGAAGAAGACTTGCATGCTCAAAACTTTCATCCATATTTGTTGCATCACGAGCAGCCTCAGGTTCATCAAATCCCATTTCTTCTAAAAAGAGAGAAAAAACTGCTGAACAAACAGTTTTCATAATGGTAGATTTATTTTTTAAATAAATATGTGCTCTAAAATTATTTATGCAGGTAGGTGAGGTGCTCAAAACATCAAAAGCAATTTACTTAAAAAAATTTTAAACATTAAATTTACAACAATTATTTTCTTTTTTTCTCCTTCTTATTTAGCACTTTGATTCAGAAATCTGATTTACGGCAACATACAATCTATGCAGAAAGTACATTTAAAAATCATATTGAAATTAATAATTTTAACCGATTTCTTTGAAATAGAGCAGCAGTTCTAAACCTTTTGACTAAGAAGTTTAAAACATTATTATCCAATTCCTTGATTATTAGCGAGTTTTTTTATCATATCAAATCGCATAGAAAAGTAACACAAAGCAACAAGATAAAATACCTGAGATAGCAAATCAACGTAAAAATATGATTCTAACTGAAAATAGAGCAACAGCAGCCTGGAAAGGGTGGCAGCATCATTAAGTGTTGGCATGCTAATAAACTGATCAACTCTAAAAGACTTAATGAGATACTATCATTTTTTTATAGGAACTTACTTTTATTTGCTTTTAAATACTGAATTATATTTTAGGTCCTTTCCTAAGAAAAAGTTAAGGAACTTCCAAAAATAGAGTCGTATATTTAGTTCGCTTAATGAAAGGTTAGGTTAGGTTATTTAATTATGGCAAAGCACACGAGGGCTATCTGCCTAAAGGGAGGGATGCTTTCGTGGAGGACTTTCTAAAGGAAACTGGCTCGTACACACATTACACATGGGGAAAACCACGAAAACTCCCATGCAGCCAGCCCATTCGCGGGATTCGAACCTCCACTTAATGAAAGGCCCACACATTTACAACACAACTCTGCCACATTAAATAACTTCTTGTTCTGGCCACTTTAAAGGCTTTGCCTATTTAAACCATGCTGAATAAATTGAAGGCAATTTTTCCTCCTCAGCTGAAGATCATATTTTGTATGTTATTCCATGAGGATAAAACTGAACGCTATAAAAGCCTATTAACCACAGAAATTTTGCCAACTCAGAAATATGAACGCCCGACAGGTTTCTGTTAGTGCACAACAAGGCGATTTCAAAAGAAATGAAAACTGAAAATTTTTACTTGACTGTCTGAGCGGCACGGGTTTTTGGCTCTGTCACAAGACCTGTATTTATGCAGCATTTATTAGCTAAATTCATATATTTGCTTACTTTAGGCTCTATTTTCATAAATTTACATTCATTAAGATTACATTTACATTATTAAAGAAAGTAAGAAAGCAATATCCTATCTTAAGGTATAAGCTAATATGTATCAAGTGACAAAAAATCTCATGTCCGGATAAAGCCAGTCATGTGGCTCAGTGTTAAGAACACCCTGCAATGCAAGTTTTGGATTATTAAACTGGCTATAGTATGATTTTAACATAAAATATATCAATATTTAATTATTCTAAATTTTATTTTAAGCACTTTTGGTAACTTTATTCATTTTGCACTTTTTAAATTTTATACTCATCAAATTCTGGGAAAAAGAAAAGCTTTAATTTGTTAAAATACATTATTTTTAAAGAAAAAAACAATGATCACTTTGCATATAATTGTGGATAAAGATAGCAAAGTACCAATTAAAGCAAAATTAAACACAGACAAGTCTTCATCCACACATGTAACTGCTAAAAATAGCCCTAGCCCATATAAATCAACAGAAAAATGGTACAGAGCTTATGGACTCACAGGAAAACATTAAGACCTAAACAAATACCAGTCAGCCAACTTCCAGCTAAAAACCCTCAGCACGTAAGTCCAAATCTCTAAACCCAGCAGACAAAAATCAAAAGACCTATATAGCATCTTTAACCCGTTCACAGTGGGCACCTTTGTTACCCGGATGCGTCGCCTTGTGGGGATGGACAATTCATACTGCTAAGCCTAACTTTTGAAAAAAATTCATATAAATTAAATTTGTCATCCAATTGTTCCAATTTTTGGTACATTATGAAAAGAACATTCAGGCAGTTGTCAGAATTAATTTTAAACCTTTACTATAATATTTTCCTTAAAATTTTTTATAAAATACTCATTGTAGAATAATATAATTTTCCCCTTATCCCACAAATAAATATATATGGAAAAATATCTAAATAATCGCAGATTTTATTTAACACAACACATAATTAAAATTTTAAATTATTAAAACTGTCTTTCATAAAAATTCAACATGCAAACAACGAAAAGGAAGCACTATTTCAAAAAAGAGACGGTGTATGATATTCTTTGAAACTTGGGTGTACACAAAGTCCACTGATGCACGCATGCTGCGATTTCTGTATGATACATCTGTATTAGAATCGCTATCACTTCCTAAATCCACATAAATATCATCACTCTCATTGGAATAGGAAAAAAAACTCATTTAGCATTTGTGTATATACCTCTACAATCAGATAGTGCTTTCGTTTTGCTATTAAAAAAAGTTTTGCTAAGCGATAAAAATATCAGTCTCAATGCCGGAAAAATCTAAAAGTAATAAAAAAGACTAATTATAGAACATCTACCCCACTATATTGGAATAAAAAAATAAAATAAAAAATAAAAAGTATTCCCGCCCATCGTGAACATGTTCATTTGTTTATATAAAATACGCAGTTAGAAAGCTGTTACATTGCTCAACACCAACGAATTAGCATTTGTATATATTCTACTAGGATCAGGTACTGCTGCTTTCATTTCCCATTAAAAAATACGTTGCGATGACAACACAAAATATTCATCTCAATGCCGGAAGAAAAATCTAAGAGTAATAAAAAAAACCCTAATGTTAGAACATCTACCCCACTTTATCGCAAAAATAAAAATAAGTATTTCAATACATCCAGAACATCTGCATTTACTTATATCAAATAACACAGTTAAAGAGCCATTATACTGCTCAACACCCACGAATCTGACTTTCATTCAAAAAAAAAAAAAAAAAAACAAATAAAAAAACATTCCTCAGGAATGAAGGTAAACATACTTTCGATATATTTCACCATAACAGACATACAGCTACATCTAGCGGCAACAAAAAATACTAATTCAATGTTCCATCTGAGAAGTCAAATGTGATAGGCTCGAATTAAATGTTCCATCTGAGAAGTCAAATGTGGTACGCCCAGCCGTGAGATAACATTTGCTGCTGATGCACATGACACAACCGTCGTGAACGGGTTAAGCTACATCCTCGAATAAAAAGGCAGGTAATACAACAAAATTATGGATCTCAACAGGCCAAATAAATCCCCATGAAAATTAACACATGAAAAATTAACAATCCCCATAAAAAGATACAGAATAGAACTTGCAAAACTACATCGGTGTAAAACAGAAACATACAGAACAATTTTCAGCAAAAGTACATCCAAATAGAAATGATAAAATTTTTAATACTTAGAAAGGCCTATAGGCCTACAGAATTCTCTGTGCAAGTTAAGTAAAATTACATTAAAGGATTTGTATAAATTCACAAATGAAAATTTTCTTATATACAAGTCCCTTATTCTATAAATCCTATTTACGGATAAAACAGTTCAGATGAAATAAAAAATTAAGCTCAAAATTGCTAGATGGCAATAGGATTCACATGGTTTACTTTTCATTACGAGATCATTCTCATTCTCATTGTATTCTTTAAGCATTTTTCATTAGAATTCTTCAGAACATTAATATTCTTTTCAGGCCAATACCGAGATGAAAATTTTCTACAGAGATGGCCTAAATTCTGGTGACTTAAAAAACAGAATATATAATGAAAAACTGTAAGTATCCTGGTTTTAACAGGATGGTTCGCAGCTCTGCAACAGCAACATACAAGCAGCACTAATAGCATTCAACGAGGTTCGAAACTGCATTTCCGAAAATTCCAGAAGTTAAACAAATATTACTTGATGACGAAAATTTCTCAAATTTGAAAAACAGTATTTTAAAATTAAGATATTAAGTATGCATTATATTAATTTATCAAAGTATACAGTGAAATACATTTAATGCAAAAATGCTTAAGAAAATATCGGTTAACATGAAATAATACAATGGTCCGAACAAACTATGTATTTTCATGCATTTTTTTAACACACACGAAAATCGCTTAACATGAAAATATTTACCTTCTGGGAATGAACAAAATACGGAACACACCAGCCACGCAGGCAAGATTCAAGACGTGTGCGAAATGAAAGAGAGGTGGTTTCGAATGTTTCGTAGAAAGGAGGCTAACTTGGCTTTGAAATACCCTTGGAATTGCCTGTGACACGAGCCAATTTTGTTTATATAAACTACTTTCACCCTTCACCCCTTCCTAGAAACGCGACACAAAAAACTCTCATCTTCGGAATTTGGTAACGAGTACATCGCAGTGTGTGTAAAAATCGATGAGTTTGGTTCGCACCAAAAGAAATGGAGAAGGATACTGAAACTGAGCCTACAACTTAATAAAGATTCCGATGACGAAGATGAAATGAATAATGCAGCTGTTACGTTATCTGAAATGAGAAACGTCATAAAAAGATGTGCAGTTATTTAGATGCACATTCCAATGGTGAAATTAATAACAAAATGGATGATATCGAACAATTTGTTTGACAGTTTGATGCTAAAAAAGACAATGCAAAGAAAAATATCAGATTATTTTCAAAAACTCAATAAATGTTTTGTTTTTCAAAAAACTTGAAAATTTTGTATTAAGTTCTTGCTGATATTTTTGTTTCACTGATTTTTATTAAATACATGCATATATACATACCTGTGTAAATAAAATGTACTCTAATAAACTTAATTTTGCTTTTTTTTGGGCAATATCCTTTAACACTCAAAAAATATTTTACTCCCCTCAGTTTCGTGTTAAACGACTTGCACTGTATTCTTAAAACTAAATGGCACTTATAAACTGATGCTTAAGTGGTAGTAAATAGTCCTCACATCATATTAGTATTTAATATGATTTTTCAAGCATTTTTTGCTGGTCCTGGTAACAATGTTTCAATATATACATATACTTAGGGAAAAAAATTTACCAAAACCATCATCAGCCATCAGACTCAGTGTACCATAGTCTTCCTTCAAGGTAATGTCTTCAGCTCTGCTCTGATTTAAAGTCACTTGAGCATCCATGTCTATACTGATGGGGAGAAATTTTTATTAATGCTACAGTAACAGAAAATTTTAATTTCAAAACTAAGATAACTACTGGTGACTTTTCATTACGTTCAATATAAAATCTATTTTAAAAGAACATAAAATGAATAATGAAATTCCATTTTTTTCCCCACTACTTGCTAGTTATCCTGAAATTTAAACTAGGAATGGAAAGACATTAAACTAACTAGATGTTTTACTTCATCTCTTCATGGTTACTTGATTTTCACTAAAAAAATGCAGGTTTCTTTTAAATTTATTTTAATTTTTTTATTTATTTAACCTTTTTAATAGTAATTTAGTTACTATATCAAATCTGTGATTAAAATCACATACAAACTAGACCTGTCACTTAGTTTTCCTAACAATATGCAGCAGAATACTAATTTTTAGGGCTGAAAAAGAACATGCCAAATTTTGCACGAATCATTGTATAATTTCAAAATTTCTATCTGGCAGTATCATGAGCACAAAAATAACAAAACACCAGCTAATCATTATGACAAACAGTAACAGCTTGTTCAAAATACTATTAGACAACAGATGAAACACAATTTTTGCAAGCTAAGAATACAAGAGAAGAAATACATAAATTAAAGGACTAGGCAGAACATATTCTTAAAATATTCAAAATTTGATGCTTTGAGAAAAATTTACAAGCAAATTCTGTATTTGATAAAAATGTTTGAATAAAACAAAGCCTGTACCATGTAATTAAATAGAAAAAAAACCTGTACCTAATTCCCTAATCTAAAAAAAAAACTATCACTTTTGACATCTTTACTTTTTTTTTTTTAAGCGTTAATTCCTTACATTTTACTTAGCCTTCTTTCATTTACGTCCATTAGATTTCAATAAATAATGTCTTATGTTTTAAGTAATTTACTTAATTTATATTTCAAATGTGCCAGTGCAAATTCTGTCATATCCACAGCAAATTACATACCTCTCCATATGCATGCACATGGTTATCTTCTCTGCCTAAAGCCTTTCTACAAATCAGACAATAAGGCAGTCAAATCAGCATTTGAACATAGCAGTTATACAGATGAAGGAATGTATACTACGAAATGTAATAATACAATTCCATATTTGTACTTCAAACTTTAATCTTACAATAATGTTAGACAAATAAGCAATGTATGAAAAAAAGGCAAAAACAGTACACAAAAGAAATATTAAATGGTTCAGTAGGACACCAGTCAAATTATATTACCGACTGTTTGTACAACAAATATCAGCCTTGTGTCAAGCATGCAAGACAATGAGATAATGTTAGCACATCAGTAGCATACAAAGGTATAAAGGAAAAAGTTCAATAAAATTGCAGTGTCTTGCAACAGTGCACCAAAGCAATAGCAATTAAATACTGAGCCCTTCGTTTGCAAAAGAATTTAAACGTATACAGATACATTGTGTCCAATGATAATTCAATACAGTATGCACTCATCTGTATGATTACACATAAGTAAATGAATGGGCTGAATAGATCAAGAACTGTGCCAATCAGTATAGAGAATTCTGGACCAGGACAAGATAAAAACATGGTGAAGATGGAGGAGAACAAGATGCGAAAAAAACAGCACATCAAAATCAAAAAGTAGCATCATTATTCAGCTTGCTGTTGATAATATATGAAAAATGCATACAGCAAATACATGAAATATACCAAGTAAAAGCTACTGCATTGATATAATACTGATAGTGAAGAATTCTCCAGTGTATCACCAGCAATGGGAGCTAGGTATACTTTTGAGTGGAACTATATTCCAAAGTGACAAGGCTTGATCAGTGATGCAAAAGCAGCTACACATTCAATAGAAAGAATTTACTCCTGTGATATCTACACACTTCTCAAATTAGATTAATGGAATGAAACAAAAGCACATTAGGTTATGTTTTGTTATTTGAATATAGTAACACATACGAGGACTTTCTGCCTAACAGGAGGGATGCCTTTGTGGAGGTCTTTCTAAAGCAATAGTATTATACTGAAAAGCACTACTGCAATTACTTCAACATTTGCTACATTTGTAAAACTAAACATTCCAGTTTTTCATTGCAAGCAGAAACATAACATATTATGAAAAGTGCTTTATGTAAAAAAAAAAAAAAAAAATGCACAGCAAAATAAAACTATGTACTCTTTTTAAAAATAAACATAAATGCACATTTTTAAAAAGTACAACAGTAATAACAGTGGGGAAAGAGCTAAATTAACAGCAGTGTTGTAGGCTATATCATGACATTTTTAGAAAAATTGTAGGAGCTAGAATTTGCACTAATAATTCCAAACATTTTGTAACCAAGATCTAAAGCCAAAAGAGTAAATTTTAATTTTTAAATTCCAGAATTGATCGTTTTTATCTACTTGTTCATACTGACAGATAATGCAAGACAGCTTCAGCAACTTGGGACAAATGACTTTTTCATATTCTAGGACCTATATTTCATATTTCACCTTTACTAGCATAAAATTTTACACTACCTTTGTAAGAACAAAATATGTGTTTCAGATGAATCAAACTTTTAATCAGAAAGCAGTATTAAAATTATTTAACAAAAAGTGATCCATCAATTAAAAAGCAATTGGAAAGTTGTAAAAACAAATATTTCTCTGGTCATGCAAAAATGTTATCAAAGGAGAATTATTAATCAAAGCAAATGAAATCCCTTTATTTTCACAGCTTTTCAATAAAATTTCATGGGAACTTTCGTTTTTAATAGTGATAATGTAAGCTTATTAAAATGAAATACTGACACAAAATTAAGAGATCTAACATAAAAAATTTATGTTTCTCAGCATAAAGGAATCTTACTGATTTTTATAGGAGCTACATACATTTCAGATAAAAATTCTAGTTTGTACAATCATTATAAAATAGAAGTGTACTTTTTTTTTCCCACATTACCCATACCTTAGGGTTCTAAAATGGATTAAACCCAAATTTTCAAACCTGAAACCTTCAGTCTTTCGAAAACTATAAAAACTTAAAAGAAAATGTTTACCTACAATCAAACTGTCACAGAATTAAAATATACAAAATCTCTTTGGTACTAGAACCAGTCGAGAAATTTCACCACGTACATCCAACTAGTCTTACTCTTACAATCAGATTAAGGTATTTAAGTCTTAAAAAATAAGCAAATAATAATCAACAGTTAAAGCGATATTTAAAAAATGTTAACTCACGTAATGTCAGGCATTGCAGTATCAAAATCGTGAAACACTTCAGGTAATGTGATAGTTGCAACGGCAGCTTCTCTGTTTCCTTCAGGTAAATCAACAACACCTGGCCTGAATGCCATTTTTATCTTTATGAATGCTTCATTACAATCAGCCAAAAGGTATTTGGCTTTACGGGAATAAATTCGCACAATTCCCAACAATAAGTGGCCTGATGTCCGAAGAGCCATTTTCACCTAAAAAAAAGTTGAAATATTACATATATATTTATGTCCAAAACTAAAGCTTTTTTTACAAATGATAAATGACTTTGATCGGTTCCAAATTATGTTAAATTATTGCATGAATAGACACACTTTGGATGTCCAATCATAAATCAAAGAATTCGTTATCTATCTTACACTCAAAATTCAGTGCATAAGTCAAACTGATCATTAAAACTCGAACAAAACAGACATTTTGTAAACTACATTTTTCAGTTATTAGTCATAGCAGTATCTCCTGCCTAATCAAGAGGAATGCTTTGCCTGGGTATACTTTGTCTCCTCAGATTAAGATTCTGAATATAAAGATGCAACAGATCACATAATAATACCGGAAACACATATTAATTGGTAAACTTGCTACATAAAACGGTCTACTGGAGAAGGGGGAACCGAGTCTGCACACACATATAAAGAAAACATACCTTTCAAAACACATTTTTGATTAACTGAATAAAATTTCCCTCATTGCAAAGGAGTTACATAAAATTTGTAAATACACTCTTACACACACACAAAAAAAAAAAAAATAAAAAAAAAAAAAGACGAACTGCGACGCACCAAGAAGATATAAAGCAAATTGGACACAAATTGATATGCATACAGGTTTCGACGGAAAATGCAAAATTTTACATTTTGGCTGAAAATGAATGAACAGTTATCGCTACAGCGCATCTGATCTGTGCAACTGGCAGTATATTTAAGATTAGAAATAACGATTCCAGGTCATAAATTCTTCACAAATTTCATTCCGTGTACTCTGGTAGACAGTAACTATGCCTCGCATACAGGAGCACGAATGATATGCGCAGAAGTCAGTATTTGAGAGAGGTCGTGTAGTTGGGCTCAGAAGCCGGTTAACCTTATCAACGAATAGCTCGACATTTGAGCAGGAGCGATGCCACCATTAGAAGATGTTGGCAGGAATGGGTGAAACAGCGTCAAGAAGGAAGCGGTAGGCCTAGAGAAACGACAGAACGTGAAGACCGAGCAATCGCCAGAGCGGCACTCACAGCCCCAGATGCATCATTATTATCGATTGTACGTGCAACTAGTGCTTTAGTGACCGCAAGGACCATTCGTAGACGGCTCACAGAAAGGTGGCCGAGGTCCCGGCGACCCTTGCACCGACTAACATTGACCTTTGTACAACGTCAAGCCCGTTTGCAGTGGTGTCGGGCATTCGCACTGGAATGTCATTGACTGGAGTACAATAGTCTTCAGTGGTGAGTCCCGCTTTGAACTGCGCACCGATGACCAGCAAAGGTGAGTCTGGAGATGCCCCGGACAGCGGTATGAAACCAACCTGTCTTCCGGCAGACAGGCCGACAACTAGGAGTGATGGTCTCAGGTGCCATTTCACTTCATAGTAGGACCCCTTTGGTTGTTATCCATCGCAACCTTACAGCACAGCGGTACGTCGACGAAGTTCTAAGGCCCATTGTGTTGCCCTTCATGTCACGCCACCATGGGCTTACATTTCAGCAAGATCATACCTGCCCCCACACTGCACGTTTCTACTGCTTGCCGAACATTACCTTGGCCAGCATAGTCGCCGGATCTCTCTCCTATTGAGCACGTTTGGAGCATTATGGGGAGCGCCCTCCAACCAGCTCGGGATGTTGACGATCTAACGCACCACTTAGACAGAATTTGGCACGATATCCTTCAGGAGGACATCCGCAACCTCTATCAATCGATGCCAAGCCGAATAACTACTTGCATAAGGGCCAGAGGTGGACAAACGCATTACTGACTTTTTCACTTTGTGAAGCTCTATCACTCCAATAAATCATCCAACTTTTCTCAAACTGTAATCATTTGTACATGTACATCACTTCTACCGATTTTCATCCCATTCGGATAATTCCTTCTTGGTGCGTCTTTTTTTTTGTCTAAGAGTGTATTTCTGAGACAACATTTTGAAATCATTAATATTTTTATAGATGGGGAAAATTCTAAATTTTCTCAAATCTGAATTCTAAGAGTCTCAATTCTCTTGATTACATCACATTAGAAAGAGTAGGGGGAAAAAAACTTTGAAAACTTTAAAGTTTTTTTTTAAAGTATAATTTCAAATCTGTATGCATTAAAAATACAGTTTTAAAAATATTAAGAGAATAAAATTTAACTCTTGAATTCTAAAATCATCGTCAATGTAACTGACACAATAAATTTTAGTAACAGTTCAGATAATTTATATTTTCCCAAAATCGTTTTAAGTCACAGCAAGTGCAGAGTTGGAAGAATTGTTTAAAGAATAAACACTACGCATGGGATGTTATACTCTTTCCAGAAAGGACACAGCAACATTTTCTTTGAAATTCGTTTTTTTTTTTTTTTTAATGAAAGCTTCATTTGCACACGAATAAAACTATTCGTTCTTAGTTAAAACACGTAACAGGTTTTCTATTTAGGATCTGAGAGATTAGTTTCAAAATCTTTTTCTTGTTTTTATACATTTGAAGATTCAAAAGTCTCAGCCTTAGGACTTTTTAGCTATTTGTGTATTTTATGGCAGTAAATGATATAATAGATAACAGATTTTTATTTATATAATTCTTATACAAGACCTCAGTGTTTTTATAGTTATAAGCTATCCAGTTTTTCTAAACTGCAGCAAATATTAGAAATTTGTTGAAAATAATCCACAATATGCAATTTACACATTTTCAAGAGGAAATTGTGTACTTTTTTTAATTAATTAGAAAGTTTTTAAAGTGTATTCAAGATAATAAAAATTGTTATTAAAAAATAAAAACACTAAAATTTGAAAAACATCGAGATTAACTATGACCATTGAAACAACTTAAGATTTCACAGTTCATCAAAATTAAACATGATCGCTTACTTTACATATCAACAATGATAAATTTTTTCATGGATGTAAAAAGACATATGTATGGTAGTCGAAGAAGAAATGATGAATTTTACCAAAACTCCACCACCTGGGATTTACACTAATTTCCTAAAAAATTTCACTGCTGTGAAGGATTAATGCGAATATTTCGCGAAAGAAAAAAAATTCCAGCTACATAGTAATAACAGAACTATTACACAGATAAATAAGCATTATAGTACACATTTTTAACTCAACCAAAATCTGGTAATATTGTGCAAACTCATAATTTCCATTCAATTAGATGACAACCGGAAAGTACATGCAAAAATGTTCTTCATTAAGCTGTAGACTTTTAAATGTAGGAAAAAAAAATTTTTCTGTATCAAATTATTTTTCAGTAATAAATGATCATGGAAAATTACTATGGCATAATATCCAATCTTGATATCTGGGGGGTCGGAAAAAAAATAGGTGTTTCCATGCAGTACTCTGACTCAATTTTAAGAAAATGCCTAATTAATATAAATTTGCATCGTAAGGCATAATTCAGGTTACTGAACTATTCATAATGCAATTCCAATGTAAAATATACTAACATTTAGCCAGATATTTTAAATTTTATGTTTTTTGACTAATTTTATTGTATTATTTTCTTAAAACTTTTACACTCACAAAATCCTTTTACAATAAAATTACTTTTTTATACAACTAACATGGGGGGAAAAGCTGTTATTTATCAAAATACTTTCAACTATGATGAAAATAAAATTAATAACTAATGCCAAATAATAAAATTCATTAAAAAATAACTGCAAATTTTTAACATTATGGCATACTGTGGAGAAATGCAGAGAAAAATAAAACGTTTTCACTTCATATTGGTTATGTTACAACCCTTCATTTCAACTTAAGGACATACGGTGAATTCAATAAGATACTTTTGTGTGTTTGCTTTTATTTGTCTAATGTATTGTGCAGTCATATAGGCCATTCCGATTTGTTCTGTAGACAAATAGGTAAGACAAAATTTTGCATATACCAGCAAAATAACAATTGAGTCTACAAACTATTACCTAACAATCTGAGTCTCTTGGTAAGCTATGCTGCAGGTAACTTCAGAAAAACTCATTTATAGTTTTCCTAGAGTATAGCAAAACTGACAGACAATAACCTGAAGTTTAAAGTTCTCATGTGCATTTAAGAAAAAAAAAAAAAAAAAAAGATTATTTTTGGTACAATATACTTCTTATTAAAGTCATTCAAATAAAAAAGCCAAACAATTAAATTTACAATTTTTAAATTATAAAAAATCCAAATCCAGCAGACATACAAGACATTTACAAAAAGACTTTCAAGATTATACTCTCAAAATTTCTAAAATACAATAAAATAATTTTAAAAATTTACACCATAAAAATGCTGCTACTTGAACCATGAGTCAACTCATTTCAAGTATGAACAGATGAGTATATTTGCATGAACCTGCAAAGCAAATCATACACTAGGGAAGTACACCTAAAACATAGTCCAAAGTATTACCATAAAAAATTCCTAAATAAGTTCTGTGTCAGACACGAGTGACTGATATTATACTTCTGTTCTAGCTGCATCAGTCACCAGTGATTGCCAGTATACTTTTCATTCAGGCCGCACCAATCACTTGACCGACAATATAATTTTAAAAAGGTTAAGTCCATTATCAGAAATATAAATAATCGTCAAACTTTTGTTGACACCAATGATGCCAAAAAATATGGCAATTTAAATACAGGGAAGGAAGAATAATAGCAAATAACTATCTAAAAATATTAATTTAAATGAAACAATTTCTCATACTGCATTTTTTATTAAAATCTATAAGTAAATAAAACAGCTAAATGTAATTTAAATTAAATGGCAGGTATAAAATTATTGATGACCTCCAACAGTACAGAGAAAATTTCACTTTTTCTGTACAATGGAATGTGTACATTAAGATCCTAAACCTAGGTGATTCTAAGGGTTAGTTTTTTTTTGTTAACACTTGAGGAAACTCCGATATAAAAAATAAAAGGGTTCAATCAAAGATCAATCAGGTTTGGTTTATTTGATTACCGAAAAGCACACAAGGGCTACCTGCCTAAGGAGAACAATGCCTTTAAGAACCTTCTAAGGCTGGCTCATCTGTATGACATATGGGGAAAACCAGAACAACATCCATGCAAACAGCCCATCGGCTGAAACCAAACTCAGGTCAAACAATCAGCATTTGACAACTTCACTGCTTAGCCGCTGGTGGGCTGCTCACTAAAAGATATCCCATACAGTTCATTATATCCCATTTTCATACTTTTTTTAGGTTTGCTACAGTTGCATAAAATAACACAAGGAAGCGAATAGGAAACTGGGCAGGATCAAAAGTTCAGTATGAAAAGACAGTAGTAAAGTTAATAAAAGGGATAAGATTGACTTATCTTTGTACACATTTTGCAAAAGCAATGTTTCCAAAATTGCATTTCAGTTTATTAAAATTTTTATCATTTTAGATAATGTGAGGTTCCTGTATTAGCTGGCTGCATAAGCGTTTTACTTTTCTCCATGTGTAAATGAATGGAAACTAGTTTCCGTTAAAAGCTCCCCCACTAACGCATCCTTCCTTTAAACAAATAGTACTGTGCCATAAGATATTAAACAAACGAACTGAAACTGAGAGGCACTGATAAGCTTTGATCATAATTTGTTACGGCATGGTTGAAAATTTTATACAGTACAAAATGTGAGATCCGGAATGACCTAAAATCCGGACTTTAAAGCTGCCAACAAAAATTCTTTTAGGAAATTTTTTTTATGCTTTAGGCATTCGCATTTGACTTTTTTTTCCCCCTGTAAGAAAACGTGGAGAATCCCAATTCTTAATTTCCCTTCGGCAAATAAATAAATAAAAATACCTCGTTAATTGAAGAAACTAAATAAAATACCTCGTTAATTGAAGAAACAATCATTTTAGCATAAATTTGTGTGACCAATAATTTGGCTCCATTGCTGTGCCTTTGCTTGGCATAAATCTCAAATATAATATCTAATTTATATCCCTGATGCCAACCTGGTGAATCATTATTTATTATATTTTGCTTTTATCACCGTATGTTTATCAGCACATGACAACTTGAGTAATGCAGCAATCCCCACACAATTTTTTTTTATATCAGTAATGGAATAAAGGGTATAGAAACCTGTTTATGTCGATGTTACGTTTGGCGATGATTACAGATTTAAGTTAAATGAGCTAAATCTTGACAAAGAAAAATTTAACAAAACTTTCTTTTCATATGCTAAAAATAGATCTTGTTAATGATATTTACTCATAGGCAAAATAAGAACATTTAGTGCTTTTTGAATTAAGAATAATTGATTTTTTATTCACATAAAACCAGAACTGGCACCAGAGCTCGTATGGCCGCAACAGGTTGCAAAATTTAGGGAAGACAACACTTTTGGAATTTAGAGAAAGCACCGAGTAACGAAATTAAGGGATGATAAACTTTTTAGAATTTAAGAAAAGTACTGGGACCCAAAATTAAGGGATGGCAAAAATTTCAAACTTAGGAAGCCCATGGTAGCAGAATTAGGACCCACAGAGACTGCACTAGTTAGATGGCATACAGAAATTATACAATAAAAAATGAAATCTTAATTTATGAAATAAAGAGCATTTATGATCTAAAGGGTATCAAAATTTAGAAAAAAAAGCTTAAAATTTATTTGTTTACTTAATTAAATACTTTTTTCAATGGAAGCTTTTTAAATTGCTTCGTTTTTTGTGCTAATACTTTCCCTTTAATTCAATAAATAGACATAATTTCTTGTTCGTTTAGAAAGTTTCACTGTTCAAGTCCTATAACTGTTGTGTTGAAAATTCTGACTAACTTGTCAATCAAAATTTTTTCGTTTTCAATAACCTCTGTCACTTTCTTCGCTATCGGTATTTTCTAAATCTAGAACCATTCCTATAGATTTCACCATCCATTAACTGACTGATGATTGGGGCATTGTCATCGCAATGAAAAACTTCTGTTATATCATCTTCATTTATTACCGCTTCTCCGCATTTCTTTACAAAATCCATTAACTGGAAAATTTCACCTTTCATTTGCAATGTCCGAAAACCTTCATATTTGCGGCTACCATCATCATCATCCTCGCCATGAATATGGTAGCTGGACATAAATTATGCCAAGCATTTTTTAAAGTACCCAAAGACACATCCTCCCATGACCTTGCAATGCTCCACTCATCAGATTGTATGCTAACATATTTCAAAAATTCTTGAATAGTCTTGCCATTGTTCAAGAAACTTAACACGGGTTTTAAAAATGCTACTTTATATTTGCATTTCAGCATGCGCACTATTCTGATATACATAGGCTGAATGACAGATGTACAATTTGGAGGAAAGAATAATACTGATACATCATCTTTCACTAAAACTTTAAGTGAAGTATGAGCCAAATAGTTATCTACAATCAGGACTATTTTTGAGTCACCAAGTAAACTAACCAAATTCATATGTTGCTAAGCCTCGGGTATGAAATGATTTTCAAACCAATCATTCATTAATGCTCGTGATATCCCTGCTCTTTCATTTGTACGATATATAACAGGGAAAATTGTTACTTCTTTAAACGCACGAGGTAATGTATTTTTTCCGACTACAAAACATTTACACTTGCAAGTTGCTGCAGCATTTGCGTATGCTGAAATTGTTAGTCTCACTTTAGAATCTTTGACACCAGTTGCAGCCATTCCTTTAGAGTTGCCAAGGTATTTCGTGGTACATATTTCCAGAAAAGACCAGTTTCATCAGCGTTGTAAATTTGTTCTGGAGATAATTTTTCACTAGTAATGAGTTCAATGAATTCATCTGCAAATAGTTCAGCAGCTTCAGTTACAGATGAAGCTTTTTCATCTGAAATTTTTAATTGCCTTATACCATGGCGATTTTTTAATTTCGTTAACCAACTTGTCAAATATGTGTACTCAGTTTTTAAGTTCATTTCTTTAT
The DNA here is from genome assembly GCA_000611955.2 of Stegodyphus mimosarum. NCBI lineage: Eukaryota > Metazoa > Arthropoda > Arachnida > Araneae > Eresidae > Stegodyphus > Stegodyphus mimosarum. Next base: position 649,583 of record KK120593.1, on the reverse strand, counting down.
GAAATATTTTGTCTTGAGCCATTAGCATTAGGACCTGTCAATGGCACGCTCTCGCTCCAATGCTGTCTGACCCATACAATCATCACTTTGTCATGATCGTCACTTTTACTCATAACGAGCAATTTTGTTTTTCCAATGCCATACTCCTCTTATAATTTTGAGACAGATATGCCTTTATCAATTTTTTGCAGCAATTCCACTTTTGTTTAATTGACATCGAAACATGCTTTCGCTTTGTAGGTCCTTTGGCACCTCCAGAATTAGAACTCTTTTCGACATAATCCAAAGTTCAAGCTTTAATTTTTATAAAATTGCTGTAATAATAACAGTCTGCAAGAAATAATAAGCTAGATCAAATTAGAAGATTAAGGAGCAGCACAGTCTGCTACATTAACTGAAATTCCCTAGAATCAGTAAGATAATTTTAGCATAGCTTAATAGCGTCTGCTATACATTACTGGCTATGTATCATAAGATTGGCAACGAATGACAAGTTGTTCCGCTAAATTTTGTCTTGCTTCTATTGCACACTGAATTAAGCCTGAATTGTATTAGTTTAGTTATTTATTATGCCTAAGTCTATTTTCTGCACATGCTTAAGGCTAATCTGAGTCCTAAATAAATAAACTCCCACATGTACTCAAAGAGTTATCTAGGGCAGGGTGCTAGATACTGCCTGATGCAGTCTCTACAGGACCTCTTATCGAGGGCCGTCGCTAGATACCGCCTGATGCAGTCTCTGGGGATCCTAAATCCTGCTACAAAACGCTTCCCTACATTATAAAAATTTTGTCATCCCGTAATTTTGCCGTCAGACACAACCCTACGAGCTATGATGCCGGTTCTGGTTCTATGTGAATAACATATCAGTTATTTTTACTTCAAATAGCACTAAATGTAATTTTTTGGGCTATGAGTTTCATTAACAAAATCTATTTTTAGCATATGAAAAGAAATTTGTTAAATTTTTTCTCGTCAACATTTCTAAGCACATTTAACTTAAATCTGTAATCATCGTCAAATGTAATGTTAGCATAAAAAGTTGCCACACTCTTGTTATTCAATTACTAATATAAAAAAAATGTTTACACATGGCTGCTTGAGTCATGACTGACGCTGTCATGTATTGATAAACATTCCGTGATGAAAGCAAAATATAATAAATTATGATTCACCAGGTCGGGGACAGGGATATAAAATACTAGTAGGTGTAAGGTGTAAAATCAACAATCTTCCTATGTAGAATGTTTTGGTACAAGATGTATGCCAAGCAGATACGCAGGTACGGAGCCAAATTATTAATTTCTCAAATTTAAGCTTAAATGATTGTTTCTTCAATAACGAGTTATTTTATTTAGTGCCTAAGTGAAATTAAAAATCAGGATTCTCTACGTTTCATTATGGAAGGAAAAATCAAATGCGCATGCATAAAGCATACCCTCCCCCCAAAAAAGTTTGTGGCTTTGAAAATAAATGATTGGTTTGAAAATCATTTCACACATGAGACTCGACAAAATTTCAATTCGGTTAGTTTACCTGGTGATGCAAAAATTTGTAGATGACTGTTCGGCTCATATTTTCCTTGAAGTTTTAATGAAAGATTAATGTATCCATGTTATTCTTTCCTCCAAGTCCATTCAGCGTATAAGTATCAGAATAGTACACGCACTAAAGTACAAATATAAAGTCGCATTTTTAAAACCCATGTTAAATTTCTTGAATATTGGCAAGACGTTTCAAGGATTTTTGAAATATTTTAGCATAAAATCTGCTGTATGGGGCATCGCAAGATCGTGAGAGGATGTGCCTCCAGATACTTTAAAAATGCTTAGCATAATTTATGGCCAGGTACCATATTTCATGGTGAGGATGATGAAGATGATAGCCACAAATTTGAAGGCTTTCGGATATTGCAAACCACAGGTGCAATTTTCCAATTAATGGATTTCGTAAAGAAATGTGGAGAAGTGGTAATAAATGAAGAAGATATAACAAAGTTTTTCATTGCGATCAAAATGCTCCAATCATCAATCAACACACGGCGAAATGTGTAGTTATGTTCTAGGTACAGAAAATACAGTTACCGATAGTGAAGAAAGTGACAGAGTGGTTACTGAAAACGAAAAACTTTTGATTGACAAGTCAGTTGGAATTCTTGACACAGCAACTACTGGACTTGAACAGTAGAACTTTGTAAGTGAACAGGAGATTATGTCTGTCTATAGAATTGAAGAAAAAGTATTAGCACAAAAAACGAACCAACTTAAGCAATTTACATTCAAAGATATGTTTAATAAAATAAATATATATTAAGCTTTTTTTTTTGCAAATTTTGATACCCTTTAGATCATAAATGCTTCATTATTTCATAAATCCCGATTTCATATTTTCAATTTATAATTTCTACATGCAATCTTACGAGAATTAAATTGATGATCTAATATCCAGAAAAATCCCTAATCCGGAATTGCGGAAGTCCCAATGAGTCCAGATCTCAAGACTTTGTACTGTAAAAATCATGAAAATTTGCTCCAGCAAACTGGAGAGTTGCACGTTTTGCTTCATAACAAATAGTAGTTTTATTTATGAAGCATATAATTAAAATTTAATTAAAATATCTTCATGTTAAGGCATTTATATATGTATAACTTAAATTTTTTATAACATTATTATGAGCATAATTTCAAAATGCATACAGCACATTAAATTGTCAAAGTAATAAGCAAAAGACAAATTTTTGTTTCTGGACTTTAGAGAAACTGTTTTTAGGATAGACTATTTTTGAGACAGCATAAAAGATATATACGCTAGGAATACACTCTACCAATGTATCTTATTGAATGATATAATAGATGTCTATATTTACAGATTTTAGTGGACAAAGCAAACTGTATCTGATAATCAACTTTTTTGTACATTACATAATTAATCAAATGATTTAGGGTTCAGGGTGGCTAGCCTTCCATATTTTGGTCACCATGTAAAACTATGTGAAAATTTAAACGATTGACTTTTATGCAAAACTGTGCTAAGCTGATACCATTTTAAACATATTTTCTGTAAGTAATTTTAAATTTCCCTTCACCGTACCCTGACCATGCCCCTTTTATTTCTTTGTCTAGAATTGTGTGTGGATTGAAGGAGGACAAATTCTGCTATTTTACTTTTCAGATCACAACAAAATTCTTGAGTTAAAAGCTATTTCTGTTATTATAAAGCTTATAATAACTTTACTTTTAGAATTTCATTTATTTTTTTTAAACCACCAGTCAATCATTCAGTATTAAACAGATAAAAACGGGAATTCATAAAAAATACCCGATTTTCTAACCAAATAAAATATTTCCAGTGCAAGAAAAGTTTAAAATTTGTATAGCATAGAAATGCACACTGCACAAAAAAAAGGAGGGAAAGTTCTGTATCTCCCATTCTACTCGGCCGATTCACAAAATTCAACTTGCATTTTTCATGCCTCGAAAGTGCAACTTAGGATATGTATTACATTTATATGTACCAGTGTTCTAATATAGATATTTTGACACAAAACTGCACTTTTTCTGAAATGACTTACCAATTTTTTCCATGATTCAATTCTATGACTCAAATTATGAAAAACTGCCAAGTTTTGTAAAAATCACACGAGCAGTTTTTTAAAAATTAGTTCTCAACATTTTAGCTCCTCCATGTTAATTGAATTTGGTATATATTTATTAATATGTCTTTTTTATTAAGCTTTTGATTCTTCCTTTCGTATTTCAAAATTTATGTTCATTCCAAATAAAATTTGACCATTTTTTTATGATTTATTTTTTAAATTTGTATTTTTAAATAATTTTTATAAATTTTTCAAAAAAATTTTGTATTACAACCTATAAAATTTTTGCCATCATCTTAAAGTAGACGTATTTCTAAGCATACCTAGAAAAAATTAAACAGTTTTTTTATTCAAAATTTTTTAAGATCTACGTGAATTTACATTTTAGTGCATTTGGAAATTTGGCGAATTTATTATAAGTGATAATAACGAAAATGTAGTTTACACACTGTCAAAATTATTTGAAAGTATGAAAAAAATCAAAATTATTTGAAAGTCAAAATTATTTTAAAGTATGTATTATTTGATGTTCACAATGGTTCGGTAATTTCGTGCTTCAAAGAATATAGCAAAACTAATTTGTATCTTTTATTTTAATTATAAATTACAATTAATTTTTAACATGATCAAATTCATATGAATTATATTTCACCAGTTTTCAATCGCTCTATCAGAGAAAGAAGTGCTGTTCATTAATACTCCAAGTTTAGCAGGTTATCACCATATATGCAACCAAACTGAAGAAATCGAGCATTTGGGGATCATAAGTGGGAACAGAGGTTTTGGCTAAAAGTCCACTATTTTACTTTTCAGCTCAATTTCTGCAGCTGAAAATGGACGCCACCGTCCATAAAACCCTGACAATAACCATCTGGCACAGCTTTACGTTGCCAAGTAGGCAACCTAGAATTTTGGAAAAATGTATTCATCTGGCAATCCACTTAAAGGAGACATGTCCCTTACACGCTAGGGCAATATGCACAGTTTTGAAACTCCCGAGTGACGTTTAAGGTTTCTGCTTGTTGTGATTAGTGTGGAGTTTTTTTTTTTTCCTTGTAACAAATTTTAATTCCTCTGTAGAATTTATCTGCTACTGAAAAAGGCTAGATCAATTAGCTTTTATCTAGATGTTACATTACTATAGAAATCTGCACCTCAAAAGTAGTTTATGAGCTTTCTTTTTTGTGCTTCCATTACAAAATGAGGATTTTTCCATATTTAAATTTTAGATATTAACTTATTAAATCTTATTTTTCAGTGATAAAAGTAAAGCTTTTCTGCTTTGTCTAACAGTTCCAAACACATATGTTTAATAAGTAATCATCACGTAATTCTGACAAAGTACAATAATTATCTAAAATGACACAGTAGCCTCGTTTCAATAATGGCATTAATCAAAGTCATAATAACTTGTGGAGGTACCAATAGAGATCGGAACTTAAAGTGAAATAGTATATATAATAAATGACCACATATAACCAGTACTAGATTCACTTATTATATATGTTTTGAAACCATTTCCCCCCCCCAAGGCTATAATACTGGCACCAGAATGAACGTCCTCTGTACAACATCAATGTTTCATCTAACACTCAAAGGACAAATTTTAGAGAATTTTGGGTTAGGATCATTTTCTGGATCATGAAAATCAATGTTCACTAAATGCAAGTATTTTTTTTTATTTCATAGTATGATTGTATGACTTAATAATCTTATGGAAAAAGATTTTCCACTATTGTTTTTCAAGTCAAATACATGCTTTAGTCAGGTTTTTTTACTATACCTTGTAAAACTGAAAGTGCAAGAAACAAATGCATTTAATACAGCTATGCCTGAAATTGAACATTAACTTTAGGCAATAATTTGGACTGAAAAGGTGGAGAATAATATTTGGGAACTTCGTTTCCTTGACACCCAGGTTGTGAGAGATCAATACTATTATCACCATCTTCAAATTCCAGTAATTCAGAATTCGGAAAAATCTGCCTTCTGAATGCTCCCTAATCTTTCAAAACTTAAATCCTCTTCTTCACTTAAGCTACTCCTTTAAAAATATTAAATGCAATAAAAAAAAAAAAAAAAAAAAAAAAAATGAACACTGAAATCCAATCCTTTCAAAGCATGTTCTAAAGGAAAAAATATTTTAAATCTACATACTACTGCTGTAGTACTGTGCTGCTATTGGATTATCTGTGAAGCAGCTGTTAAATAAAATTTATAAAATTGGAATTCACATGATTTCTTATTGCAAAAGCACAGTACATGTTAGACATGGCACGACAAAATTTATACGAATTGGCTGTTCGTAAGAGATGGGCAAGACAACTAAAAGGTTAACATTAAATTTTAATAAAATTTAACTTTGAAAAAATTGCTTGATCACACTGTATTGCCATCCACAAACAGGACATACACAAAATTTATGTTTGATACATAGCTATCAGGAAGGAGTTTAAAAATCCACAACAAATGTTGACTACAAAGGGAAACACCATTTGTAAACAAAAAAAAGTTTAGAAAAAAAAGAGTCTTATTTTCAAGTAAATGCAGTAAATATTGAATGGTCAATATTCACAAGTTCTGCACCATTTCCCGATTTTAAGTCGCAGAACTTTTACTTTCATAAAACTGCGTACCGAGAGCAAATGTTCATTGATGACTTAATGCATACACAAAATAAAGAATATCCATTATAAATACTTTAATTAAATACCCTGAACTTACTTTAGGCTGGAGAATACCTTCAACACTACTCTCTATGTTTGTCTCAAAAACATGAGCTTTTGTAAGTTTTTTATCCCAGTGGGCTGCCAACCAAATCCGTGCCAACGGCCCCTTCTTGGCCAACACAAAATGGGCATAGAACATTTTTTATACCTACAAAGTTAAGAACGTATTAAATGTTAAATACATAAAATTGCAAATAAAGTAATGATAAAAATCAGTCACACATATGAAATATAAATGAATATGCCAGACAAAATATATTAAAATGGGATAGTCTATATTTTAGGGTACCCCTTGGATTATCACCAAGCAGTTGTTTTATTTATTGCCAAGTTGTTTCATTTATAGTAACCCAAGTATTTTACAGTGAAGGTTTTGGAAACCCTATCATGACATGATTGGTTGCAATGCCCAATCACTCTGATTTTGGATCTCGGTGAATATTTCTCAGGGCTTATTTCTGCATTGGATATTGGCTAGAAAGTACAGTGTTCATTTTGTGCTTTACACCGAAAAATGGTTGCCAGTGGTAAGATAACCTGAAGTTTCTATACGATTTAGAACGAACGGGAAAGAAAGTATTGACTATTGTGTAAATGAAGATTTAAATGGCTTCTTTCATCTCTCAGAAAATCGCATAGTGGCAATTAAGGATCCGGGAACCAGAGCTCATATTAACACTATTGAAGGTATGTTGTATATAAAAGGGGATTTTAGAAAGAAATGCCACCAACAGTCCGGCACTACATAGGTTATTTTTTATTGTTAATTTTGTGAATTTACGTGGTGACAGCACTATAAAATTATTTAAACTAGAATCTGTAAATAGTTTTCAAATGCTGTTGAGGAATTCTGTGTGCCACACATAGAAAGACACAGAAATTTCTAAATAATATAAGTCAATTATTTCCTTTTTGTACTATGCCGATTATATAACATGTATTTCCATTTTTATGTTATTTCCTTGTTTTTATTTTGATTTAAAATGCAGTTTATTGAAGTTATAATTTTTTATGTTTTAATTATGTTTTATTGCATTTATGTTTGGATGCCATTTTACTGGAAAGGGAGTTACGCATCAACAGGAACAGCGCCAAAATATCGCCAAGGGGGTACTCTGAAATATATCCCTAAAATGTACTTTTTGAGGTAACAAACATTGTATATTAAATTATATAGCCAAAACTATAACCAAAGCTTACTACACTTTTTAGAAATTCATAAAAAATGAACCAGTTCTCATAAAACAATATGATTGTCTAAAATTCATGACAAGATTGTGTTTTTTCAACCAAAAGAATCTAATTTCCCCAGTTTATATCACAATTTTTACATGAATATACAGTAGAAGCCCAGAAATCCGCAATGCTTGGGACCAGTTGTGCGGATTTTAGGATTTTGCGGATTTCAGAACAGAAAAGATAAATCATAATATTCAGACTAAAAGTGCAAAATAAATAAGACAAACATTTAATTAAATTATTATATACAATAAGATACATCATAACAAATTTATTATATGCGTTAAATTATTATATATATTACTCATTCATATTAGTGATTACAGGAATATTTCAAAGCATTAAGGACATATACAATAAAGACTTAAAAATGGCAGATATTAATATAACATATTTAATTTTTTTTTTACATGTTTCAAACATTTTCCTGATAGAGGTTTGTTTTAAAACTTGAAGGTGTTCTAGAGTCATTGTTTTTGTAAATTCTATAGATTCATAATCTCTTGTTCTGTGACACAGCGCTGTTATTCTAAATATTTTAGGCATTTTTCACCATTTTCCAAAACCTCAATATACCATATTTTCTCACTCCTATCAAATTCACTATCTGTGTCGGTGTTAGAATCATTTTCTTGCTGTGGCGAGTTCAAAAGAGAGCCAATGATTTCATCATAGGTCATCTGATGTGCCAGTGTTGGCTCATCTGAAACACATCATCCATATTAAAAACCTCTTCTGGGCTAAGATTTTGTTCTGCCACTAACACAGAATCATTATTATTTGGTAATTGTGATGTCATTATTGAATAAATATTTTTTCTTCGGTATTTCGTTCTCCATGTTGCAGTTTCTGGAACCTATAAATTGAATGTTTATATTTTGAGAGGCAATGCGGATTTCAGGAGTTGGCGGATTTCTGGTATTTGACTGTACTTTCAAAAATTCTTCTTTAGGAAAATATAAAGTCAAATGGTCTAATAGTTATAAAAATTGCATAAGTATCTTAATAAATTCTTTAAAGGAAAGTTCTGAAATTTACCAAGAGAAATAAACCTTAATTGTCAACCATAAATGAGGCATGGCTGATAATCGTTGCACAATAATCTAAAGTAATAGATTGTAGCGAGAAAATAATGATGAACTTTGAATTTTACTTAAAATCTACGTCAATTTAGGGCTGCTAAAGTTGCCTAATGGATAAATGATTTGGCTTCTGGAAATGTGGATTCAAATGTCACCAGAGGCGAGCAGAATTGGTATTTTTATTAAATATTAACAGAAAAATTTATTGCTAGTTTCAGTGCTAGAGTTAATTGCAAATAACCAGACAGGTTATATGTGCCAAACACATGATAAGTTATACTGACTAAGCTTTTGTACTAACAAAGTTAATATCAAACACAAATTTAAAACAAAAAAACTAAGTTATAAAACCCAAATGAAATAATAAAATAGTGAACACTAAGGTGAATGATATGCATTAAATGATAAAACACATGAAAAATATACTATAAAATAAAAGGTAAATCAAATTAAATAATAAAAACCTGTTTCTTTCAGGTATTGAAATTAATTATTATTGGCTCTTTCCTGATTAAATGGTCTAGAGGCGAGTCACACTCGTTAAAATGCTTTAGTCTATGTAAATTAAAATTTTGACACTCTGTTAAAAAATGACACACAGATCAAATGCTATCACAGTAAGGACAAACTGGTCACACTCGACAACAGAAAGGTAACTGCGAGTGATTCGGGAGTGGCCGATTTGAAAACAAGTCAACAGGATTTCTTTTCAGTTTCGAGTACTTTCCTAAAATTGCACTCTACACTTCACGCTTCTTAGCTTATTATTTAACTGTGCATCTCAGATTTCTTGCCATTTATTTAAAACTTTCTGTTTGATGGTTTTGCTAATATCGCTGAAAGGAACGAGTTGAATACATTCCTCAAACACAGTTTTGGTTGTGATATCTGCCAACTCATTACCTTTTATTCCTACGTGTCCGGGAACCCAACAATAAAGAATTTGGTATCCATGGCTGCTTAAGTTTTTATTCAACTTTAAAATTTCCATAATTGGATTCTGGGTGTCAGAGAATGTTTTAAAAGCTTTCAGAGTACTACTGGACTTGGAATAAATAATAAACTTTCTTCGGAAATGCCTAGATATTAATAAAAGAGCATAATAAATTGCTGTCAATTCAGATGTCAGAACTGAACAACAGTCCTCTTTCCACCATATGATTTTCAATTACGAAAGACATTCCAACATGACCGACTGCTTTCAATCTATCTGTATATATGGAAATATATTTAATGTATCTTTGTCCATGTTCTAAGAAAAGTTGATACATGATCCCATTAGCCCGCTCATCTTTTATCAAGATGGTTCAAAACACTGAGACGGCAAATTTGTACAAGGTGGTATTTCAAAATGCTTTACTAGCTGGACGTTTAAGTCACACATGGAATATTTCATGTCATCAAGCAGAACTTTACAAAGATGGTTCAGTTATGATAAAATATTGAAATAATACTGAAATGACTACTGCTAGCGTCTCCAGAACAAATTTGCAAGGCCTGATGATGCACAGGATCTTAGCTTCAACAAAATCAAAGACCATGCCAAGCCATATACAGCTCAGCTATAGTCCAGTCTACAGCATACAAGAGTTCTATAAATGTGAAGCATCGATTCCTGCTCGGCACCTCAGGAGGTGTTCAGCAAGACTTAAAATATTTAGTGTTTCAATACATTTTTTCCTCAAGTACAGGACATGGGAAATGAAGGTCAGCTTTCGGTCAAGCATCACTCCTAAAAAAATTTTTAATTATAGACTTAAGTAAATTAATTGCTCTTTCTAACTAGAATAAAATATGCTCTTTCTCTAACTTATCGCTCGTTTTTCCAGAGAATTTCTAATTAGAATGAAAAATGTTTTATTATCTACTTAATATTTAAATACATGAGAGTCTGCCATAACAAACAGGATTTCATTTCTAAATGAATTAATTGTACTTTGAATATATATATTTTAATTTATAGAAGTCATTTCTTTAATCTAATTAATGTTAATGTATAAATAGGATTAGGACTATTTATAATATGAAAAGCACTGCCAGGCTATTTGCTTAAGAAGAGGGAAGCCCATCAGCCAGGGTTTGACTTCAAGACGAACTATCAGTATGCAACAGTTTTACCCCTAGGCCGCTTAAAGACACCCTGCATCATAAAAGCAGTCCATCTGTAACCATAAAGTTGATTAACACCTGATAATCAACTTTATACTCAAATATAATTATTAAAAATGCAATAAAATGATAATCAGACTTTGAAATGCTAAGTTAGTATAAAATATTAAACATTATTTTACTATTTTTCTCAGAGAAAGGATGGAGGTCCGCACTGCTTCGAGGCTTCGGTCTCCAGATAGTGTATTTTTTGTTTACATTCAGAACCTGCCTTCACAGCGCTGTTAGTATTTCACCACACGACAGTTCCATACAAATCGTAGCGACATTTACGCAAAAATCACATCTTTTATTCTCGATGGTAATATAACTTTATTATATTATCTTGGTTATTTTCCGATAACTAATAACAACGATTTTGATTATGCATTTGCTTTATAAAATTCTAAGCTGTTGAAATACAAAAATGTTATGTTTAAAGAATGAAAAATACCTTACGGTAACTAAAATTGTATAAGTCTTTCGATACCCTCGATAGAAAATTCACTACTTTTATTTTATGTTCTAAACATATGGTGAATGCACAGAAATTAAAGATGTGCACATGCCGAAAATGAAAAGTGTGAAATATGTATAGGCAGATGCATGCTGTATATTTAAAATATGTAAATATTTATTAAATTTATTTATTAATTGTCTGAAATGAAGAATTTATTCATTCATAAACTCCTGTGAAAATTACTGTGAAGAAATCTACTTATTAAATGGATCTAAATTTACAATGATTATAAATATTATCTAAACATATAATAACCTTAACACTTAATTATAAACATAAATTGAAATCCTGCTGACAAATACATTTATAAAACTACTTAAGCAAGAATTGTTCGTACTGAAAGCAATCTGTTAAAAGGTATTGTAAAGGAAATTCTATGAGATGCATACTTAAGGAAGTAATAAAGAGTTTTAGAATATGTATTGCTGAAATTAAGGGTAAAAAAGATCTGATAAGTACAATTAAAAGAATTATTAACTTACATTTTATAACTCAAAGTTATAAATATTTTTTAAAAAATCCTTTTTTATCCCCTTTCAGAAATATTTAGAGAAAGTTAAGTAGATGGAAATGAACACCAGTATTTAACATATCTCACTATTAAAATATAAGGTTCTCTAATTTGAAATGGACCGAATAAAGCATTAATTATAAATTGACTTAGATTTTACTTTTTATTTAAAATATGCATCAGCTAAAAAACCATGTCATATTTGAGAAAGTATTTTACGAAGAAGCTCTATAAATAGAAAGAAATAATGTATAATTTTAATATCAATAATACAATAAACTTTTATCTTAATTTTTGTAATCCTTAACCAATTAAAATCGAATTACCTTAAAATTTTTTTCAGCTCTAGTGTAGAGTTGGGTGCCCTTTCGATTGGCGAAAAATTTTGTTCAGTTTTGGCGATGAAACCTTGTTTCTGGTTACTATGAGAGTTTTAACATGGTTTTAGCTTCTTAATTTATTTAATTAAAAATAAATCGATGTGCACATGGACAAAGTCAAGGCAATGTGCAATGACTAGTTTGTGCAATTCTGATTTTTTTCTTTTTTTAAGTGAAAATAGGTCGATGTGTACATGGACATGGAATTTGTGAAAGTCTTTGACTTCTTGTTTTGGTTTTGTGTAGCAGCCATCTTGAAATTGTGTCTTATTGGCGCTGATCTTGACGTCAAAACAGAATCACCAAAAAACAAGGGGCATCCAATTGTAAACTTTTATCTTTTTTTCTAACGTAATTAACAAAAACTTGTGAAAATATTTCATTCAAATTAAACAGTTTTGTGAAAAGTATAACATTTAATTTCGTTCAGAATGAAATGTTGTTTAAAATGTATTCTTTCATATACTTAGGACTCTGACATATTATAAAAAAAGGAAATGTATATATTTATATATATATATTTATGACATAATTACAAAATATTGACATCCGGTCGTGTCAAAACCCATTATCTTAAAGCTAAGTCGCTGAATGTTTTGGTCACCACAAAGGGATCAGCAGTGCTTCAAAACAGTGTATAGGATTTTGTGGATTAAAAGTTGGGTATATCAGTAAAAAAATCTAAACCATTAACCAAAATATGAGTAAAAGTTTATTTTTTCACAAAAGATGAATAAAAGTTAATTAAATTTGTATCTTCAAATCTTTGAATAAGATTTAAAGTTATAGATTTTTCTGACTCATGTTCATCTTTAATAGTAATGAATGTAAACTTGAACTTCAAATAAGTAAAACATAGAAATCTTTGCAACATTGTATTTGTAACGAAAGCATTACAAATATACTCGCTGACTGCATAAAATTAGTTTGGGGGCCGCCAGTTCGAAACCACTGTTAAGACAACATTCAAATTACACAAAAATAATATTTTACGATTCAGCTAACCAATATGATTTAACTTTTCATGGAATAAATACAGACAAATACAATTAACCTTATAATATACTATTTGATTGGTCTCTTTCTGAAATTTAAACAACTGCATACCGTCATGAAATATTCATTGAAGCACTTGTTACAAATCTTGTTTCCTGCAGTTATGCAGTTCAGGATTATATTTCTTTACCTACATGAAAACTATTTTCGCACTTCAAAAAAAAAACTCTTAACCTTACTAAGCGAAATTATGTGCATAAAGAATCTGTAATATCCAACACAAACCGAAATAGATGACAGAATAGCATGGAATACATTTCAAGGATGTAATATTTGGGAAAAAACATATATTTGTTATTGTTGGAGTATAAACATGTACATTTTATTTTTTAAAACTTTCATCTTTAAATATGCGATATATTACATTTGTGTGATCATTACTGGATTTATATGAAAAACATATTTTCAAACATACATAACCATTATTACGGATAATTGTTCAAATTAACGGTAAGAAGTATAAAAGTTAATAATGCCGGAGTTACATATATTATAATCTAAAATACTAAGATAAAAAAAGTACATACATTTACTTAATCACAGCAATAACTAATCACTTACAATTTGTTCTATGTGTATGGTTTACCTTTTCAATGCTAACACTACACTTTGCCTTACACGATTTTCACCCAGCAGAGATTTCCTCCTATATTGGACTGAAGCGGGAATTTTTAGAAAGCAGTTTTTCAGCCATTTCCCTGTGGACATCAAAAAATTCCTCTCGAGAATTTGGTGATTTTTTGCGATTTAAGATGGCAGAAAAAACTGCACTAAGTCCCGCTTATCTGAGACTTCCCGTTTGGTGTAAAAGCATTTGGTCCCAAATGGTTACTTAGTCACTCATGTCTTGAGTCCTGCAGCTGTTGATCTGAAGTCCATAAATTTTTAGTTCTGAAGCTACTTGATGTTCTGAGTATACACAAGCAACCCCTAATCTCTAACACAATTCTAAAACGCTATCTGCTATAAAGTTACTTCTACAGACCCTGATACTGATCAACGTAAATGCATTAATAAGTGGTACGACTATATGTACGCCAAAATGTGATCTACTGTGGGAAGTGACTTACAGAATATTTGGTAGTTAATACACAGTGAGTAATGAAGCCATTTTACAGTTTTAAGGAAGTTTTCTTCCATTTCTCCTTTGACTGCTATGGGCACATATATGTGCCCAGCAAAAACCATCAGTGTGGCCTATGGATGCATACGAGGTACGTCGCAAAACGAGGAATATGTTGAGGACAACGTTATCTTTTTATCCGGAAACAAACGGAATATATTGCAATTTTTGATTAAACTGGATTTATTTAAATTGGTGTAATAAAAAATGTTTTACTGTCATAAAATAGGAATGAATTGGTAGCAAAAAATTCACAAAATTAAAAAGTTTCAATAAAAGTCTCATGACTACTGGTGGTGGTCAATAAATGAGAGGATACGGCCAATAAATGGCCGTTCAACCCAAATTCATTTCCATGGTTCTTCCCATGTGCAACGTAAATACGAGCGAATTTCTTTTGGACAGTCTTCTACGATTGTTGCCTCCCTTAAAAACAACCCTTAAAACTTCATGTTGTTGAGACATTAGGCATTCCACGGTAAAATATTTCACAAAACTGCTCTAAAACACTGTTTTAATTTTAGAGTTCTATCTGAAGTATTTCAAAATCAACAATTTTTTAAGTTAATTTAAATAAATTTTTAAACTAACCACTAAATTATCACTGGCAGAAAATATTTCACCTCAGACAAGAATTTCTAACAGGAATTACATAACTAAGAAACTTTGCCTTGTTTAGCTTGCAAAGAGTGTCTACACACTAAAATCAAATCACTTCCAATTTAAAACATCTGCAAATACCATAACTTACATTCTTGTTCTACAGGTTTTTTTTTTTTTTTTCCCCTTATGCCTTCGATTTAAGCAACAAAAGAAAAAATTGCACTCGGAACCTTGGTTTTCCCATATTATTTATGACATTTATAACAATATTACTCAAAAAAGTTATTAAGACCAATAATTTTACCATATAAAATTAAACGCATTTTAACCAGGTACAAAAATTTTTACAGACATTTTAATGTCATTTTGAAAAACTTAGAATATTTTTTCTAGTTATGCTAAATGAATACACAGATAAGGAGAAACCACATACAGTAAAACTGGAAAAACATTAGATTTACCACATTAATAAACTAAAATATAACATAGTTTTAATTCCAGATTGTAATTAGTGAAATATATAACGACTAGATTATTAGACATTAGAGGACACTTTTTCTGCTTCCATGAGATTTCCGAATTATGAATGCTTAACTTGGATATAGTATGAATAACTTTTATTCTCATGAAACATTTATTTCAGTTATTGAAGGTTCTGAGTTAAATTTCTGTGATAGAAAGAAAATTTTTTAAAAAAACGCCGATATATCCTATATGCATGAGTTTTCGGATGGAACTCGGAAAAAATTCGTAAATTTGAAACGGCAATAATTAATATCAACAACCGCTTGAATTCCAAAAAAAAAAAAAAAAATCATTTTTAAAAGAGTAGCGTATGAAAAATAAACTAAAAACAATGGCCAAAATTTTCACAAAGAAATTTATATTTTAACCAATCACGGCATTGATTACACACATTACGTAATTTAAACAAGGAAAATATACTGATGAATCGCCAAATCATTTTATTTCACATCCGCCGGTGAAAGGTAAGAGAACTGGCAAACAAATTTATAGTTCATTATTTACGAAGCCATTAATCCTCTCCAAAAATTTCAATTAACAATCGTTACTTCAAACTAAAAATTAAGGGTTATAAGAATTTTTTTATAATGCAGTAAAACCATATCATGCTTAAAATAATAGCATTTAAAATATTAAGCCTACTACCTTCTCATATTAAATCAGATTATATTAATTATAAACAAGAAAAAAATTGAGCAGAAAAATATTTCTATCCACTTCCCAATACAATAGTTAGCATATACTGCCAGTTAATATTAAGATAAAACGTTATTTCAATAAGATAAGTTAAAACGGATCAATTGAACTTCTAGTGTCCGGATCAGACTACAGATGTCATGAGTAGCACATACATTGCTCCTTTTTGAAAATAGCATAATGTGCTACCGCAAGTCATCAAGTCAGCTTCATAGAACTAAGGTATGCAGGATACGTACCTGTATGTGCAACTGCGATTCCAAACAAACTTTAATATAGTAAAACTATACTGATATATTCTATTTATTTAAATATTATCCTCCTGCGTATCATGACGCACGCCATAGCTCAAAATGGCGGCGAAAACGTTTCGCGCCGAACCAGTGATTCAAAACGTAGTCTTTTGCGCAGTTTTTTCTCCGCGCTGGATATAGTTCGTGTATATATAAATATAAACTATGCATTTACGAAAAAGCACAAATTTAACTAAAGTCAAAGCGATAAAAGTGAGTTCCGGATTTCTTTACATAACATATAAACGTAATTTTGCATTTTTTTCGTTTATCTTAAAAAGTGCTCGCTAGGACACAACTCGAACGTCTGATATCCTATCCGAAACGTCTGCATTTGTTATGTTCGTGCATCATGTGACCAGACTGGCAAGAGGCCAACTAGGCGTTTTCCGGCTGAGGAGTCCTTTTATATAGTCGCTAATATTGGTGAAATGATAACGTAAATCATTTTCGCATATGGTTTTCGAAGTACTACGTGGAAAATCAAATGTTTAAGCTGCATTGCAATGTGCAGCTCGCAACTACGTGTTACAGCTCTTCATATGTGTGTGTGTGTGTGTGTTTTTTTTTCCTTCAGAGCAATAATGATATTATTTAACTCAAAATTCTTAAAGGCTTAGTTGACGGATTTGCATATAAAGTATTGTATTCCTTCTAGTGTAACTTCCTGAGCACCTTAAGTGAATTCTGGTTTTTAATTAGTTATATTTCTTTTGCAATGAAAATGGAGAACAACATAAAATTCTCGATGTATGTACAGTAAACCCAAAATTTCCTGTAGTTTAATTATAGATTGCAGTATATTGTAATTCTCCCTTCCCCCTCCCAATTCGTCATTAATATACCAAGAACACAGACAAACGCTAAGATACTAAATTTCTTATAACTGTGGAAATGAAAAAGTAACACAAAAAAATGTAGTTAAAATTACTGCAAAATTTCCAAAAGGAAATACATAGCTACAAGAATTATTTATAACGATTTTAATATATGTTTTATTTTTATCACCACTAATTTTATAAATGACAGATTCGACGAATTTTTATGCTTTTAAAGTATTAGCACCAAAGATTTAAGATTTGTTTTTAGCATGTTGATGGCAATTTCAATTCATAGAGCATATTTTAGCATCTCTGCGAAAATTAAATAATCCATATTTAAAAATCAGGCAACTTTCCGCCAAACAGATTGCTTGTAATTTACGACACGGTCCAGAAAGCGAATGCGCAGATGAGAGAAAGTTATTTTACATTCTACTCATTCCATCAACATGGTCTATTTTTTATAAGCCTTGCCATTTTATTTCTATTTTATATTTTGCAATATAGTATACTCTTCCTTAACATTATCGATTGCTTTTATATCGGCTTGATCAGTTTTCAGATGCAAAACATTTACCAGGGCCTGATTACCGTCCTGGTAATCGGGTATATTTCATCTGGGGTATATAGGTATTTGATATATTTTTCTAGGCCAAGACCTAGGGCCCAAAAATCATCGTATAATTTCCCGCATTTCCTTTTTTCTTCACCCATGAAAACAAGTGTGCATTGGGGGCGCATGAAAAAAAGCTGTTCCCGATTGTCGAATAGACAAAGTGATAACCAGCGCCAAGTAATATAGTCCCTAAACACTGCCAGTTCGACTCGGGCTGGAATCTCGGGAGAGGGGCTGGCTGCATGGGCGCATCTGTGGCTTCCCTATGTGCAATGTGGACACGAGCCAATTTACCTTAGAAAGCCCTCTACGAAAGCATTTCACCCCCTTACACAGATAGTTCTCATGTGCTTTACCATAATCAAATCAACTTAATGGGCTAGTTTTTACATCAGGAAATATTTCATGAATGATGGTGTAAACGATATGAATTAAGATTTATAAATTTTGTAAGTGCTTAGTAGTCTCTGACCGAATTAGCTTCGATCACTCCATAATTATATTTCCAACTTAGTTTAAATTATCCTCAAGTAAATCTCAGGATTTTGAAGAGTATAGCAATGGAATCGAATGATTTGTCATAATAAATTATTCGATACTTTTTGCTTGCTTAGGTAATATTCTTTCAAAATTTCTGTTTTTCCATCATGAATACGACCTAGTTTCCTTTAGGCAATTTTTCAAAATGGTATCCCTTCTACGTTATTAAGCGCTGATGCCCAATGGAATGCCATCAGAAAATATGAATAAAAAGAAATAATTAAAATTAAATAAAAAATTAAGAGATAATTAAAAATAACAAATTAAATTAATGACAAATAATAAAATATGTTAAAACTGGCTGGACTGAATTATTTTATTACAACACAACACATTTGAGCTACAAGCCTAAGGGAAGAGATGCTTTCGTTGAGAACTTTCTTAAGGAAACTGAATCTTGTTCACGCTAAGCATGGCGAAAATCACAGAAACTCCCGTGCAGACAACCGTTCGACGGATTTTGAGCCCGAGCTGAAATACCAGTGATCCATAACCTTGATGTCAACTGCTGGTTTGGCGACTTTCTAAAGAAAACTGGTCAAATTTAAGTTATATTTAGAGCTTTATGTGGGAAGATAAAGACAATAAAGTAATATTAGAATTGATTCTGAGAAGTGATGACTTTAGAATGATTTGTTAAGGAAAATGACGCATATTTACGTTACTTGAAAGGGAAACCTCATACAACCAGACCGTTCCATCGTGACGATATACCAGTATTCACGAGAGATATACCAGTATTTCACGATAATCCCAGACGATATACCAGTACTTCACAGCTTTAGCCACTGGGTCCCTAGTTTGCCTAAAAAGAAATAACCAAAAAATAATATGCTTCACTACTGTTTTGAACATAAAATCTCTATAGTCTCGAGAGAAAAATCGGCTTCTCAAACAACAATCACAGTATTTTTATATATTTTGTATTAATAATAAACACAGATTTATCTCTTTAAAAAGTTAAATAGGTACGTCGCTAAACGAAGAATAATGTTGAGGAGAACGTTATCATTTTTTTTATCCGGAAACAAATGGAATATGTTGTGATTTTTGATTAAACTGGATTTATTTAAATTGGTGTAATAAAAATGTTTTACTGTCATAAAATAGGAATAAATTGGTAGCAAAAAATTCACAAAATTAAAAAGTTTCACGAAAAGTCTCATGACTATTGGTGGTGGTTGAGAGGATACGGCCACTAAATGGCCGTTCAACCCAAATTCATTTCCATGGTTCTTCCCATGTGCAACGTAAATACGAACGAATTTCTCTTGCGAAGTCTTCTACGATTGATGCCTCTCTTAAAAAAACAGCCTTCATGTTGTAGAGACATTAGGTTATTTTTTGAAAGCAGGAGACGTGAAAAATGAGCAATGCCCTCGCCGGGACTCGAACCACGGACCTCTCGAATACGCGCCGAGTATGCTGAACACTACACCACGAAGGCATGCTACAAAAAGGAAGTAATACCTTATATACTCTCCCTGTTAAAGGGCGACTGGGGATTAGGTAACCCAAATCGCCAAATCCTGGTGGTGGAGAATCATCATCCACCTCCTATTTTAGTTCGGGCGCCACTGTAGAAACATTAGGTTATTTCGAAACAGGAGAGATGAGAAATGAGCAATGCCCTCGCAGGGACTCGAACCACGGACCTCTCGAACACGCGCCGAGCATGCTGACCACTACACCAAGAAGGCATGCGAAGAGGGTGTAACCGGGAGAACTACCTTGTAATGTGTTCTGCCTTAATCAGTTAGCCAAGCATATCCTAATCGAACTTTACAATTGTTGTTGGTTTCTCGTACAAAAAATTAATTAACCCCTTTTTTTTTATTCACAGAGATCTCAATAAAAACAATGTCAAAATTAAGAATAACTATTTCGAGAAAATGACAAATTAGACAGGTATTAAAATCTACACGTTTGCTCATACTCCTTCCAATTCTTCTTATTCTGAACGAACTATTACGATTTTAGAGAGAGAAATAAAGCGTTTTGTAAACGCTGGTCTAAAACATCGCATGAACTTCGAAAAGCAGTGGAAAAGTGAGGCAGCAGCTATAATTTCACTTGCATCCCTTGTCCAGATGAGCTGTACAAGCTTTTCCTTTCATATGTGAACAATCTAATATCATACCGAGTTGGACTGGATTATTTGAATTATGGAAAATCCTATAAGGCTTATTGTCTAAGTAGAAGGATGCCTTCGTAAAGGCCTTTTTTACTTCTCGAGTGGTTGGTGGTAGAGAAAGAGGGGTGGGAGATTTTCGGAACGCTCCCTCAAAATTAGAGCAGAAGCTTAATAGTTAGCAAAGGCTGGCGGTACCTAATATGCTAGTTGGAAACTCCAACCTTCGCGCTTTTTCCGTCATTCGTATATTTCGAATCCTAACCTTAAGAACCATTGAACAATTTTAATTCAAAACTCTGGAAGATTAATTTTGTTGGCATACAGCAGAAGAGTTCTGTAAAAGAATAACATGATTATTGCAGTTTTGGACAACGTGGATCACTAGTATCACCTCGTGGTGACTCTAATACATATGTTAATTACCTGGAAAGAAATAAGCGTTCCATGTTTAGTGTTCATCTGTTTTAATTCTTGAAATAATCCTTACTCCCTTCTACTCTACTTTAAGAAAGATTCAGGGAGAATTTAAAAAATCTCTGAACTCTTCCTTAAATATTTTTAGCAAATAATACAGAAGAAAATGAATCTCAAAATTCTGAAGTTTTAATTACGTACTTTTTTTTTAATATATACATATAAAATTTCATTTGCACCTCTTTAATAAAAATACTTTATATTTAAAAAGATTCTTAAATTCGCTTTCCATTAAACGCAGATTGGAGATTTTGCTTTAGTTAAAAAACTTTTAATATGAAATAAGATTTATTTATTTTCCTCTCGTCCCTTATTATTATGAGGCACCACCACTGGCTGAGTGGTTAAGACAGTGAATACTGACAGTTTGACCTGGTTTGGGTTCGATCCCAGGCGAACGGACTACGTACAGAGTTAATTTTCCCGTTTTTGCCATGTGGTAACGTGAATACAAGCCAGCTTCTCTTAAAAAGTTCTCCACGAAGGCGTCCCTTCCCATAGGTGGGTAGCCTTCGTGGTTTTGCCCTATTCTAATAACCATATCCTTATTATTATTCTAATATGAAGGATTCGGAGTCCTCCCATGTGTAATAAGTCGCATGTAAGTATTCCAACAGCATTTTACTTTTACAGAAAATTAAACATACACATATATTGTTAAACACCCTCACATAGTTTTAATTAAAATCATAAGTGATAAATGAAATTCTATAAATTCTATAAATAAATAAAATTCTACACACGTCCTTGCCACTAAGTTAAGAAATACTCTCCTATCTTGGAAATCAAAATGTAGATTGATAATCCAACGAAACTGTATTTAAAATGTAAAAGAATTAAGTATTTTTATTTAAGCAATTTTAAAACAATTATTTAAGACAGAATGTGTAAACCGTAGCCTGTGTAATTACTAATTCCTTTTGCACTATAAACTGATATATTATCAAAATTTTTAAAATTTAATTAATGAATTATTATTAAACAGCATTACCTTTATTCGTCTAATAAGCTTATACTTAAAATACGGTAAACCTTCTTTAGTTCCGACTCTATTAATCTTGACTTTGTTTCATCTAGACAACCTTCCAGCCAATACAGATTCCCTCTCTCAGGACTTAGCCATAATCTATGAATTAAAAGACTTTATTAGAAACGGTTTTGAATTAAAATTTCGGAAGTTAAGGA
Source organism: Stegodyphus mimosarum (assembly GCA_000611955.2). Taxonomy (NCBI): domain Eukaryota; kingdom Metazoa; phylum Arthropoda; class Arachnida; order Araneae; family Eresidae; genus Stegodyphus; species Stegodyphus mimosarum. The sequence goes on along the minus strand of KK120593.1, from coordinate 627,313 downwards.
ACCAATAAATGGTGTCCAGGACAAAAGATGTCAGAAAAATATTGGAGCTTAAAAAGGTGGAACATAAGCTTAATAACTTTAAATTTTGTGTTTGCTGTGAAAGATTACAATTTCAATGCTGGTTAATTCCTTGGGGGGGGGGGAGAACGTTTAATAAATTTATCCCAAGATTGGATATACGAGCAGTCAGCTACCCCCCATTATAAAAACACTAATATCATAATGCAAATATTTAATTGAAAAAAACTATTCAAATGATATGAAAATGTTTTGACCATAATAAAATAAACAATAAAATAAGCACCAAATTTTAAAAAACGTTGGGGCTATCAGCAATTTCTTTAAGCGTTTAAGAGTAAAGGTGAAATCCTGAAATAGTTAAAGCGCTAGATGCTTGATTCTTAGAGTACTTTATTGAGATGGAGAATACTGGTTGGTTTCTTGAATACGATAAAGCACACTATTTACTTCAGGGATGACTTTGTGGAGGATTTTTTAATGGAAACTGGTTCGTAGTCGAATTACGTATTGGGAAAACCAACCATGTGGTTAGCTCGTTCGCCTGGCTTCGAATCCAGGATGAATCACCAGTATTCAGCAGCCTTTAGACCATTGGTGCGGCGAAGGTGACTTGTTACTGATAAACATTGAATTGTGATTGGAAGAGGATGACTCAGGTTATCAAATTTTAAATGGAACAAAAATTGGGCACAAGGTGACAGTAGCAGCAAGTTCCAGTGATGATGAAAACGACAAGAACAACAAAGAAAAGTCGATATTAAGTGAGCGAGCTTTTAAATTGGGTCCTTAAATAGCTAGAATAAAGTAACAATTAGAATATATCGGCATATTTTGAAAATTAGTTGCGATTTTCCCCATTTCTCCAGAAATAAAAGTCAATTTTCCTTCGAAACTCCTCCCCTTAAACAGATGGTTTCAGAGTCCTTTGTCATCTAAACGGACATACAAAATGAAAGACGAACTCTAGTATAATCCAAATGACGATCATCAATTTCTTCAAACCACTTAGTTCAGCAAGTGAGGAACCAGAGTAATCGTCTTCAGAATAAATTTGTTTTAAAGATAAGGAATTTCCCATTAGTTATATATTTTTATTACTATAATGTCTTAACTTACCGTCTGTACAAGCATTCAGTACGCACGTATTTTGCAGAACAATAGGGTGATCAGGATCATGAAATTTTGCAATATATTTTGAAACTTTCATGATTTTAAATAAGTTCTGCCAATTTTTAGGTTACTTCTTTCAATATAGCCTCTCCTTAACCTAGACAAGTTATGATCTCTAGTAAATCTCTGATTAATGAGATTTTGTTGCATGTTCCCATGATGCCTATTGATAATAGAACTTATTCCTACAAAAAATTGAACTTCTACAAAACATATGAAACTTACTATGGGTGTTTATTTTACTTAACGGTTAATCCAGCTCCGCATACGATCCAAAAGATCGAGACAAATCGGCACACGATTTTCCTTGCGTTCGTTGATTGAAACAGTGCACACCAGTATCGCAAAAACTTTTCGCATGTTCTAATTTTTCGTAAGGTACAATGCGCATCGCAGAACGATGAAATTTTGTATACGGAACTGCTGTAATATCTAGTTGTGCATCTTCCTTTTTTATTGCAATCGGCAGTTTCAAATGTAATAGCCACCAATGGCCGAGGGATAGAATCGCTGAACACTAGTAGTTTGAACCAGAGAACGAACTTTGTGCTTGAGAGTTTTGCGGTTTTCCTAATATATAATATGCATATGGGGCAGTTTCTAAGAAAGTCCTCCACAGAAACTTCCCTCTCCTTAGGCAAATAGCCCTAATGTGCTTTGCAATAATCCAATAAATTAAAATCCCTTATTGAAATATTATGTAGCTTCCTCCTGACCTGTTCCGGCATAACTAACGAATCAGTATCCAAATGAGGCTGCACATAAAAAAGTTGATGACATTATAAGAAAACTAATGAACTGAAACAAAAGAAGACTTAATTTTTACTAAGACTATCAGATTAACTAAGGTAAAAGAAAATAATTTTACAGTCTGATAATTACTTAAAGAATTTTAATATAGGTAACCTCCTGCAATTACTCATCTTCCTCTTTCTAATTTTTTAGACTATATTTTTCATGAAAAATTTCCAATACAACTTTATAAAAGAGATTAATTAAATAAGTAATTAAATAATTACTTTTAAGTACATAAATTTAAAATTCTGTTAACTGCGTAGTATTAATTATATACCTGTCCGTAGTATTAATACGCACGTACTCGTAGGTAGCCTTAATATTCTACTAATTTTCAACTTTTGAATGCTAAAGTAGCCTTCCTGCCCTTTTAGCAAAAAAGAAGAAAATGTTAATTAATCCAAAAATATGAAATATAGAGGTAACAATGTAAGCTTATAGTTAAACTAACAAAGTTTTATTTTAGTTTGCCTTTTTCTAGCTCTTCTCATTTCAACTTCCCGTTAGAATAAGCGCGCGTTTCAGCTTTATGCTAATTTGAAGTGGAGCCAAGTTCTATTTAAACCGTACGTAGGAACCTCTCAGTGTGACAGAGCTTTTAGTCTGAGACCACTGTTACTCTATTTAACGTTCGCCTGACCAGCTGGTATTTAAATTCTAAGCCGTAGAGCTGTTACGCTATTACTTATTGAAGTAATTCTAATTGTGTTAGTATTAGTTAAACCTTGCTACGCACCCTTTAGCATAGAGGCCAACCTCGCGTTCATAGCTCTGTGAGCAACTACGACTTAATTTCTATTTAATTTTAGTTTAAATAATCTGATTGTTCAGTTTAGACCCAAGTGGCGGTCATTATTTTCTGTATCCCTCCCGAGTTGGGAAGTGGCTGTAAATAATTGTGGTTTAATAAAAGGACTTTAAATTCTTCTTACGTATAGTTATTCTACCACTTAATCACATTATTCTACCACAGAACATAGCTGCATTCAGCTCCCTGTTCAAGATCAGGACTTTAACTATTCCACGAAGATGTTCGCCAAGAATATGCACCGAACACTCAGTCCTGACAACAATTCTTCTCATCCTTACTTGAGCTTATAAATCATTATGCGAATATGCATTTGCAACTTTTAAAGCTTGAAAAAGCCATGCCTGTGATGTTATCGCTATGCGTCATTTACTATGATATTTTTATGACGATGTTTTAAAACTGCCATGTTTCTGGACTGCTTTATTTTCGCCGGTGGTGTTTTAGAACTGCCATCTTTTTTCCTTACTTTCTTTCCTAACACAACGTTTTGTACGACGATGTTTTCGCTGTTTCCCCGCGATGTTTTCCCCGATGTTTTCACCTGTAAGGTACTCTCGATCGCCACTCTGTTTGACGCGATAATTCGAGGAGTAACGATACTTATTTAGGTTTGGTTTGGACAATATCGCTTCACGAGTGTATTCAACGATTACATGCACGTAAAACAACTGCCAATCTTTAATCTTAAATACATTTTTTAGATTTATTGTTACACATGCGTCTTCGACATTAGTTCGAACACAGTCGTAACAACAGGAATATTATTTTCAAAGCTAGGGAGCCTAATAAGCATGTAATATGGCGATAGAATCAATTCAAATGAAGATGAGTTCGATGCTTCGTTGATAAAGAGAGAATTACGTCTGTGCATAGACTACTTGATGATAGAGAGGAGGAATGCAGTGATGAAGATAACGATGAAGTAAGAGGTGAAAAATCAGATAATAAGGCGAAAAATCAGAGTAATGACGCAAAGAATACCGTTTGTATTTGACAAAAGAGTCGCAGCACCGCGGGTATTTTCGAACATAAAAGAAATATTAGATTTCTGGGAAATCATTTTAAATTAGCTGTAAGAAAGGTCACCAAATATCCGGAAAATAGTCCCGAGTTGTCAGTTCCCTCTCGAGCGAAAAAAGCCTCGAGTGCAGAGGGTTAATTTGCTTCAGTTTTATTCCTACAATATCAACAAACCTAAATTAATTTTACCTGCCTATGTATCTCCCCGATATTTAGGTAACAGTGAACAATGCTCACTCAGCTGTAGAAAATGTTGCGTTGACTATTTCAAAATTGTTAAGGGATTCAAGAAAATATCATTTCCGGTTAGGTTCCGATTTTACTCAAAACTTAATTCTTTATATTCAATGCTGAAAGCTTAAATACTGAAAACAAAAATTTTTGAAAGTTTGATATAAGAGTTATTGTGGGCAAAAAAAATCGTCACGCACGCACACACACACATATACACACAAATACACAGAGAGACAGGATATCACAAAAATATTAAACACGTGTTCTGGAGACCCTAATTCGTGCTCGGAGCGGGCGCTACGGTGTTCGAAGCCCACCTGCGAATTAAAATAATCTGATGCGTACACCACATGGGTTCCTTGTACGGAATATTAAATTATACGCATTTTGCATTTCATTTAAACATATTGAATTAAATTAAATCTACTTCATCGATAGCGCATAAACCACAATAGAATAAATGCACTCTTTAAAATTCACTATATGTGTTTACCACAGCGACACTCTGGCTTCACTTAACAGCGTTACATCTCATTCACTCTCGATGCACATCACTTCATCTCATCAGAAATGCACACAGACGATTTAGTATTTCTCAGTCAATTAGTTCAGTTTTCACTTCGCGACAAGGCAAAAATACATAAAACTCAAAATATCTATATTAAAATCACTAAGTAAATCTTAAACAATTATTTCCTCGAATAAATTCCAGAATGGATTAGCATGATTTAATTCGCTATAATAAAAGCAGGGGTTATCTTTGTTTTGCGAAGCTTAATTTCTCTAGATTGGCAACAAATCCAATATTCTCCTAAGTTTCAAATGTCCGCCATGAGAAAAATGATTAAGCTTAGACGCATTTAAACAGCTTTTTAATTGTTGATAATTCTACAAATCTTTCATGCAGATTTACTAAAGGCATAAAAACCTTAACCGGAAGATAAGAACAACATAATTCAATCATTTTTAAAGCAAAAAATGCACAATTTACCAACATATAAGAATAAAAAACTAAGCTCACTGAGCCGAGTAACAGAGTGGATATATATATATATATATATATGTACATAAATTTAGATACTTTTGGTGCGGCCGATTGCGGTGCACATCTACATGTTATAGCAGTCCTATACACAAAATTTCAACGTTCTGAGGGTACTCGTTTTTGAGTTATACGAGATACATACGTACGTACGTACGCACGCACAGGCGCCACGAAAAAATCTCTTCAGAATCCATTTTAAATCAGTTTTATAATTTTTTTTCCTTGGAAAAAGAGTCCTTTATTCTGTTCTTACGCACGAATGTCACTCAAAAACATCGTTAAATTGCATTTGATAGTGGTCAAAATAGATATTTTCGTTGAAATATGGTACCCGAAATTTTTCGCGATTACAGTATTTCCTTTTTACTTCGTACAAGGAAGTAAAATAACACCCTTCAAGAGCAGATTTTTTATTTTCATTTTCTATCAATAACAGAACAGGATTTAGAAAAAGAAGTAAACTAACAAAACCATGTTTTAAACAATTAAGTTGTAATTTAATTAAAAATATGCAATTTGAAAATTAAACATTTGTGCCCAAAAACTTAAGTAATTGAAAAATAAATTAACTTTTTTTCACAAATGAATTTATTTTTATACATTTTAGCTGCATGAAAGTTAAAATTTTTATATACCTAATTCGACGCATAAATATAATTTTTAACTGCTTTAATGTAAGTTTCAGAAATCGTTCTCTTAAAGTAATCTTAATCGTTTTCTTATAATAAGTCTTAATTAATACTGGTTTGGAAAATGATCCTTCACCGCTTGCAGCACCAGAAAGCAAAATCAATAATATTCTTAATGAAATAAGCAAGTTAAGAAAGATAAACCGCTAGATGTAATTTACTGCAGAATGTCAAAACAAGTTTGAGTTTTACATTTACCTTTGTAAATATCTTTAGCAATTTTTTTATCCAAATTGTTACAGTTTTTCCGGAGATCTTCTTTATCATTTACTGCCTATGCAGTTTATTAATTTCTGATTCATTTTATAGGAAACTAAAATTATCATAGTGCAATTTTAGTAGTTAAAAACACCAATTTAAGGATGTCCATACAATATCTGAAAACAAAATACAGAATTCGAAATTTGTTTTAAGGATTAGCAGTGATTCGTCTTGATGCTCATGCTGGAACTGACGTATCTTTTGCCTTCGTCGGATCTTGACGGCAAATTTAAATTCAAATTCCCCAGCTATATCTTCATTAAATTGCTTGGCGATTTTAATTATATTCCTCTGTCTAGAATCTGATCTGTATCCTAATAAAAATGTTTTTGCTTCCCTTCAATGGATTCTAAAACAAGTTTGATATTAATAGTTTTGTCCTGAAGCTATTTGCTGGTAGGATTGTAGGGTTTCCTTTAGGTCATCTAATGTATTATTCAAATTTTTGTTATCTTTCCTAAACTCCTCAACTTCCCCTCGCATTTCCTCGCCAGGATGTAAATTTAAAGTTAAGTGAAGCGAGTACTTAAACGAGTGGATTTTGTAGTTTATTCGAGGTGTTGTCGCTAGCCAGCGCACGTTTCGTTTCTAACCTTGCTGTTATGCTGATACGCCCCTTGGCTATTTCGAATAATTGTCACGCCTGTTAGGTTTGTCGAGTCAACCTAAGTTAGCTGTAACTTAACGTGCTAATCCAGCACTATTCTATTTAGACTTGAATTGATTTGTATAATAAAGTTAAGTTCCACCGCACGTTGTCGGTGTTATTGCAAAGCACGAAGTACATGCCCTTTCTGTCTACAGCTGGGAAATAATAAAGGGCTATTTTCACCCTTCTTTGCTGGTATTACTTCATGCTTGTACGAGAATTCGCCAGGTTCATTTGTAGGATCCAGATTAGTTTATGTAGCCTATGAGGACTAGATCTTATAGGAATTATTCTGTTAAGAATACTGTGGCAAATTATTATAGGGGAAATAAATTTCATAATCTTTGATTTTAACACACAGATTTTTTGCTTCATAGTATACAGCAGGGATGGACAAACTTCAAGAGGATGGAAGCCACATGATAGATTTTATGAACGTTCGAGAGACGCGAGTCCAAATTTAAATCGTTTCAAAAATATTTTTGAGGTTTTTGAATATAAAGAAACTTTTGAAGTAAACTAATGAATATGTGATTAACATTATTATATATAGATATGAATAAATATACCTTATATCTACTGTTTTGTGCTCAAAAAAGGTAAGTCCTGAGAAAAAAAAATATGTAACTTATAAACTGGCCAACTGAGCGTTTTTTCTTCAGATGGTAAACCAAACACTTTCTTCCGATTTCCTTTATACCTCTCAGTTTATAATTATTGTTGTTTTATTTTAGTGGAAGTAAAATGAATCTGAAGCATATTCATTGGTCTACAATTACATAAAAAATTTTGAGTAAATTACACATCAAAAGAAATTTAAATTCTAAAAGATTTTTGAAAGAAAATTCAGTGTTTTTTTAATTCAGGAGCAGTGTTTTAGAAATGGATAAATTAAATGATACTCGTCAACGCGCACTGCGCAGAAACTTTTATTCGCGAAAGAATATTTATTTAAAAATAAGCTATTAAGTTGTTTATGCTTTTGCTTAAAAAATAATTTTGTTTCTCCGCACAATTAACATAAGGACCAGCATACTGAGAACATTCGAATCTTTGGATTATAACCTACGAAATCAAACATTTTTTCCCAAAACTTTTGAATAACTAGTTTTACTGATGCCCAGTACAGAAGAATTCACGAAAAAAAAAAAAAAAATATTTTTTTAAAAAAATTAAAAAAAAAAAAAAAAAAAAAAAGAACATGATTGCAATTTCAGTGGTATTTGAATAATTAGTATCTTTCATGACGGCCCTGACTGAGATAGTGGGCGTTTTTCGTGGTTTTCCCCATGTGTAACGTGTATACGAGCCAGTTTCCCTTAGAAAGTCCTCCACGAAGGCATCCCTCCCTTTAGGCAGATAGCCCTCGTGTGCTTTGCCATAATTGAGTAACCTAACCTGACTGACAGTGTTTCAGCTCGGCATCCAACGGAAGCTGCCAGAATTTTTTAGTAATCAGGACACTGCGTATCATTGAAAATTCTCGAAACTATATCTCGAATCGTCCTGATAATTTAGGACATAGATAATGAAGTTCATGCGCATCACTGAAAATTCTCGAAACCACCTCTTGAATCATTACGATAATTCTGAACACACATAACCTATTGCTAATAAATCTGGCAGTTCATATCGGGTTATATAAACGCTTCGTCGAGCGCATATTTCACCCGTCTACCAGCCGAACTCTTCAACCTAGCTGTTTAATTTGAGCTGTTTTTCAAATACATGGTAAATCAAAACTAATATTAAAGACAGAAAACATACCTGCCACGACTATAATGAAATTATTTCGAAAATGCAGATATAACATGAACGCGTAACTCTTCATGTTTCAATATGGGCATGCACAGATGTTCGATGTGAAAGCCTTTTGTAACACGGCTGACGTCTGCACAGTAGTTTAGTTCCTAAGCTCTTTCCAAATAAGATCCACCATATTCCAAGTGCTGAACCCATAAAGGTGATCAAATGACTTACCGTCTCATCTTGAATTTCTAAGTAAAATAACTCAGAAGTAAGTTTAAAATAAATTATTGTCAGCCTAACGATTAGATAGTACAACTTTCCATTGGGTTACCTAACTTGTGTACAGAAAATAAATCTCAAATAGAATTTGAAATGAAGTCTGTAGGCAGCGGATATTTTAGAAAACAAAAGATCAGACTTTAAAAATAAACGTTTACAGGAGTAAAATTTCAGATTATTGTCTGAAATTTTGTAGTGATCAAGCAGTGAATCCTTGTACTTGCTTATTTTCGTTTGGCTACTAAGCTTTCATAAAGGACATGTCACACGAAAATGATGAGAAAAAATTAGGAACACAAAAAATGTCAACAGATTAAAAGAAGTGTAATTCTGGCATCAGAGTGAGGGCAAGCGGTGCAGCTGCAGAGCGACAGTATTAAGAGGTGAAAAAATTTAGATATGGCGGGCAGCAAAATGCCTCTAACCTAGAGCGATATTTACCGACGACTCTCACCTAGTGAAACAAAATACGATCTAGTGCGAGGTAGAAAGAAGGTAAACAAGAAATAAAAAAATACGAGAAAATATCACAAGCTAAAGAGATTTCACCATAATCAATACGCCGGTTTTGACAGAAATTTTGGAGAAGAGAGACATTTGTGTCCTGTTGATGCCTCATTGCTTGATGCAACATTATTGATATGAAGATTTAATGATTAAGGTGAAAGATCTTTATCTGGAATAACATTATTTGATAAAATGGGATTTAAACAGTCGACTAAAATTCAAATCGTTGTCCCACCAATGATTCTTCCCGTCAAATCAATGATTCTTTCCACGACTCGAATACACTGGTGAAATAAATTAAGAGACTTTGCATATTTTATCGAATTGCATGAAAAGAACTGAAATGAAAGGAAAAACCACTGCTTCTCGATAAAAATGCAAATCTTGGGTGGCAAATACGTAAACGTACACGTGTGTGAAGGCGAAGCCAGTAGAAAAGCAGGCTTTATAAGAGCGTGGAGGGTAAGACGAATTCCATTCGCTAGAACACCTCGGCGAATTTCTTGGTGTTATCTTGAAGAAATCGGTTGAATTCATATCGGAACAGTAAAAATGAGTAACCACCAACGTTTAGATGATGGACTGAGGTGGCGAACTGTCGGGAGGCTATAAGCAGGCCAATGTCAATTTCAGATACACAGAGAGTTTAATTTAACACCCTGCGTCGTGTGTAACCTACAGAAACAGATCCAGGATACTGGATCCATCGAGAGAAAGCCTGGGCAAGGTCGTTCAAGAGACACGGCGACCAGAGAAGATCGCTATTTGTCCATTTTAGCGAGGAGTAACAGAAGGACTACAGCTTCTCAGCTCACTCGGGACCTGTATGCAGCCACAGGAACCCGTGTAACAAGGGTGACTGTTTCCAAAAGACTGCATGAGAGAGGGTTGTTTGCCAGAAAACCGGCTGTTTGCGCCCCGCTCACGTCTATGGACAGGAGAGTCCGATTAGCATGGTGTAGGCAGCATAGTGATTGGAGTACGGAGCAATGGGCGACCGTTCTGTTCACCGATGAGTCCCGTTTTAGCCTAAACACCGATTCTAGCCGTACTTTCATATGGAAAGAGCCAAGGACCCGCTACCTACCCTCCAATGTCCTCGAAATCAACAATTATGGCGGTGGCGGTGTAATGGTCTGGGCAGGCATCATGTTGGATGGCCGCCCACCTCTCCACGTCTATGACAGAGGCTCTGTGATTGGTGTGAGGTATGGGGATGAGGTCTTGAAGCCCTATGTTCACTTTTTCCAGGGTGCAGTGGGCCTCCAGTTCATCTCTAAGGACGATAACGCGAGGCCACATAGAGCTCTTCTGGTTGAATAATTTCTCGAGAGTGAGGATATTTGACGGATGGATTGGCCCCCAGGTCTCTAGACCCGATAGAGCATGTCTGGGACGCTCTGGGGAGGACAGTTGCAAGTCGCAAAGCCCCTTCCAGAACCATCCAGGAACTGAAAACTGCATTGCCGAATGAGTGGGAACAATTGTTACAGGCACCGATAAACTGCCTTATTTCCAGTGTGACATCACGCTGCAAGGCCTGTATGGCTGTAGGAGGCGACCATACCCCCTATTAACCCATTTCTTTGGTGTCTTCTGCAACCGCAATTTCAGACCTTCAGATTCCCATGAGTGTTACACACGAACATGTGTGTCTATTATAACTGCTAAGTGTTTATTTTGTTTGTATTATATCAACCTATGTTCACACCAAATTTTATTAAAACCTGTCCAGTAGTTCTGGAGATCGTAGATCAAATATGAAAATTCTCTTCATTTATCTCACCAGTGTATTTCAGCATACACAACCATTGGTGAAATAAATTATGATCTCTGTCTAGGATTACCAATGAATTATTATGAAAGATAGAGTTTCATGTGGGAAAAGCATTCATTAAGCATATTATTGTGAATGGTTGCGAAATATATAAAGCAACTGCATAAAAATGTCTGACTCGCTTAGGAAAAAGAAATTAATTTTGAAGGAGTTCCGCAGAAAATTGAGATAAGTCTCCTAACTAAGTGAGAGGCTGAAGGTTCACTTCACCAAAAATAAAATTCTCGTAAAATTCTTCCACAGATTAAAAGAGCTCTATGGATTGCAAGACGAAACAGGTTTCTTCAGCGGTTACTCACGCCATTCAAGGGCTGAATAAAAGTAGTACCCTACAACGAATAGCAAATCTTCCAGGTGGATCACAAATGTCGTGAATAATAGGATCACACAGAAATGTAAGCAGATACTGCCTGAAGTAAAATTAACTTGAGAGAAAAAATATTAGGGATAGTAATTAAATAAAAATATTAGCATTGAGTTTTAGATTAACTTCCTATTAGTGTATTCCGATGACAATTACCTGTTTAAAAAGTAACATAACGGGAACAGCAATTAGCAGAAAGGGAATTATTTGTAATTTTTACTTATTTGTTGCTCTGAAGATAAGCCAGCAGTGGACAGTTTGAAAGCCATCAAATTTTTACTAAAATAATATTAGAAATTAAATTAGAGATTAATAAAGAAACATGGCATTGCATGACTTTTTTATTTCAAATTCCATTTGTACAAAACATTAAACTGCATTTATTCAAAACGAAGTCGCATTTCAGACGGCAAAGAATAGCAAGTAGCTCGCTAGTCACAGTTAAGGTGTCGGAGAGCCGCAGTTTGGCCATGTGTGGTATACAGCTTTATTAAAAATGTTGTCGTTAATTATTTCCTAAAATGTGTAGTAAATTTCTCGCAGCCGATATCTTCGAATTTGCTTTCCAACCGGGTATCTTATACCTGCTGCAACGAATTGGATATTAATATTGGATTCAAAGAATTGCTCAACTCTTTAATGAAGAAGCGAAGAATGAATATTTGGTTAAAAATATGAATGATAAGTTATTTCGTACTTGAAACAGAAATAAAATGACAATTTTGCAAAATTTGGGAAGAGAATGAAACCCAGTACAGTTAGATACAAGTAAAATTAGAGATCTTTTTTAATGACTTGGGAGAACAGCAGTGGATTTAAGAGTGGTGTTAATTTTAGCAGTCAGAAGCTGAAGAATCTTTGAGGGTAGAGAACTACGAGTCCTCCGTTATGAATCTTGCAACTCCCACAGTGTAAGTACTTCTGTTTATTGTTAGTATTTAGACCACAGTAAATTTCACACAAGTCTGTTTTCAGTTTTAGATTAAGGTTAGAATGGAATTTTTTATTGAATGATTTCTAATTGTTAACTTCAATAGCATTAACAGTATTCCCACATAGACGATTTTTCACCCCGACAGATTTTTCGAATAGTCTGACACTGCTGGTTTGATAGAGCGATTGCTCGGTTTTTCAAAGATTTCGGTCAGAAATTCAAAGACATAGCTTATGTTAAAATTAACTATTAGGTTTTATGATATTAGGTATATGATATTCATAAGTATTTTCATACCTAATTTGAATCTTTATCACTCAATGTATTCAGATAGTTACTCACCATATGTCAGAAATTACAATAAAACCCTGCTTAATCGAAATCCATTTTAACAGGAATGGTGGGTGGGAAGAGAACCGACTCACAATCATGTCCAATATTCTCCCCCCCCCCGAAACCTTGGCTGTATACGTAAACAAAAAGCTGTCAAATAACTATTTTCAGGAAATAGTTTTAAATGTCTTTGATAGATTACGTTAATTCGAATTTGCTTTATTACTATGCACGCTACAATTCGGCAAGCTATTAAATCATAAATATCAAAGGTTCTGATCAGATTTAAAAATATTTTATACAGCATCTTAAGTGGATTGTATTCTATGAGGAAATTTGTCAGTGATGAATAACTGAAATGGACAATATACGGAACTCCCGATTATATACGTATAGGAATTATCTCTTGCGATCTATCCATGCATCGTCGCACGGAAATTTCTCTAGCTTGTCATAGAAAAAATAATTAAATACATATAACTTTTGAGGAGGAAAAAAAAACTCAGTTACAGCGAATGTCATTGCTAAGCTTGCTAATGAGTTTAATGCAGAGCTATCATAAACTAAGAATGGCCGCCGACACGGAGGTAAAAATATCGAGCCTCTGAAGTTACTTCTGGTGTTCAAGAGTTTGAAAATGCAAATGACGGAAGCAAGAAATGCAGATGAAAATAAATAAATAGGAACGATAATGGCTATAAGATTTTACAAAATGAAAATATTCTAGTAGCAGAGATTCAAAAGAAACCCACAGAAGAAATAAAGATGGAAGTGGAGTAAAGATAAAATAGCAAGGACAACCACGGTGAGGCACTAAAATTTGTGTTTTTCTTAGGCTACACGGATGAATAAACTGAGGATGAATTTAATAACATCAAAGCTTTGCACAGAGCTGCTATATTGATTCAATAACACGATTCTGAAAAAAGGAATTTACAAAAGAGTATTAAAAACGTACGTAAGGCCGGCTCTACGTTTTCTGCCACCCGACGCCGTAATAAGGGCTCTGGCATCTGTCCTGAATGTAAGTAAATTTTAATATTTAATTTCATTCTAAAGAAATTTTACATTATATAATTGTATTAGAAGCTATTTCTATCGTTACACATTTTGCCATTTTAATTATTTTGCAAATATTTATTGATGAACGCATAATTATTAATAAAAATTTATGATTGATTGCTGTCTGGTGGAAAGAGTCTGGTGGCTCGGCCCTGTTCGTGCTTATTCACTGAACACTCACTAACGAATTTTTAGATCGAAAACATTACATTTCTTACCAAAGTATACAGACTGGCGGAAGTAAAAAAGAAAAAGACTCATAAAACTTACACTTTTGATCTTAGATCTGATTGTACAAAACGGAAAATCTGTGTTGTATTCTATACAGTTATCACCCGAACAACAGATTGCCGGCTATGTTTGTTATAAAACAAGAGAATAGTTTCTGAAAATGTTTTAAAGCAAAACTCAAAAAACTAAGTAATTACAGAGGATGAAATCAACAGCACATTCACGGATCGTAGAAAAGAATATTCGATGCAACAGTTGATAAGTTTCAAAATGTCACTGGAGACGCGGAAAACATGATAGCCAAAAAATAACCGAACCGGGATAACAAAACAGAGCATTTCTCCTCTCTAGACCTTGGGATAACCGGTATTTACTGACTATCTTTTCGCTTGTTAAGATACTAGTCAGCACAGAGCTAATATAAGTTGTTTTTTTTTTTTTTTTTTTTTAAGATTTCATCTGAAATTCAAAAGTCGAATCGAATCATACAAAGAATGAATTTACCAGTTCTTAAATATCTTTAATATTGTTTTATATACAGCGAAAACTCTACAGAGCTGCAAACCTTGAAATCTAAAAGAACTGAAAAGTTTTTGTGAGAAATCCAAGAAAAACCGGTAGATTTTCATGTTGCACGGCGATAATATTTCAAAGGAGCTCCAAAACGGACTTATATTCAATTTATGATGCATGATTCAGGTTGTTGAACTATTTGTAATAAAATTCCGATGTAAAATATATTAGTTTTTTAATAGATATTCTAAATTTTATGCTCTTTGGCTAATTATTATTTTGCAAATTTATAAAACTTTTATACTGAGGAAACCCTTAATCAGGAAGAAAAGCTTTTGTTTATCGAAATACTTTTAAAAAGATGAAACTTTAATAATTACTATACATAATATTTATGTGGATAAACTTAGTAATGTACATATAATGAAGTAAAAGAAATACATATATTAACTGATTAAACATTGGTTGAATGTTCATATAAAAATCTACAAATGTCTGCGGTAGATTAAAACAATTCAGATAAAATTAAACATAATAAAAATAAACTCAATGAAATGTGATAAGAAAGAAATATAATTCAGATGAAATAAAATTTAAACAAGAAAAAATTTTTCTGAAAATCACCAGGCGTGGAAAAATAGAATTTGCACAATTTAAGTTTCATTCATTCAATAAATTTCATTTCTTGCTTGAAAAACACTTTGGTTAATAAAGGATAAAAAACCGGGAGACGTGATGAAAAGCCCAATAAAACCAGGAGAGTCGAAGGCTATGAAACTATATTCGATAACGTTTCACTGATGTTTCTATCCATCTTCCAAAAAACTCGATATATATTCGATAACGTTTTACTGATATTGCTATCTTTCTTCTCTCCCTTTGTAACCAAATAAAGTACATTTGAGCTACACAATGCAGCATATGTTAAGTGAAAGAAACCCACAAAACAGTATCATATTACTGGCAGAAATGGTGACACTTAACAACTGAAGCCAAAAAGGTTTTCAACAAATGCATAAAAGAAGCGTATATCTTGCATCCTAAAATTTTAACCATCATTTATTTACATGAGTAACTGCGTGTATTTTATGCAAGTAGTTTTAGTTTTGATCTCGAGAGCTATCTCCTTCGGAAGGAATCATTTTTAACAGACATATTTAGGTATTTTCAAACATCGTTTCTGCGTACGTTTTAAAAACTATACGAAAAGGAACTTGGGTTAGATTTCAAGGGCGATAATGATTGATAAATGCGAATATATATTATGCGAAGGAGGCTTTATAAATTAATAAGAAAAAGCTTAGAAGAAACAAAATATTAAATGAATATTAATTCCGTTAAATATCACGTGAATTTAAATTATTATTAAAAATTTAAATGTATCTTGTATGTTACAAAAATACAGAACGTAAAAAACTTAAAACTATTAAAAATTGAGAACGTACACACAAACGATGTTTTAAAAAGTAACTATTCTATTTCATACGATACTTTAATTGAGGGTTAATATAAAACAAACACAATCCTAAAACAATTGCTATAGCATGCCAAATATTAACAAGATTGCATTAGATTTGATTAGCATATACATAACACCACACGGGGAAAATGTAATACATATCGTTCATGGGCTGCAGTACTGGCGCAATTCGAAAAATGAAGTTCTGGGATAAACGTGTTTAAGTTTTCCTTGATTTTGAAATGCAGGGATCACGCGCTTAACTAATGGGTTAAAGAGTACATTACTAAAAGACTTCATAAGTGTTCTGTTAATAATAATTATAAAATGTTATAAAATTAACATTTTATAATAAATTTTATCAAACTGTGTATTCATGACTCGTAATAAAGAGAAAAAAAAATTTACAGACAAGGAATTAAAGATTTAATAATTATATTACCACACTGTGACTATTATAAAATGGCATTCTTAATGTTTAAGTGTTACATCATTAAATCAAAATAGAAAAGAAATTGAAAAATTTCCTAAGAATTTCATATTTATGCAATTTCAAAATAGAACTTATTTTTTTGTGATTCAGATTTTAAATTGCTGTAAAATGCTGAATAAGGGCTTGGTATTACATTGTTGGCGATTCACCTTTGTAGTTCTTAGACATTGCAAGAGGTTTACCGTATTTTTCAGTGTTGTTTACTGGAAGGATTATTAACTCTTCTTACATTTGGAGGCTTTCACAGTGTCAGTTTTAAAATCTGTTTCTTTAAAAGAAGTAATCTAATGATAGTTTTTCTACTTGCAGTATAGAAATTCATTGAAGTGTACAATAGCAATGTTAGATTTACAATAAAATTTTCACATGTTTGAGCTGTTAAATCCTTTACATCGGTAAAGTCGTCATATCCCATTTCAAAAAATCTGAAAGAGTTGCCTTGTTTCTTTACCGTTCTACTTAAAAAGGCATATTGAGATGGCATATAAATGGGGCTGTTTTCAATGATGATTTCATATTTTTTCCAATTAAAGAATGATCACAGTCTTCTTCATTTTGTGTGTTGCCGGCAACAAGAAAGTTAAGCTTTACGCTTTGAATGTAATTTGCGCAGGATACAAGTAATAGGCAGCAATGTAACGTATTTTGTTGTTGTTGATGTTCCCCTATCCGCAGCAACTGTCTGATCACAACATTCTTTCTAAATCATCTGCTTTACATGTAGCTATTTTTTCTTCCATAATCTTTAGAAAGCATATCCAAATTTCAGTTGCACCTTTCTTTTTTTCATACCATAGGTACCAGTAGACAGCACTAAGAGCACTTTTTCCCTGTCACAAATGAATTTGGACAATTTTGACTTGTACTAAAATGATGAAATTTCTCCAAAGGGGCAATGCTGATTTCAAATTAAATTATAAAACATGAAATGAGGGATTAGCAGTTTTATCAGTTCTCACGGTTATTTGTTTTACTCGTATTAACTTAACGTCTTCTTGACTCACGTAATAGACACTAGAAACAGACATTTTTCAACACTGCAGTAACAGAACAGTTTGAGATGAACCACAACGAGCGAGTTAAATCCCTCAGCAACATCGGTATAACACATGAAGGGTCACTGTTGATGAAGAGAATGCGCAATGCTCCCGCCAACCACTTGGCTCAGACCGAGATGTGTTAATTGCCGACAGTGTACGCGAGAAAAACCAACGCACTAACAGAAGGCAATAGAGGCACTACTGCCATTTGTTAGTGCGGTAATGTACTAAAATTGTGCCAATGCTGCTCTGCAAAGACTATTTTACAATTTTGAGTACGGTCATAACCAAAAATTCGCATTTTTTATTTGTACCAATATTGCAGCCCATGAATGATATACAGTGAAATGCCCCCCACCCAAAAAAAAACTGGTGCACCTGCCTAATATCGTGAAGGGCTTGCGCGAGCAAGCAGAAGTGCCGCATCACAATGTGGCATGTACTCGACTAATGTTTGAAGGCGTGCTCGAGGTAATTCACACGATGAATCCTGCAGGGCAATCCATAAATCCATAGGAGTGCGAGATGATGGAGATCTCATCTGAACAGCCCATTCAAGGCATCCCAGATATGCTCAATAACGTTCATGTCTGAGGGTCTAGGTGGTCAATGGACATATCTAGAATCAGAGGAGGGTTCCTGGAGCCACGCGGTAGCAACTCTCGGCGTGTGGGTTTCGCAATGTTGTATTGAAAATATCCAGGCCCGTCGAAATGCACAATGGACATAAATGTGTGCAGGTGAACAGACAGGATGCTTACGTATTTGTCACCTGACGGAGTCGTATCTAGGCGTATCAGGGGTCCCATATCACGTCCACTGCACACGCGCCATACCAAGACAATCTCCGACAGCTGTAACAGTTCCCTGTTAACATGTAGGGTCCATGGATCATGAAGTTCTCTCCACACCCCTACATGTCCATCCTCCTGATACAATTGGAAACGAGACTCGTCAGACCAGGCAACGTGTTTCCAGTCATCAACGCTCCAGCTGCAGCTCCGAAAGCCGATATCAATGATGGTCCGTTGAATAGTTCGTTCGCTGGCACTTGTTGATGCCCTAAGATTGAAATCTGCAGCAGTTTCAGGAAGGGTTGCATATTTGTCCCGTTTAATGTTTCTCGTCAGTCGTCGTTGGTCCCGTCCTTTCACGAGCTTTTTCGGGCTGCAGCGATATCGGAGATTTGATGTTTTACCGGATTTCCGATATTCGCGGTGCACTCGTGAAATGGTTGGTACATGAAAATCCAAATTTTATCACTATCTCGGAGATGCTATATTCCATCTTTCGTGTGCCAACTACAACACCACGTTCAAACTCACTTAAATCTTGATAACCTGCCATTGTAACAACATTAACCAATCTAACAACTTTCCAGGTTCCACTAGTTGCCGCGATTAACATGCTAAATGCATGTTGTTTTCCGGCTGTCTAGGCCTCAGTAGGCGCTTGAAATAGAGTGATTACTTGGTCAATGAGTCCAGAAGGACAGCTAGGATGGACGAAGGTCGAGTAATTAATACATAAAACAGTCTTATAACAGTCTTAATGGCTATGCAGATTAACTTGGATAACAATACTGATGACAGTATATCAAATCAGAGTTCGTGATCGCGTGTGTCATGCGATTTGGATTGAATTCGTCCAAAACTGCAGTAAATGAAACACATTACAGTGGAATAAATAATAAATGAAGATGTGCTAAAATTCAGTAACAGGAGCTACATAGTACAACGAGCAGAGGTCGGGGTCACATGGATAGTCATCCACTCCATTGCTGTAACTGAAGAATCCTGCCGGAATCTGCAGGAATTAAACTATGAAAATAAAATACATCAGTATATAGTAGTGACATAATATACAAGAACTTTTCATGAGTTAAGTAGGAAAGTCCTGAGCACTTCGTAGTGAAAAGTTCGAGAAACGCTCATATGGTCACAATTTTGAGCACTCTCCAAGAATTTTTTGTTAGCTTTCCTGAGAAATTTATCCAATCTACCCAGTTTGAAATCAGCATGTAGAAGTTTATTTCGAACAAAATAATGTACATTAGTGCTGATCCTTAAAAATATGTTTTGCACAACTTGAAGCTTGTGTATATCCGAAGGAGTAGCAGTAGCTGGTGAAGCATAAGTCATCAAAAGTGTAATACTTGAAGTGTAGATGAGTTTTTTCTTTGAAAGATCAAGCTTTGAGTATTTTCCTATGATGGGAAGCAGGCACTTCATGACTTTAATTGCTTGGCTTCTCACGTGATCAGTGTGATGTGTCCACGTGAGTTTGTCAATAATGATGATTCCTAGGTAATTAGCCTTTGGAACAATGGGTAGCGGCTCGTTGAAAAGGAAGAGTTTTTTTTTTTTTTTTTATTTAAATTCTGCTTTTTCTGTCTGACAAGCAGGTGCTGTGAGCGTTAATGTTTTTGAGCGTTAATACATATTTTCCAGTAGCTACACCACTGTTCAATACTCGGAATGATGGTTTGTAGCATTTTAATGGCGTGACTGACGTTGGCTGATTTTATCGCCAAGGTGGTATCATCTAAATAACAGGCTAGGATTGCATTCTTGTCTAACAACTTTGTCACACATTTGTTCTCTTATACAGGCATACAGGCGCTGCGACCGCCGCGCTTTACAGTGATTGGTTCCATATCTCTGTTATTTGCATACGTACACCTATACCAGTTTTTTTTTCGCTCTTCAGAGTACAAAACACAGCAAGCTGAAAATAACACTACATGAGACTTCAATCAGTACGTAAAGCTAAGTATTTCAGAAAACGTAGTCAGAAAAAAATGTAATCACATAAAAATAAACTGGGTAATTTTAAACTGCAATGTAGGATTGTTTAATTACTCTGTTCCATTTTAAGCGCAGAAATATTATAAAGTATACTGAAAATAAACGTAACCATAAGAAAAAGTAAATATTGTAAATTTTAAAATATGTTTTACCTTTCTTTTTCCTCATTTTTTAATGCTTCTGGATCTTCGGGTGCACAGAAACAGAGATCCTAGAATATAGAATTTTTATCAGAAATAAAAATCTATTAAAATTAAATTTCTGATTTATCCATGCATGAAAACAAATGTCATTTAATTTGTTTGCACGTATGGATAACTATTATTAGACTGTTACGAATTTTGCATCTATGCAAATAATTTTAGCGAAATTATACGTAAAATTGTAGTATATCTTGTTAATATAAAATAAAATGCCTTAAAAAGCGAAGCTTTGCCAGAAAAATAAGATTATAGGGGCAAGTCCATTTGAGATAAATGGGTATCTTGCTAAACTGACGAGATAGCGAAGCGATGGCTTTGCAGACTAATTTTTGTCGCAAAAATTTGGCAAGAAATTGTCAAAAGCCCTCCAAAATTGGCGACATTTTGGTCCAGTCCCTGTAAAAAAGTAATTTAATAATTGTAATTGATCCCTGTATGTAACTATAACTGTAACCGGCCCTTATATGTAATTTTAACCATATATGCCTTCTAGTAATTTCGAGAAATGGAAGGTAGTAGAGATTTCTGAGAAGCCAGCGAAAAACTATATAAGACCAGAGACAGCATCAAATCTCAGTTTTTAGTTCAGAGATAACTTCAGAGTATAGAGATTTCTGTGAAAGCTTCGCCTTTTAGATGTGCTTTGCATTGCGTTGTGTTTTACGTGCTTAGTAATTTGCAGTGTAACTATTGATTGTATTCTGTGATAATGAGAAGAGCTGTGCGACTGCTTTTGCGGAGAGTACCAGAATTGAAAGTGTTTCTTTTGGGAAAGTAAATTTTATCAAGCTATCATTGGTTCTGTGTGCATTCAATCCATTGCGAACCCGTACGTACGAAACAATACTTTTAATAAGATTCTTGCCATGAGATATACGTGTAATAAGACTTAATGTCACATGAAATATTCACTGCTTTGTGCAGTCTATAACAGTTTAGTCTGGATGAAAAAATAAAAGAAATAAGGATATTGAAAAACGAAAAATGTGTTACATTTTAAGCACTTAACTGCTGATTCTCCCTGACAGATTATTTTTCCTCCTCTACTCTTAATAAAGTAGATTAGGCAAATTAATTCTGGGGAACCACAGACGAGTACAATACTAAAAAACTAGCATTTGAATTTTGATTTTGGTTTGTTTAATGAATGATGCAAAACCCACGAACGCTATAAGGTGTTTAGGTCGCTAGTGAATATGGCAAGTTCACGAGTGCTACCTGTCTAAGGGGAGGGGTGCATTTGTTGAGTGCTTTCTAGGGAAAACTGGTTCATTTTTACATTATTACACGGTGAAGCCAATCTGTCCTTCAGGATTCCAACCCACATCGAGCTACTAGAGTTCAACGGTCTTATCCACTTCACCATTTTCAGTGAAATTTTAGTCTTTGATGAATATCAAATATTTTTCTATTGTGCTACATTGCATCCTTCCCAAACAACGTAGTAAAATTTGTTTGCGGTATTTTTCATAAATTAAAAGAAACACAATTGAAAAAGTTTTTACTTTTTATTTTTTTTTCTACAACTTTTTAACTAAACAAACAGAGATTTATACACATATTCCCTACATAAATTACAAGATTCAAATTTGGATAATTACATAAATTAAAAGATTCAAATTTGGATAATAATAGTTTGTAAAGACAAAGGGCCAAATATAGGAAGGAATCACAGCAACGATCACGGACACATATCGGACTTTAACTTTCAAGCATTCTTTCCCACAACGCACAAACTGAGCTCACAACACATACTTTAAATTTAGTGACAGACGAATAAATTTTGTGATCACATTAGAAATAATCTGTGATTTTTTTAAGGCCCCAACTAAATTTCGGTACGTACAAAAAAAAAAAATCCAATGCTGGCTTTAAAATGATTACACCATGAAGGGAAACATTTAGCTGAATGACAAATACATTATAATGGAATGTTGAAATTGAAATTTCAGATAATTTTGTGGTGCAGATCAAGCAGAAATCAGTACCCCGAGAACAATGTTGTCCCTTTGTCAACAATAGCAGATATTACTATGCCGAGCATAAAGTCGAATAGACTCTGAAATGGCATTTTGGAATGCTGTAGTCTTAGTTCTGTGCCGGAATCCATGTGTCTTCTGAACTGGCAGTTGCTGCGCGCCAGCTTATCTGCAAACATTGACTAGACTTTTTTTTTAGTAGACGAGAGATCTGAACAGCGTGCCGACTCTCACAGGTACACGTAGAAGCTAGGCCAGCACCTCTGTAGTGCCACAGGTGACTGAGGTATGCTGAAACTAGCTAACTGTTAAACTTCCGGTCTGGATGAAATTCAGAGGAAGAACGGCATGGGAGGGAGCGAGAGTCTCCCACTTCTTTCCCCCTACCACACCAATATTCCCTACCACAGCAATACATTTTGCGAGAAATTTTAGATATATTTCTCCAAAATTACACAAAAAGGTGAACCTTCTTTTAATTGTTCATACATTTCTTTCTCTATTAAAAATTAAATGATTCTTCTTATTATAAATGTTTTTAAACTTGTACATCTCTGATTATAATAGGTCACCGCCAATATTTTTGTACGTGGAAGACTATTCTCTGTATACTTTTGTATGTTTTGAGATTTTTAGTATGTCATTAATATATGTATTTTTCAAAGTGCCTAGTTTTAGATAAGCATAAAAGAATGTTTAGTTTCAACCTTTAAATTTTTCTCACATTTCAAATCGTAAGAGGCGTTCAATTTAATTTGCATCAGGGCGTAAAAATCTCTACAGTTGACTCCGCTTAATTAGTCTACATTATCCCTACAGATAATATTTTAGCCCATGCGTAATCAGGTGACTCAGGCCTCTAAACACATGTATTTCGTCTCGAGTTCAGCTCCTGGTGATCGAGCTAGCTGCACGGGACTTCGACAGTCTGCCCTATATGTAATGGGAATGTGAACCAGTTACCGTTACAACGTCCTCCACCTTCCAAAAGCAGAAAACGCGTGTATCCCTCTTAAGGCAAAAAGGCATGTTAAAGTGATGAAATATAATTAAATTATCTAATAGCCAGGTTATCGTCGAAGCACGATTTCGACTATTCTTACATGTAAATAAAAATTTTTTTAGCAAAAAAAATTTCACGCTATTAACTGAGCTTGGCGAGCCACTATCGACTACAACCAATCATACAAAGATGGATTTATCTTCGCATAAAGTTATTCCTCCGTAACAAAGGCGTATATCTGGATCTCATCGGCAACTAACAAGTTGAGTTCATTAAACTGGTTTTCTTTTTATAGGGATATAAGGACTCCTCATATGTACTATTTTATACCATGCGGAATTTCATAGCCTTTCGATTTGTTTGCTAATTTATTCAGCTATGGCAATGCACACAACGGTCAACCTGTTGAAGGGATTAACGTCTTCGTGGAGGATCTTCTCAGGGAAACTGGCTCGTAATAAACATAGGAAAACCTAATGCCGCGTTTAAGAATTACTAGATTTTTCACATTCATGAAAAAGTGTTGAAATAAACAAAATAACAATTGTTTGATTCGGTGGAATTCAGTTAGAATGGTTAAATACTGAAGCATTTAAAATAATCTTTCATGTTTTTATCAATAAAGATTCTCAAAACCTCTGATAATCTTGACACAGCTGCACATGTTTATTTTATTTAATGGTGTTTTTGCTTTATCTAATTGTTTATAACACTTTTCCTTCCTTCGTCATTAAAATTAAACACATACTTTATAATGTAAAAAGAGATCCAAATGCATTTGTATGCAAAAATAACAAGCTATGAAATTTGTATCGTAGGAATGACCATTGATTACCATTGATCGATTATAGCAATTTAAAATTACGCTGTATTAAAGAATTTCTTTGAAAGTGAATAAATTATCAAAAATGGAAGCATCGATTAAATAAATTATAAAAAATAGTTTGCAGCATAAATCTGTAAATTTGACATCCTGTTAAAGAACTGCGTTTCTTTGCTTTTCAAAATGGTGGAATAAGAGAATTCGCAAGTTGCCACTTATTTGAGCTTTGTCATAAAAATTTAACATTTTTTTATAATTATAGATGCATTTTAATTTTTATGCAGATGCTATTTAAATAAAAAAATAAATTTAAATTGAAAATTTAAACATTTATATTTTCATTTTAAACTTATTTGTTATTTTGAATGTACCAAAAATAACATTGTTTTAATATTGAAAATACCTGTCTAATTTTTAAAAAAGTTGATCAGAAGTTGCCCGAAGAAAAGTGTTGTTCGAAATTTCTTCGACCTTATTAGTTCGAATAAATGCAGTCCCATAGGAACAGTTTCGTGGTATACTGTATAAGGTAAGGAAAAAAAGTATTCCATGAAAGCTCTCAAACAGCATTTAACTCGTCAGTTAGTAATTATTACAAAAGTTAATTATTACATTATGAAAACTTCCACGATAAACTAATTCATTAGACAAGCAGCAGAAGTTCATCCAAAATGATAAATATGCCAAAGATATTCACTTATCCAACTCAAAAAGCTATAATACACAGTCCAGTCACATTAATGTGACCACCACGTACTTTCCATGTCAGAGTTAAATAACCAATCACAGAAGGCAGGTGGCAGCACAGTGCAGTTGAGCGTATATAAAGGGTGTGTGAGGGCTTCGGAAAACATTTCAATCGTTGGCGTAATGCAGAAACGAAGCGATTTATCCGACTTCCAAAAGGGCATGATCATTGGCTTTCGGGCCAAGGGTGGAAGCATTTCCGAAACGGCTGAGTTTGTGAACTGTTCGCGTGCCGCCGTGGTAAAAGTGTACCGTGCATGGCAAAATGGGACTGTCCAAAATCAGCGACGTGGCAAATGTGGTGCACCACGGGCCATAGATGACAGAGGCGAACGACGGTTGCGGAGATGCGTTCGGGCAGATAGACGGGCTACCGTTGAGCAACTGACCACCAAAATGAACCAAGGGGCTACCAAAAGTGTCTCCCAAAGTACTATTCAGCGAACATTGCTGCGTCTGGGCCTCCGAAGCAGACGCCTGGTTCGTGCACCTATGCTGACTGCTGTTCATCGACGGCGAAGGCTAGAATTTGCACGCCAGTACAGCAGCTGGACGTCCACTGAGTGGCGACAGGTTGCGTTTTCGGATGAATCGCGTTTTATGCTCCATCGGACAGATGGACGTTGGCGTATAAGGCGTGAAACCTCTGAAAGGAACCACCCTGCAACCATTGCCGGAACGGTCCAAGCTGGAGGCGGGAGCATTATGGTCTGGGGAATGTTTTCCTGGCATTCTCTAGGTTCACTGATCATTGTGGAAGGCACAATGGATCAATACAAGTACGCATCTGTCCTTGCGGACCATGTTCACCCCTACATGCGCATTGTTTTTCCTCAGGATGATGGCATCTTCCAGCAGGACAATGCGATGTGCCATACAGCTGCCAGTGTACGTGCGTGGTTCGAAGAGCACCAGGATGAGTTTACCGTCCTCCCCTGGCCAGCAAACTCACCTGACTTAAACCCAATCGAGCATCTGTGGGACCATCTCGATCGAGTTGTTCGCGCCATGGATCCTCAACCGCGTAATCTAGCGCAGCTGGCCACGGCATTAGAGTCGCCATGGCTCAACATTCCAGAGAACACCTTCAGGGACCTATGTGACTCTCTTCCTGCACGTCTCGCAGCAGTCCGCTCTGCGAAAGGTGGTTATTCTGGCTTTTGACAGATGGTCACATTAATGTGACTGGACTGTGTATATGCGTATATATTTATATTAAAACCGAAATAATTTCAGCAAAATTTGCAATTACATCATACTAAATGGGGGGAAAGAGAAAAGGCCACCTTTTATTCCCGAACTGTAGTTTCAATCGCTAAAACTTTTTTTTTCTTTTTTTAATCGAAAGTATAAAATGTTTTCTCATTTCGAATGAAATACCCGGCTTAAATTGAATTTCTTCTTTTATGAAATGATGTCTTTTGCTAATTATAGTCTAACAATTACTGCGGAAAAATCAGATTTCTTTCCTTTCACATATGCGAAAAAAAAATCTCTGCATAATGATCTCTGAATTAATTGATTTTTAGAAACGAACTGCTGAACTCTGCATATTTGTGCGATATCTGACCTGTCTTTGCATTTTTCTAAGGAATTTCTGAATGCCTTCCGCTGATTTTGTAAGACATACATTGCTGATATTTAATATGCATAATGTTTGGACACTTCTTAATGATGTCAATACCTTGCTTCCGAGATAATTTCGTGAAATGTAAAAGCTTTCTCATAAATTTATCTCCACACCTATAGTTCTCAACCTTTCCATAAATAACCGCTTCTGATTCACAAGTTATCTTATTTTACTACTCAGTTCTTTTATATGCAAAATTTTTATTAAATTTTGAAAAGTTAAAACTCAATTTATACGCGAAAATTTTGCTACTTGGTCATTTTTATGAAAGTATTGCCTATCCAGTCCAAGTTCAAATTATTCTTGATTAGGAAAAAAAAAAGATTCAGATATCACTGACCTAATAATTCGACCTGAGTTGGAATCCCATCGTACCGACTGGATGTTGGATGCTTTATTGATATCTCCCGTAGAGGCCTGCCGGTGGCCGAGAGCCAAGTAATTAGGACCGGATTTCAAATTCCGTGAACGGGTTGGCTACGTGGGAACTTTCGTGAATTTCCCTATGTGTAATGTAAATACGCGACAGTTTTCCTGAGAAAGACATCCCTTCCTTTAAGCAGATAGCCCTTTGCGTGCTTTGCACGCAACCTATAATCCAGAAAATCAATTCTCCCCATGCGTAATGTAAATACTAGCCAATTCCCCTTATAAAGTTCTCCACGATTGATTGGCTGATTAGGTTCTTTGAATATGGCAAAAGCGTACAAGGGCTGTCTGTCTAAGAGAAAGGATGCCTAGGTGGAGAACTTTCTAAGGAAAACTGCCTTGTTTTCATGTTACACATGAGAAAAACCCAAAAAATTACGCAGCCAGTCCGTTCGTCTGGATATAACCCGAGTGTTGACTTTCGTGCTTTCAGATTTCATTGGTCTTAACCAGCCGGCTACTGATGAGGCCACGAAGGCTTTCTTCCCCTTAAGCAAGTACCCCTAGTGAGCTTTTCTGTATTGAAATAAGGAAATATTGCAATAATTTAAGCATTCAGAGACCTTTCCAATGTAACAAAAAATACTGAAATGTTTCTAGCAGTGTAATAGCTGTTAAAAATGTAGCTGCAGAGAACACAGAAAATACAGTCGAAATGAACTGCTATTAAATAAACTTTTGTTTATTTAATAGCACTAATAGTTTAATTTTTTCGTTTATTTAATAAATTTATTCACTGGAAATCAGTTGATTCAGCATCGGAACCCTTGATATAAATAGTAGCAATTCTGGAAACAACCTCTAGCAAGCGTTGAACTGTAGCAACTATTTGCAGTCAGATATACGATTCATAACCATGACTACCATATATTTCAAAAACATGATATAGATATATGCAATGAAACAATTGCGCGTTACTAACTACATGCAAACAGGCCAATAATAGCGTACTTACTTATTATCCTGTCGACTGGCCAAGTAGCATGATTTAGCGCCAGGGGCGGGGGGTTATTGGATGACAACTTCCTTTAAAATTCCGCAGTAACGACTGGCGACCGTTGCCGAAATTTCTGCCAATGTTCGACGGTATAATAGCGTAAGTACCCAGAAAAGTATTCGGACCCACATTTGAGCATAATTTAAAGTATTTATAAAAAAGGGGCAAAATCTGAATTTTTATCGATTTGTCACATTCAGTATTCAATTAATTAAAGAAGAAATATAAGTAACTGTGCGTATCTGTGGTATATATATATATATATATTTGCATTTGATAATTTAGTTTGGCACTAAACGGAGTAACAAAATTTCATCAGGTTATCACAAATAACAAAATCTCCCCCTCTCAAACCACAAACCTTCCTTTTTAAGAGCTTCACATTTCTTGAATAAATATTTCTCATTCAATTTATCTAATGAATCTATTTTGGGTAGACACACATAAGAACCTACAACTAATGAAAGAAAAATCTATCAAAAGGAAAAGAGATTCCGTTCTAGTAAGAATTTTCAGCTAAAACTCAACTAGCGAAGATTTTACGATCGATTTCTTCTGAGACCGCTACTTGCTTTCCAAACACCCACGTCCTGACAACACAACGTGTTGAGTTAAAGTTCATAAAGTTATTTAAGGATATGTGCAAAGGCGCTGAATATTATTAAATATGTTCGGATCGAAGGTAAGTAAAAAGCAGCTCAATTCTTTCGTGAGGAAGCATGGGAAGTCTAATAAATGGATATACTCTTATTGATGTAAAAGCGGATTGCACGAAATCTGAGGAAGTATACCTATTTATTAGTTGATAATTGAATTATAATAAATTATACATCGAGTAAATTTGATTGCACTGCTTTTTTTCTTTTTTTCCTTTATCTTTTTTTTTTCTTTTTTTTTTTTTTTTTTTTTCATTTTCCCTTCTTTGATTATACAGGGGTTTCAAAAACATTAATAAATAAAAATATTTTTCTGAAGGTTAGAACGCAAATCCGATCAAATAGTTCGAGGCAATTTTTACATATGTGTAAATATTCAGTAGAAAATTGGTACACGTGCAAATTTTCGAATCATGGGCGCGGCGAGGATATCCAGGCACTTTAACGGCTAAAAAACAAGAGGCTAGGCTAGGTTAATTGAACATAGCAAAGTACACGAGGGCTATCCGCCTGGAAAAGAAGGATGCCTTCGTGAAGAACTTTCTAACGGAAACAGGTTCGTATATGCATTATGCACATGGCGAAAACCATGAAAACGCCCATGCGGCTGGCCGGTATTCGAAAGAGAATCGAGGTCTCAGTATTCAGCGGTCTTAACAACTCAGCTACTGGAGGCTAAAAAACAAAAATGCAGCAGGCTATTTGTATTTGATGGAAAATTGCAATGTGAAGACAAAATCAGAGAGAAAAAATTTTGCGGTATTTCAGAGTCATAATTTAAATTATTTCAGAGGGTGGAGAAAAATTTACGATACTTGTGTATTATGGCAACCATCTTTGTAAAATACGCGAAATTTTCAGAACGTGACGACCTTGGCAACTACGCTCATAACAATCATTCAGTCAAGCACCGTCGCTATTTTTATACGAGTTCTTTTTGTTATATTTTAAGTTCCAACGGTTTTTATAGACAGATCGTGATATTTTTTAACTGAAAACTAAATTTTTAAAAAATGCGAAAGACGTGAAAACCGCCAGAAGAAATTTTGACCTCTTCATCTGTAAAAAATCGCCAAATTCCGCCAGGGTGGTTTCGTTAATATGTAAGCACCCAGATAAGTTTTGCTTAGTATGTGAAATTTGCAGCAAGCTCATAATGAAATGTCAAAACAGCTGTCTTTGAGACTTTCATATCATAATACATGAATAACTGTTTCCTTGCAAGTTCAGGCGCCCTTTCATTTAGCACGTGGCCTAAAAGCCAAATAAGTCTGGAATAAAGTTCTAGTTACTCGTTGATATGAAATCAAAATTGCTGTGCAACGGAAAATCATGTTTGTGAAAAGATCCTAAACAAGATACTAGAGTCCAAGGTGAGTAGACAAACAAGGTTATGCTTATTTAGGTGCTCGAGTTCAGAGATGTATTGGTGTCTACTGAGTGGCGTCAGCGGACACATAGAACTGAGAGAAACAAAGACACAGTTACTTTTAGTTTCCATAATGAGGTAAGTGAATGACGGTATGTGACAATACTATTCATTATTGATTTAAATAAGAGCTACAATTTATTAACAACTTACAATTTATTAACACTATCGTTTACTGAATGTATTATAGCTATATGTAATAATTATTAGTGAAGTACTAAAGAGAATAAGTTATCCTAAAAACAATCAAATCGTGGACCATTTAGATAGCTGCTTCCAAACGAGCAGATAACTTGGTTTGGTTTATATGATTACATAAAGTACACTAGAGCTATCTGCCTAAGGGGAGGGATGACTTCGTGGAGGACTTTCTAAGGAAAACTGTCTTGTATACACGTTACCCATGAAGAAAACCATGAAAACGCCCATGCAGCCAACTTGTTCGCAGGATTCGAGCCTCGGACTGAACTATTAGTGTTCAGCGACTTAACCGTTCGGCCGCTGGTAGGGGCGAGCAGATGAATTTTGATCTAATCATTTTAAAGATAAGGATTATCAAAGAAATTTGCAAAATGAACTTCTGGGAAAACCGCTTCGCAAAATTTTAAACTGAAGAAATGCCATCTATAAATCTGTCATTTGTTCAAAAGCGGAAAATAAGAGAACATGAACGACAAAAGAAAAATGGAAATGAAGTTGTTATTAGAAAAGTTCTCAGCATTTATTGGCAATGATGATGATTACAGTTATAGAAAAATAAGAATCGGTAATATCTTTAAGAACATGATAATTTTTTTTCCCAAGAAATAACACATTTCAAAGATGAAAATAATAGCTTATGAATAAAAAAAAAAAAACTAACACTTTGAATTGCTTAAAACTCCAAATGAATCTTTGAAAAAGAATTACACTGCTGGCCACCATAAATGCAGCACCCTGAAGGAAGCATGCAAATAACATGAAATTTACAACATGCATTAGCGGAGGTGAGATATGCAAATGATTAGAATTTCAGCGCAAACACACATCACGCGCGCCTGTGGCGCCTTTTCAAAGCGCTATTTAAGGCTTGGAGTTTTCGACGATTTGAAGTTCCCCACGAGCTGTTCTAGCCAGGGTCCCCCAGGAGTCCTTTTTGGGCCCCACCTTATTAAACACTTACGTGAATGACATACCAACTACACCCAACACGACACTTGCAATGTATGCTGATGACACTGCGATCCTTACTCAAACTTCATTTGTTGGTTCAGCAATCCAACGGTTATAAAATCGCATTTACCTACTAGAGACTTGGCTGACCAAATGGAAAATTAAGATCAACGTGGATAAGACCACTGCAATTCTATTTACAAAGAAAATTAACTTCCCAAACAATCTTCAATTATATGGGAGGCCATCCCATGGGCCAAGCAGGTCCTTTATCTTGGGGTGATCCTCAATAAAAAGTTATCATGGAACCCACACATTACACATAGTCTCAAGAAGTTTCGAGTGCGTAAAGCTACACTATTTCGCTAATTGCTCGGAACAGTCTTCTATCTATTGAAAACAAGTTACTTAGTTATAAATCCATGCTGCGTTCCATAATTTGCTATGCTTGCTCAGTCTGGGCGTATTCATGTAAATCCATAAGAAAAAAGCTTCAAACTGCCCAAAACTGTGTTTTGAGGCAGATCTCAAGTGCCCCTTGGTATGTCAGAAATCAGAAAATTCACGAAGAGCTTCATGTTGAGCAACTGAAAAGTTATTGTTGTCGTTTCGCAAGGAAATTTTTTGAAGGTCTTCAGAACCTAAATAATCCTGCAATCACAATTTACGATTATGATATCTACGATAATGTAAATTATCAACGCCCCATAGCAATTCTTAATGAAAGTCTAGATTAATCCTATTGATGTATCCACCTATTGTAATGTAGTCTAATTTTTTATTTCTGCTGCTACCTCTTTAAGTTCTTAATGTATTACACAATTTAAACTTTGTAAATAGTCTCTGTATTTGTTCTTCTATTTTAACTTGTATTATTTTTTGTTTTCTTACTATAAGTGCACCAAGTGATTCGTACTTTTTCATGTTTAACCCCTGAGTTTTTCTCTAGGTCAGTCACCAGCTTGACAGCTTTTCTATCCAGATGGCATATTTATGCTTAAATTTGCTCTCTTCAACTCACTCTTATTTTAATTTTATAATTGGCATATTATGTTTATTAGCCTTTCATTACCATTCCAGTTAAGTAATGCTAACTTTAGTATTTCTTCATCTTCTACCCTAGTTAAATATATATATATATATATAT
>KK120593.1:584124-594628 GCA_000611955.2 Stegodyphus mimosarum | reverse complement strand
TTACTTCATTTTCAAGCTATTTTTTCGGTACAATTTATTCTAAGCATACTTATGTATTCGACGAGGGATAGGGTCTTTGACCCAGGCACCCTGTGTGACAGCGCACACTTCCACTTCAGACGATTTCAAGTTCGGCAATTGTGTTTTTCTTATGTTTTTTTTTCCTTCCCCCTCCCCAAAAAACGATCAATTTTGCCTCGTAGTAAACAGCGATCATCGTTGATCAAGTAGGAACATTGTGCGCATGGTTCTGCGAGAAAGCACTCGAACAATTAATGGATAAGTAGAAACAGATCTACAATATTTCATAATTCAGTATATTATTAAGCACTACACTACGTCTCTGGATACACTGCACATAAGTTTAAAAATGTTTACCCTTTCTTCGGTCAAAAAGAAAATAATGCATCTTTGCATCTGTCTGTCAATAACAAAGCGCTACCCGATAGGATAACAATAATAAGCAAAGGTGGCCTTATGACATCAAATAGAAGAATGAATGAAAATCATTTTATGAACTGGAAGAAATTCTCAACAACAAATCTCAAGGGAATGAATTTAGACTTGTTTCTTAAGACAAGAACTATAATAAGAATGCTAAATATTTCAGTTATCTTCGGCAAACAGAAAAATTATAAAAATGATAAAATAAGAGTATTCAAGTTAAGGTAAGATATATTTGAAACTTTTTCCGTAAATTTAAAATTATCATCACCATTTTTATTACCTAATTCAAGCTTAATGTTGAAATAGCTTAAGCTGAGGCACTGACACATAATTTTTTAGATTTAATCAACATTTTTGTTTTTATTTTTTAAGGGTTTTCATAATTTCTGCTACGCGGGTTTAAGGCAGTAGGGATTAGTTGCTTTGGAGCAGATTTTAATCAAGTGGCATCTAATGCTGGTTGCACTTGTTCGGGAAGAGCAAACCTGTAGTATATTAACCATGTTGGTTATCTTCTACCTAATGTACGTTTATCTATTCTGATGCCATATTTGAAAAAATCTGATTTGTACACCACATGACTTGTACAGAATATTAAATTATACGCAATTTTCCTGCATTTCATTTAAATATACTGAATTAACAGTTAACGAATTTTGAATTAAATCTACTTCGTCGATAGCGCATAAACCAAAATAGAATGAATGCACTCTTTTAAAGTTCACTATATTTATTTGCCATAGCCACACTTCGGCGGTAGGATTACTTAACAGTGTTACATCTCAAACATTTTATAACTCACAGTGAGCAAAAATTATAGCATCTGAAGAATTACCACAAGTTCTATTCAAATACTATGATAAATTTAAAAGGATGTATAAAAGAAATTAAACAAATCAAAAAGGAAAAGTTTTTTACAGACTATTCAGCGCCGCTTACCTAATGCGCATGCGCTACTAATTCTGTTCTCACTTCGCGGAAAGGCAAATATGCATAAAAGTTCAAAATATTTTCATTAAAAATTGAAAAATATAGGAAAACATAAAACACCAAGTACAGTTAAAACAATTAAAAAAAAAACTATTTTTACAATTAAAACTACGATTTGTACGCATAAACCAGCTAATAACTTAAATGATAATTCCAGAACGAATCAAGAATAATTTAATTCGCAATAATAAAAGAAGACGTTACTTTGTTGTTGCGAAGCTTAGTTTCTAGAGATTGGCAACAAATCCACTATTCTGCTAAGCTTCAAATGTAAACAAATATGGCCGCTATAATAACCAAAAATTAGGCTTAGCTGCACTTAAAAAAACTTTTAAATTGTTGATAATTCCACAATTATTGCATGCAGGTTAACTAAGGGCATAAAAATCTTAACCGAAAGATAAGAACAACATAATTCAATCATTTTTAAAGCAAAAAATGCGCAATTTACAATTTTATAAGAATAAAGAAACTGAGCTTACTGAGCCGAATAACAGAGTGCATATATATATACATATATTTATATACTTTTGGTGTGGTTGATTGCAACTAAAATGCGAGGTGCACATCTACATGTTATAGCAGCCCTATAATACAAAATTTCAACGTTCTGAGGCTTTTTGTTTGAGTTATGCGAGATACATACATACGTACGTACGTTCGTACACTGTAAAAAAAAATCTGATGTGTACACCACATGACTTCCTTGTACGGAATATTAAATTATACGCAATTTTCCTGCATTTCATTTAAACATATTGAATTAACAGTTAACGAATTTTGAATTAAACTTACTTCGTCGATACCGCATAAACCACAATCGAATAAATGCATTCTTTAAAGTTCACTATAGGCGCTAGGTTCTTTTAACAGCGTTAATTTCATTCATTTTATAACTCAGAGTGCGCAAATATTATAGCAGCTGAAGAATTACCACAAGTTCTATTCAAATACTATAATAAATCTAAAACGATTTATAAAAGAAATTAAACAAATGAAAAAGAAACAGCTTTCCGCAGACGATTCAGCGCTGCTTACCTAATGCGCATGCGCTACTTATTAATTCAGTTCTTATGTCGCGGTAAGGCAAAAATACATAAAAATTCGAAATATTTTCATTAAAAATTGAAAGATATAGAAAAAAAAATAAAACACCAAATACAGTTAAAACAATTTTTACAATTAAAACTACGATTTGTAAGCAAAAACCAGCTAATAACTTAAATGATAATTCCAGAACGAATCAAGCATAATTTAATTCGCAATAATAAAAGAAGACGTTACTTTGTTGCTGCAAAGCTTAGTTTCTAGAGATTGGCAACAAATCCACTATCCTGCTAAGCTTCAAATGTAAACAAATATGGCCGCTATAATAACCAAAAATTAGGCTTAGCCGCACTTAAAAAAACTTTTAAATTGTTGATAATGCCGCAATTATTGCATGCAGGTTAACTAAGGGCATAAAAATTTTAACCGAAAGGTAAGAACAACATAATTCAATCATTTTTAAAGCAATAAATGCAAAATTTACAAACTTATAAGAATAAAGAAACTGAGCTCACTGAACCGAGTAAGAGAGTGGATATGCATATATTTATATACTTTTCGTGCGGCCGATTGCAACCAAAATGCGAGGTGCACATGTACATGTTATAGCAGTCCTATATACAAAATGTCAGCGTTCTGAGGCTAGTCCTTTTTGAGTTATGCGAAACAAATACATACGTACGTACGCACAGATGCCACGAAAAAAATCGCTTCAGAATCCCTTTTGAAATCTTATTAGGGAAAAAGAGTCCTTTATTCTGTCCTTACGTTTAGATATTACGCAAAAACATCGTTAAATTGCATTCGATAGCGGTCAAAAATGGATATTTTCGTTGAAATATGAGACCTGAAATTTTTCGCTATTACAATACTTCCTTTTTACTTCGTACAAGAAAGTAAAAAGTCGTTCTTTACAGGAAAAAGTTTTGTAAATTTACAGAAATTAAAAAGTTACACAAGAATTTCCTGTAATGTTAACAGTTTGAAAGCGAATTGAGGCGAGTACATATGATTCGCCTGTACGATTACATATAGTGTTTCAGTTATCGCGCGGGTGAATCACGTGACTGCCTGGAGATCAGCCAATCAGCGTTTCAAAGCTAGTAGCAGAAAAAACATGACTGACTACAGTGTCTCACAAAAGTGATGGGACACTTCTGCTCTACAAAAGGAAACTGTAATAAAATAAATTAAAAAAACATGTAAAAATTTTTTGTGGGTGTGTTTCATACTTAAATTTAGTAACAACTATTACATAACATACATTTTCTCAAAATATTAAAATATTAATTTAATAAAAATACAATTGTTTAGAACGGAGCAAAAAATGGCTCACATAAGTGATGGGACACCATTAGACTATGCAACAAAAATCGTCTGAAGTAAGCAATAAAAATATTTTTTGGGGCTTTTATTTTCACTTAAAAGCAATTGGCAATAATTTATAAAATCGTCTGCATTATTTCTCTCCAGTTTGTTTTGGAATTTTTGTGTTTTTTAGCTCTGTGCAGCCATGAATGCTAAACGAAAAGAAACTTTGCCTGAAATTCGAAAATTAGTTATTAATTTGCATATTGAAAGTGGAAATCTATTAGAGAAACTGCTGAAACAGTTAACTTGAGTCATTCAAAAGTTTTCAATGTCATTAAACGATATAATAAGAATCATGATCCAGGATAAAAGAAGACCTGGCCGACCACCAAAGCTATCCAAAGGAATATAGCGAATTATCGATCGAAATGTTAAAAAAATCCAAGAATGAGTGCTCCTAACGTTGCTGCTGATTTACAAGCATTATATGGAGTAATTGTTAATCCTGAGACTATTAGAAGAGTAATTCGATCTACTGGATATCACGGTAGAGCAGCCAGGAAAAAATTCTTCGTAAGTGAAAAGAATAGAAAACTCAGACTGGCTTTCGCAAAACCCAACATAAATAAGAATTCTGATTACTGGAATGAAGTTATATTTGCTGATGAGAGTAAATTTAATATATTTGGTTCTGACCGTAGAATCTTGGTGTGGAGAAAACCCAGGGAAGAATTTCGCAAACAGAACTTGGTGCCAACAGTAAGATATGGTGGAGGAGGAGTTATGGTATGGGGGTGTATGTCGTCCGCTGGAGTTGGTAATCTTGTTTTTATTGACAGTATAATGGATCAGTACAAGTATATTGGCATATTAAATCAAAATTGGAAATCTTCAGCACGAAAATTGAACCTTCATAACGATTTTAAATTCTACCGGGACAATGACCCCAAGCACACTGCTTTGAACGTTACTCTGGCTGCTGTATAACTGTCCTGAAATAATAAAAACACCACCACGATCTTCAGACCTAAATACCATAGAGAATATTTGGCAAGAATTGGAATCAAGAATTCGCAAACACACCATTTCTTCAAAACAACAATTAAAATCGGTGCTTCAAGAAGAATGGGCCAAAATCACTCTAGAAATCACAAAAAAAAATTCGTCGAATTCATCCCAAGAAGATTAAATTATGTTTTAGAAGTAAAAGGAAATCCAACAAAATATTAAAACCTTTTAAAAAATAAAATGTTTGGATAAATATTTGATGGAAAAGTAAGTGTCCCATCACTTATGTGAGCCATTTTTTGCTCCGTTCTAAACAATTGTATTTTTATTAAATTAATATAATATTTTGATATATTTTAATATTTTGAGAAAATGTATGTTATGTAATAATTGTTACTAAATTTAAGCATGAAACACACCCACAAAAAATTTTTACATGTTTTTTAATTTATTTTATTACAGTTTCCTTTCGTAAAACACAAGTGTCCCATCACTTTTGTGAGCCACTGTACCTGTCGGTCGTTACAAAACTTTTAAAATTGCTGTTTGAAACATTTTTTGTTCATTTTATGCAGATTTTTCTTATGCACTTTACACTGTTATATGTATTGATTAAGTATTTTAACGTTTAGGCTTTGCTTTTAATAAATATCATTGTTCGTAAAGTCTAATGGCAGGGCGATTTTGAGTTGAAAGAATGCACAACAGTATAAGCATTGAAAATAATGCAAAATTTTTATTCCAGATATAGATCTAATAACAGTATATTGTCATTGTGCATCAGATAAATTACGCCTTAAACTGACCGTATTATTTATAACTAATCATTCCAAAATTTAATCACTGTTGTGTTTAATCGAAACAGTAGGTAATGTGATTGTTGAAAATAAAATGATCATGTGACCGTGCGTTTGCAATCGTCTGAAATCTTACCCGGCAGGCTTTGCGAGAAAAGTTTTATATATAAAAAATTTAGAATTCTGAATGTAACGTATACCCTCTGGATATCAATGTAAAAATGCATGATACTCTTATCCCTTCGGCCAATTCGTACAAATATCTTGGAGTGTATATTGATGCACAGCTCACTTTCAAAGAACACATCAGTTATATCACCAACAAAGCTAATGCAGCTTTTATGGCTCTTTACCCGCTTCTAGGGAAAAATTCTAAATTAAATCTGAATACTAAACGCAATCTTTACCTGATGCTTATTCGACCAATTCTCTTATACGCAGTCCCCACTTGGGCCACGGCTTGCAAAACCCATAGAAAGAAACTTAGCTATCTACAGAATAAAATTCTACGCTCAATAACCTCAGCACCCTGGTTTATTAGAAATATCCAGCTGTATCAAGACCTGAAGATTCCTGAAATACAAGAACAGATCTTAATAATTTCGCACAAATTCTTTATCCAAGTTCAGAATTCACCATATAATGCTATTAAAAATCTCGCAAACTATGATCCAACAGAAGAAAATCTGGTTAAGCGACCACGTTCTATTCATCACAACTCAAAGTGGTGAAAGTGTACATATTGTAAATAGTACCCAGTATTTAATTGCATTTCATATACTCAAGAATTCGTGATATGATTAACTATTTTTGTGTTGAGTTTTAAGTGTATTTTATTATCTGGCAAAGCCAAATTACGGACTTTGTGAAGAGTAATTTGAAATAGCCTTATGGACTATTATTTTTCGTCTTGAAATCGCTTAACAGATTATCCTGCAACATGATTGGTCCATGTGACCCCCAAGCCCAAAAAAGGAATAATCAAATTCTATCTAATTAAACAAGAATTACGTAGCATAAAACTCACCTCTCCATAGTTATTAGATCATTATTATGTAGTAGATTGCAATACTATAGGCCTACAAGAGTTATTTACTCTTAAATTAATAAAACTTTGAGTAATACAGCAGTATTTATCAACGAACCAGAACTCGACCTCAGGTTACGTGATTTGATTTTGACTTACTCTCCGTATCTCATGTTCATTTCAGTCACTCAATTCCTCACTGCAAATAGCACGCACCCAGCACCTGCTCAAAAATTTTTCGAATGTTTCTACATCTACAAAAGTATATCAATTTATAATTTCATGACTGCCTTCCTGTATGACTTTGCCACATAGACCATTCTTTCGCCTAAGGGCGCGGTGCTAAGCACCTCTGATTTATCTAAACAAAAGTGAGCGGCCTCCGGCCTTACTTGATATATAGGTTAAAACTCATTAGTAGTTGACACCTTGAACCGAAAGTACTATCTTGATCTTGGATCTTGATGTAACGCATATATTTTATGCTTACTAGGTTTAGTTTATTCTTTTTCTCGGATTACCTGATTAAGTATACTTCGTTTATAATTCAGTCTAATATGTTTATTTATCTAACATGTATCTAATAATATGTATATCTGTACGAGATGTGTTATGAATTTAAAATTAGAAAATCTTGAACAACACGGTCTTCTTGAGAGAATATCGTTTATTCTATAGTGTAATAACATTATTTTTTCAGTGGTATTAATTTCTTACGAAAATGTTAGAATTCCAAAATGAAATAATTATATTTGATTAAAAATATGTCGCATGATATTTTTCGTAATGTTTTGCTTTACCTGGATTACTAATATCAACAGGGTAAAAACGGAAATGACTTAAAATATTTCTAAAAATTCGCTAAACTACTTATAAACTAAAATTTTGTACATTGTTTCTAAAAATATCATTTCATTAATGGTTTATAAATGAAAAAAATAATTATATCGTATATTTATAACTACCATTGCATATTTATAATTTTTTTAAATATTTAATATAGAATTTATGTTCCATTTTATTTTTCCCAGTTTTAATACAGTTTTGAAGTATGATACTCTTGTTACTAAGATAGCATGAATCAGCTAATACAAGTTTAATAACATTTCTTGACAAATGTTTCTCTTGATTATGTAATACGATATATAAATCATAGAATAAGTTTTCTTAAAAGTAAATTATGATTACGCTTACTGGAATTTAAAACAATTATGCATTCGTATGTTAGTATTAAAAATAAAATAATAATAAATTTTTAATGAAACATTGATTTAAGATTAACAATATAAACATATATATATACGCATACATAATATGTATGCAAATCAAAAGTATTCATGGATAAACTACTGGTAATTATCATATTACTTATCTAAAAGAAACCTCCGTATCTGATAATAATAATTTTCATTCCTATTTCCCTGTACCTTGAATTTTGCTCTCTCTTATTATTGTTCACTGTTACTCCCTAGACCTCAAAGGATTTAATACATTTGGAACTGCAGTTTGTGTCATCTTCTGCAGCATGTAAGATATCACCGTTCAGTTTGTCTTACGAGCAATTATCTTCAGAATTACCGTATTGCCATGCATATTCCCCACCCAGCTTTAGAACCAGATTCTGAAAATTAAAAAAATATTTGCATAATTTTCCCCTTTTTAATGCATTCAGAAAATTTAAAAAGGATTTGTCGACATATTAATTGTTTTCTTCATACTAACAAATGCAAACTCTTGCACACCAAAGGCCCCGTTGAACCTTTCTCTTCTAACCGTTGAATTTTATGCCAGCCTAATACAAAAAATGATTTATGGTATTGAAGCAAATACCAACCGACATTCACTGTACAATTTTACCATGTCAGCTGCATATTCACCTTCTCTAATAATTTATGGATGATCTGAGGCCTAAGGAATAGCAAAAACAACAATGAGAGTGAGAGAAATTCAAATTATAGAAAAGCAGAAAGAAGATAACTTATTGGATGTTGTACTTACGTGTATTCTTATTGAAATGTAGGTTTCTTTTGAAGAAATAATATTGTGATAGTTATGAGTAGTTTACCCATGATTACTTTTCATTTGTTATACTCCTACTGTGATTGTGTCCTTTGGAAATTAAATTATTCGCCTAATTTCTCCCTCGCAATTTTCGGATGATAAAATTAGTAAAAATAAGTGATTATTTATTAGATATATTAAGAGCATTAGATATCGGCATTTTCTTGAAGTTGTTCCCTACTATTATTTCATCATTGAAAGTCCGTGCACCCAAAATCCATCAGTAAATCAGTCAGTAAGATGAAAAATTTAGGGTAACTCGTTTTGTGAGCGTCTTATAAGGAAGATGAACATTACCTAAATCATTAAAACAATTTCAGAACTTTGTGCTAAAAGAAAGCTGGGGGGAAATGTGTGATTAAATACGGTATTTAGTGTTCGAGTCCCAGTGATTCATTTGGACCAATATGTAATATTGTTTTAGAAATTTAAGGTAACAAACATAATATTTTTCCACTGCTAGAACAGTTTGAAATATTTATTCAAGTTATGAATTCTGAATGTAGGTATACTGTATATTATATTTAATATCTATAATGGCTTCATTTATGAAAGGATTTGCATATTTGCTGTTTTCGTACAATGAACCTTCTCTAAGCTAGCTAGCTACACGTGACTCCTGAAGATTTTGATATTTAATGAAAGTGGGCATCCTAGAGAAGTTATGTTTACTAATTAGTTATTTTATGAGGAATACTGTGTTAGATTTAAGAAGTGATTGACTGAAGTAGCTAGTCGTAATGAGATGGTTCACTGTAATTTAGTTTTTTAAAGAATTTAAGCTACTCTTAATTACGAGCTTAAAATATTATAGAGATATATGATTAAAAGTGTTATATAGCACATGTTTAAAACATCTTAATTTTTAAGAGCATGGTTTAAAAAAAATGTCATTCCCCCCCCCTTTATTTAGGGGACATGTTTTACATGAGCAAAGAAGGAAAAACCACTTTTATGGATTAAATAAACTATTTTTACTTCCGTAATTTTATTGGCATATTATGTGCTTCATGGTGTTTACATAAATGTAATAGTAAAATACTTCCATAATAAAATTATAAATTCTGTAGGTTTCAACTCTTTAAATCTTAAGTTCTCACTCCGAACCTCATGGACACTTAACAAGCGAATAATCGCTTCAGTGTGAACAGAACACGTAAGACTTGACTAAAACCCTTTATTATTCAATATATGTACAATCAGTTCCGACTTGGAACTTTACAATAAAGCCGCCACTCGGGCTTGAACTTAAATACTAATAATTTGAACTAAAATTAACTTAACTAAAGCCCTTAAGAAATATAGCCGAAGCTATCAGAATCTAACTAGTAACTTGGCCCCTAAGTATTAATTGAATCGGCGAAGCCTAGCAAGGGCCTAGATATGGCCGAGCGTAGTAACAGC
This sequence comes from Stegodyphus mimosarum, assembly GCA_000611955.2. Taxonomy (NCBI): domain Eukaryota; kingdom Metazoa; phylum Arthropoda; class Arachnida; order Araneae; family Eresidae; genus Stegodyphus; species Stegodyphus mimosarum. The sequence goes on along the minus strand of KK120593.1, from coordinate 584,536 downwards.
TAAGAGAGATGTAGCCAGAAGGCGGACGCGCGCTAGTCAGGAATCAGACTCTCTCTGTCTGTTGAAGTCGGTTAAGTCACGACTTAAATAGTACTCATTCTCATTTGCATTCTCTGCGTTTCTGAATTCACATTCTAGCAGGAAATTGTAAGCTGAAATTAGAATAAGAGAGGAAAGATACAAAACTTAAAATAACTGTTAGAAAACGAATAATAAACCTTACAATTCAATAAACTTCCTTAATATGCTATAATATGTATGTATGGCATAAAGTTTGTTTTCTGTTGTTACATGTATATTTCACAATTTTGTATGCAAATTTCGAAATTTACAATAACTAGGAATACTTTTTTAATATCACTTTCTGAATGATATTGTTCTTGGATTGAAATGAATCTTAATAGTTTTTTTT